>JAYKKI010000143.1:605000-1075000 GCA_039881145.1 Druceiella hillmani | reverse complement strand
TTTCTGCCAAATCGTCGTCGTCATGACATATGAGGTAATTAACAGCAGCGCCTCGGTCATTAATCACTCCCAGGCCTTCGTAAATATCCCGCAAGTATTTTGTATTTTTTCCGGTCGTTTTTAAAAGTGAATTGTCAATAGACACTTGTTATATTGCTGCGCTCTGGTCCCAAAATATTATTTGTCAATGGCCAAATTATTTTCGTTGCTCTTTTGCTTATTTTTGTATCGATAGATACACATTATTCACTATAAACATAATGGCGTTGTTCCTATTTTCAAATTAATTTATTTCTATTGTGTCTCTTAAGACCTAATTCCGCTTTGTATTTAAATTTGTTTTATTTCACAATTTAAATATTCACTACTCCTCTTATATTATTTCCTAATTTATTCTCATTGAACCTTAAAAATACTTCGCACACTCACTGAATACTAAAAGAACGTCTTATGGCACAGTGTGAAACCATTTGCAGAAAACTTCATGTTAGACCTGACAATTAAGACTTGACAAGTTAGTATTGGATTATATTCTCTTTCCACAGTGTTTGTCAGTATACAAATTATCTTACGTTGCAGTACAAAAGAGTTTGCAGTAAACTTCACATCATACTTGAGAATTCAGTTAAATTTCGTGCAATAAAATAGATCACAATGCCAGAAATGCAAGGATTATAACAGTAAATCTAAAAGTTATAGAAAAAATTATATTTCTGTAAATTCTATTTAATATCCCTTATTATGTTTAGTTTCATGCCTTATTTAAGTTTTATTTTGGTTTTTCTACCTTATCCTATTTTATATAGTTTTAGAGTTGTGTAAATATCAATAACTAGAAAAAAAGGTTAAAATATTGAAAGCTTGATTTTATTTTCTTCTTTCGATCATAAACTTGTTATAAAGTTGTTGAAGTCTAAAAGAAATGTAAATTCATATCATTTTAGAAAAGGGCCAAAATTCATCATTATCAATAACAGTGTTGGTAAAACAATGATGTTAACATTTTGTTATGCTCGATATTATTAATTTTTAGGACTTCTTAGTCAAGTAATTCCTTATTTTCGTGTGTGTTTGTGTCCGTCTCTCTGTAACATTCTAGTAGTTTCTCTATCTGTGTAAGTTGAATTTTCATGTATATGCTTTAGATAAAGACGTAAAATAATATTTCTAAGTATTTTCTTTAGATACAGATGGCAATTAATAATTCCAAATACATTATTCAGATAAACATGGTAATTAATATTCCCAAGTATATGCCTTAAATAAAATAGTTATTAATATTACAAAGTTTATGATTTAGATAAATGCCGGAGTTAATATTTCCAAATATCTGTTTTAGATGAAGACGGTAATTAATATTTTCAAGTACATATATCAAATAAAGATGATTATTTATAATTTAAGTATGTGCTTCAGATAAAGACGAGAATTCTTTTTTCCAAGTATATGAATTAGATAAAACGTAATAATTCCAAGTTTATGCATCCCTAAATTGGCTATTAATATTTCCTAGTGTATGCTTCAGATAAAGATGACAATTAATGTGTCCAAGCATATGTTTCAGATAAAGATGACAAGTAATATTTCCTAGCATATCATTCTTCAGTTAAAAATAACACTTCATATTTTCCAGTGTATGCTTCGGATTAAATGGTAAATAATGTGTCCAAGCATATGTTTCAGATAAAGATGCCAATTAATAATTCTAAGCATATTCTTCAGAAAAAGGTGGCAATTAATATTTCCAAGTATAAATATGTTTAAGATAAAGATGGTAATTAAAATTTCCTAGTATATACTTTACACTTACGAGGAAATCACGTTAATTGCTTTACCCTTTATTTTTTTGTAACCAGTTTACCTAATCTATTGTCTATGTAATCTAGGGTGTCGACCGAAGATGCTCTAGCCTAATATTCTTCATCACCGATAATGATAACAAACGGTTCGTTAGTTGTCAAACTGGCCAATATTAGGCTTCCATCTACACGAACCCTCCATCCTGTGTGCGATTTAGCGCGTGTCTTGGCACAGTCGACTGTTTTAAAAATTATGAATTTAATAATTTATTATTTTTATTGTAAATTCATAATTTATTATTTTTAAAAATATTAAATTATGAATTTACACAGGCAAAAAGAGAATATCCCTACATTAAAAGGAAAAATGTGACCTTTCTAAAATCATTCGCCTGACCTTGAGACAGACCTTTTTTCCTCAGAAACCGCTTGATTTAGAGACTTGAAGTAATTATGAAGCGTGTCTCGTAATTTTCATCAAATCATTCGAAAATATTCATAATTTTTACTTGTGGGAATTTGCGCTATATTACATAGCACATACACATGTGAATATATGCTATGATGGATTGTTTGCTTAAAGGTTAGTGAATAGGGTCTCAAATATATTTTGTTCATAATTTTAGGTAGTATGTTTTCAGAGGTATTTTTCAACAGCACTTGGTTCAACGTTTCATCGATGCATGTAATTCACCCGTGATGTGAATTTCTTGAAGATCGGAGTTAAAAAATATTCATCTTTGGCAGTTAATATCTTATCAACTTAGTCGAAACTTTTTTATAAATTTTACATGATTAAAGAAGGGATTTATGTTGCAGGGGGTTAAAGGAGGCGAAGGTGAATATTCTTCACTTTTTAAAATCAAGGGGCCCATCCCTGTATTGGCATGTAAAGGTACACATTACTTCTATTAAATTATTTATGAATATTAATATTACCTACTGTACTAATATCCACCATGCAAGCTATCTCTTAGTTTACATTTCCAAAACTTCAAAATAATTTTAATTTCTCAAAAAACTGTAAGATTTAAAATCAGTCCTACAGTTTTCTGGTTAAGTTTTGGTAAATTTTTAGCAAAACTTTTCCGTGATTTTGTTTTTATAAATTTCGGGGGCGGAGACACCATTTTTTGAAATTTTATACTACATATCTAGAACTACGAGTATCTTATAAAAATATAGAGAAAAATTTGGAATCCTTTTCCTAATTTTATGTGACAAAATTATTTACACATATAATATAATTAATTTCACGTATTGCTATAAGTAAATCTTTCAATAGAAAAATGTTTCTTCTCAATTCGTCTTCACAGATGTAACACTTAAAACCGCTATGAAGTCATTGAGTAAAGCACAATGGGAATAGAGACTTCAAATAAAATATTTAAAAAAAATACATATTGTAATGATTTACAAAATTACCTTAATAGTAGTTATTAGTTTAGAAAAATGTCGCAATCACAAACATCTTTATTTTAAATTAGAACTTATCTAAATTTCCTATGTATTAAAATTGAAGATGAATAGAAAACAATTAGAACCTAAGACTTAATCAGCTTTGAAAATTGACATCTCTTCATAATGGTTGAAAATAAATTTTTCAAGCGGTTTTCACCAAAAGCAAAATTGGACTAAAACAAATCAAAATCCTTACTAATAATTTTTCACCACATTCCAAGTCGTTCGCAACTATTACTTATAAAGCGTTTTGGTTTTTTTTAAAAGCTACTTCATAGTTTACAAAATTTATAAAAGCTTCCTATTTAAACCAGTAATAGTGACAATAATATCAGCAACAAACATGTAAGCGATCCATTCATACATTAGGTACATATATTTAAATAATACCATTTCATGATGTAATAGAACATGCTTCTAGAACCTAATCTCTTAACCTTCATTGAACCCGAAACTACTCAAGGGATTCTCATCTATCAGTGCTGATTTTGTCGGCCACTTTGGTTGAATTTTTTACACCCACACTACACGTATTCGGTGAAAAAAAAAGTAGAGGGCATCCAGATGATGAACTTTTATATATATATCCCTTACATAATACCTACGACAAGAAATCCTCCAACATTTTTGCGTCCAAGGGATCAAATGTAAATTGATTCTGGGCCACTCGTCTTTTTCTCAACTTTTTTCATCTTTTAACTAAAATTCACTTTATTCAAATAAGTTTAATAATATTACATATTTTTTCTTTACACAAATACAGAGATATTTACTTTCTTACGGTAAAATTATGGAGACTTAGGTTTATTTATAATAAAAATTAAGAAAATTATATGAAATCCAATAAACAAAATCCATTCTTGCCTTATTAAGATTAAGGTTGTGGGTTCATTAAGTGACGTGATAAAATAAAAAGGTACAAATTATTTGGGTTGGGATATTGTAAAAACAAATTATTAATTAATCGAGCGGACGATAGGAGCTTTTATGAGTGAAAGAGCGTCCCTTCAATATTTAAAATAACGTTACTTACTCAAACTATCGTTTTTTAAAGACATGAGAAAAGGTAATCTCAAAAAATGTACTAACGAAAGAGGGATTAGGTTTTCTTGTTATTGTTAATCTTATTCTAAAAGTGGAATAGATGTTGAAATTTACCATAAATTCTACAAATTTAAAGAACATAGTGGCAGGTGCAGGTAGATACACTTATCGACTTTTGCCCACGAAGCAAGTAGTCGAGCGTTTAGCCACGACCACATATACATTCCGTGTCGCTCCATTGCACTCTAAAGCGGTACACTTGGGCTTATACTATTGGATTTACCGATATTCCTCTGACTTCGCAACAAAGTTTCTCAATGTAATACTAACTAATTACAAAAAAATTTGGTAGTGCTTTCATACTCATAAACAAGTGTAGAATTTGGCATTAATTTATGACGGGGTTTAGTTCCTATTAAATTTAATCTTGTGATCACTCTCACATTTAGTTATGAACTATTATTATAGTAGTATATTTATTAAACAATAAACGAACATATATGCATATACATATATATATATATATATATATATATATATATATATATGTATATATTATATATATATATATATATATATATAATATACATATATATATATTATATATATATATATATATATATATATATATATATATATATATATATATATATATATACATATATAATTTTTAGTTCGGGAGATGGGGAGGGGAAAAATGTATTTAAAAAAAGTTTGATGTCCTATTGATGTTATAACATGCTCTCTACTGACACCCCAAACGATACACTAAAGTAGAAAAATATCCAGTACTTTATTTATTCTCTCGAAAATTTCCACGTAAATATGTTTTGTGGTAAAAAAATGTATGTCGTATTAATCGTTGAGATATCTGTGGGTTAATAAACTATATGATTATGAACCATTTCAAGTTCCTATGTCAAGACGTTTAAAAGAAAATCTTTTTGGACATTTATAGGAATGCATTTGGAATAATCTGACATAAAATCCTAAAATACATAGTTGTGAAATTTTTGTAATTCCGTGTCTCATTCGATATCCTACGAGATATAAAAAATTATAAAAAATTCAATAATTTTTTGTTCCCTCTAAAATTTTAATATAAGTTTTTTTATGAATATTAACTATTAAGACATGTGCAAGTTAATATTCTTTATCATAATATGAAATTTCTAGTTTCTTCGTTACAAGGTTTTAAAAAAGAATGGCTGTATAAGACGAATGGATTTTGATTTAGTTAGATTTATAATAGGTTCATAGTTTTTTTTTCAGCGTACGAAAATCCATAAAATTGGTCAATTCGATTCCCTTCGATTTCCTTAGTATACTTAAAGAGGATATTTATTTTAAATTATGTTCATAAATCGCACCTTATATGACGCTATCCTTCAGAGTAAAAATAGAGCAAAGAAGTGATAAAAAAATTATTTGTAAATTTAATTTCAATGATTATTTTATTTACATTTTTACTTTGGAGATAAGTATCAGTCTATAACTATCCTCTGCTGAACAATAGTTTATTCAAGACACGTCCTGATACACGATACCCCTCCTTTGTCTGCAGCCGCCTTCAGTTGATTTTTTTAGATCGCCAGTCTATCTGGCTAGTGAGCATCATAAAACGCGCTTTGAGATTCTTGGTTTCCATTCGTCTGCCCCATCGTTTATTAAATCTTCGGCAAATATGACTTGCCCTTGCAGCTTCAATTTGCTGATATTGCTCTATGTGGACTATTTCAATTCTCCGTCTTACTTCCTCATTTCGGATTTTATTCTTCAGTATCCAAATACCACAGCACTTTCTAATGTTCGGTGAACGATGTTAAATTTATGGAACAGACCGACCGTGAGCATTCATGTTTCAACACCGTAGATTATTACGGAGAGAACGCAATGAAAAGGTATTTTGCAAGTGCATGGGCGCATATATTTTTTCTCTGCTGGCAGATTTCATCTCTGCCACATGATATTCAGAATGTCACGTAAGACTTTTGTAATCATATTTTAATTGAAACAAATAAGTTCTTTTTTGATCTTTTCCGTCTCTTCCATAAAGGTAAACTTTTATTTCTCAAAAAACAATTTCTGTTCTGAAGTTTATTTAATATGTGCATGATTAATATTTTTCAACAATATTTTATAAATATGAAGGCATATGCGAGACAGATTAAATAAATATAACGGAAACGAGGATCTTCCTAATTTTGTTGATGTAGATTTTTTATGAAAAATAATACGGTTGGTGTTACTAAAGTTAAATGCTGAAAAATTTATGATATCAAGAGAGGGTTGCAGATAGTAACGTTTAGATATATTATTTTTTCATTTATCATTAGGCGAAAAATTTTTCAACCTAATTTTTTCTACGTTATAAGGAGTTTTTTGAGCAGAGTAAAAAATTGTTCATTGATTCATTGATATGGGAGAATTCAGTCACTTTTAGACCTATTTTTAGGAGATTTATCTTGATTAATCTTACTCTGTATTAGTATGTATATATTTAAAATAACGTAAATATATATTATTTAATTTCTATAATTCTCAAGGTTGTCAATTAAAAGATAATATTAACAAGTGACTACTTTCTATATCACCTTCCTTAATAGAAGAAAAAAAATTAAGTATTTTATCAAAGTGAATGTGATTTTAATTAATATGGAGCTCATAGTGCGAACTCGATTTGCTCTTATTCAATTTTATATTACCATTTACACTCCGAACTGTAAATGTTGGCTTCCATCCTATTATCGATAGTACTTTATAAAATTGGGTAGACTGTTTTAGATAAAATTATATACTTCAACTGTATAAAGCTGTTTTTGAAGTTATGGAGGCCTTGAAAGTAACTTTGTAATATACATTTGTCTTAAATGACTCAGCCGCAAGCAATTTGCAAGACAAAATATCTTAAGTAACCATGTATGATATGTTAAATTGAATACAACACAAGATTAATTTCAAGTTCATAAATAATGAAATGCCTCATCGCATACTCCTACGAGAGTTCATTGCATTTGTGGTGATTATATCCACGAATATAATAGCATGGAGTATATTTTTCTTTATATTTTACGAGACAAACATCATTCTATGTAAATATTCAATAATTTCGGAAGGTGTAATATTAATGCTTTAAATACATCTTAAGAATATAAAATAATTTTCTTTTTTGTAACACACCGTTATTTTCTATACTAAATAACCATTCAATTAACTTAAAATGTGGAAAATTATATACAATTTAAAATGAGAACATGTGTGAAGAGATGGAGTTTTTGCAGAAGGTAATCTTTAATGTGGAAATACTCTGTTCAATCTCTGAAGGCGATATACAAATATTCTAACAAACATACAATGCGTATGATATTTGTGTACTTTTAAATCTAAAGTTATCTGGTTTGATTTCATAAACCTATCCAATATTCCACAGTTTCTCAGAAATTGAAGAAGCTTCGTTTATTAAAATTGTTTTTGTCCTAATCGATCATCGCCGTGTTTCAAGAAGGTTTAAAGAAGAAATACTCATGACTTAAATTTTAAGATTATCTTTTTCACTTAGTTCTTATTAACGAGTCCATAAATGAAACTACGTGATGTAATATTAATCTACTTGATTTACATTCTTAACCACGACCAAGGTTTCGTTTTATGACATCTTTAAGTGGGAAATTTGAAGAAATTAACCTATTAATTACTTACATGAAGATGTCATACAAAGAAACTCAGGTGGTGGTTTAGAGTTAAAATAAAGTAGGTATAATGTCAACAAGTTCCATTTACTTGCTAATAAAAATTAAGTGATAATGAATTTCTACAAACTTAACGCCTAATATATTCATTAACTTTTTGTCTCATATTAATTTTGGCTGTTTTTCTGTTCTTTAGATCTCATGGGTTTACTTGCAAAACCACTGAAGCAGTTTTGAAATATTGTAATATTATAGGAGATACATGTGGAGCAAAACATCATTGAATACCTATGTAAAATCCATTCTCTACTTAGAGATACTCTCAAACAATTGTAAGATTGGAAAATGTCATTAAATTTAGTCCTCCGAAATATATTTTAGGTGAATAAAGTAATTTATAATTTAGTCATCTACGTCCACTTGCTGAACCATTTCGAGTACTAAAATATGTTGAATTGTTTGGCATCTATAAACTAAAAGGAAAAAAATTAACTCGTATAAGTGCACTGAGATATCTATACGTTTGTTTTCTTATCATCGCGGCTTTTTCATAGACAGGTTGATTTAGAAAATTGAAACTCTATTAAAAAGTTGAAGGACGTATAACTCACCAGTTATCATTCAATAATATACGCACGGACTTGTAAAAGCGGTCAACTATACTGATCGAACATTATTATTTCACTTTATTGTGTTCCCACAACTATTCATTTTAGAATTGTATGTACAATATACGCAAACATTTTCTCCATAACCGTTTGACGTAGAAGCTTGAAATGGATATTAATTTTGCATAGTAATTAATACTTACTAACCCACCCATATCTCAATAGTTTACACTAAATCATATTTGTATGATGTTCTAGAGAGTAAATAAATTGCTCGAAATATTCTAGTTATTACTAAGTATCACCTGTAGTAACTTTTTTTTAAATTACATGTTTCATCATCAATTTTTTTCAATACAGATATTAAACCATTTTATGTAATTAATCAAAAGGTTAGGTTAGGTTAGGTTAGGTTAGGTTAGGTTAGGTTAGGTTAGGTTAGGTTAGGTTAGGTTAGGTTAGGTTAGGTTAGGTTAGGTTAGGTTAGGTTAGGTTAGGTTAGGTTAGGTTAGGTTAGGTTAGGTTAGGTTAGGTTAGGTTAGGTTAGGTTAGGTTAGGTTAGGTTAGGTTAGGTTAGGTTAGGTTAGGTTAGGTTAGGTTAGGTTAGGTTAGGTTAGGTTAGGTTAGGTTAGGTTAGGTTAGGTTAGGTTAGGTTAGGTTAGGTTAGGTTAGTTTAGGTTAGGTTAGGTTAGGTTAGGTTAGGTTAGGTTAGGTTAGGTTAGGTTAGGTTAGGTTGGGTTGGGTTGGGTCAGGTTAGGTTGGGTTAGGTTGGGTTGGGTTGGGTTGGGTTGGGTTGGGTTGGGTTTGGTTGGATTGGGTTAGGTTACGTTGGGTTAGGTTAGGTTGGGTTGGGTTAGGTTGGGTTAGATTAGGTTAGGTCAGGTTAGGTTAGGTTAGGTTAGGTTAGGTTAGGCTAGGGTAGGCTAGGCTAGGCTAGGCTTGGCTAGGCTAGGCTAGGCTAGGCTAGGCTATGCTAGGCTAGGTTAGGTTAGGTTAGGTTAGGTTAGATTAGGTTAGGTTAGGTTAGGTTAGGTTGGGTTAGGTTAGGTTGGGTTAGGTTAGGTTAGGTTAGGTTGGGTTGGGTTGGGTCAGGTTAGGTTGGGTTAGGTTGGGTTGGGTTGGGTTGGGTTGGGTTGGGTTGGGTTGGGTTTGGTTGGATTGGGTTAGGTTACGTTGGGTTAGGTTAGGTTGGGTTGGGTTAGGTTGGGTTAGATTAGGTTAGGTCAGGTTAGGTTAGGTTAGGTTAGGTTAGGTTAGGTTAGGCTAGGGTAGGCTAGGCTAGGCTAGGCTTGGCTAGGCTAGGCTAGGTTAAGCTAGGCTAGGCTAGGCTATGCTAGGCTAGGTTAGGTTAGGTTAGGTTAGGTTAGGTTAGGTTAGGTTAGGTTAGGTTAGGTTAGGTTAGGTTAAGTTAGGTTAGGTTAGGTTAGGTTTTTTATTCAACTTTTATCATGAAGAAATGGAGATAGTATTATTTTTTTAACATGTTCATTGGATTCTTAGTAATGCGAAGGAAAGTTTATTTGTAGTTCCTAAATGTAATTCTGTTATTTTCCTGTAGTAATTATGCTATTATTTTATTGGAATAGTGGTTATCCAATGGTCGAAATTCAGCAACATGGCGAGTTTTATGTTTCAGCGTTATTGATGTTCTTTTGTGAAAGAATATACCTCTATAAACACTGCTTATAATTTTTTTTTCAATTTTGTTCAATTAAGTCAGCTGAGAGCATATACAAACACGTCATTACCAATACCTATGAAGTTTAAAACTTTATATGATACATATATATAAATATATATATATGTATATATATATATATATATATATATATATATATATATATATATATATGTATATATATATATATATATATGTATATATATTTATATTTATATATATATTTATATTACTCAAAATATAAAATAAACGCTTTTTTGTTTTGTCATACAATCCATAGACGATTGAAAATGAAGATTTGAAAATGCAAAAAATTTATAGCTTGAAAATCTGACCTGATATTTTGAAATTCTTTGGCTATAATCTTTACACTGTGCGCTCTTTGACCATAGATTATAATATGTTTGATACTGACAGTATAAACGTAAACAATGAACCTTTTATTATCGAAATAAAGAATAAATTTTTAATATATTTGTGATATATAATTTAATGTATGTGTAATACATGTTATATATAAATTTTAGTTTTTTTTACTCTCGTTCTTCATATAAACGTAATGCTAAACCTCCCACTCCTCAAATTTGCTGTGAATAACATTTTTGTGTGACTGTTAGAAATTAATAAAACTCGAAACAAAGACACGAGTTTATTTTGGATTTTATTGCTGGATTCATATTTTCCCATTACTGCCATTCATATTCATCAGAGATGCAAAATTACATTCATCAATACAAAGAAATATAAAGCGAAGACGAAAAGAGACTGAACACTTTGGTGCCAATTCGTTGAAAAATAATTAGCATTACATAAGAAATATATTTGTTCATTGACATCATACATTAAATATTGGCATATTAGTATTTACAGATTTTTCATTACAAAGTATCCGTACCCACTTAGCTGCGTTTAGAATTTAAACATATAAGTTTAAATGATATTTCCATTAAAGTGTCACCTTGAAATAATCAGAAGTTCTTTTTATATTTTATGTATATTTATAGCCTAAAGTTTTGTGAATAATTTGAAATGCAAATTTTTGAAAATTTCCTAAAAATTTCCAGGTTGAAGCAGTTTAAATTCAGTGCAGTAGCTAACTTCATAAATATACTTTAAACGCTTGCACATGTCCAACTCAATGAATATATATTATGGGTTGAAATGAATAAGTAAATTCAAATACAATATGTACTTTAATTTACTTATTTGTAGTTCGATTTTTAGTTACACATATCGTATTTGACAGTTAGTTGAAGCCATTTAATAAATTGAACCATGGGTACAACAATACTACAATTGTCATTGTCGAAATTTTAGAATCTACACCTAACGTAAATACTTTATGTGAGGACCTTAATCTTGTAGGTTTTACATGCACACTGTCATGGACATATGTAGGCCTAGTGCAGAAAGTAACGATGCTGTGACGAAACATAGCGAACTAAACTGTTTCATATATTATTTAAATTCTTTGTCTTTTTACGACCAAATTAATTATGACTGTGTACAAATATCTTTTTTAATTTGAGCCTTAAGTGCTAATTTTTTTATCAAGGAATTAAAATAATTTAATTCTGATTAAGAATAATCATTTGAGATAATCAATTCCTTTTTCTGTCTTTATCTACTACGAATAAAATACGTCAAACCTTTTACCCATAATAACCCAGATAAAGTCGTAAAATAGGCTAAAAACCTGAATTGAATTTATTCTATAAATAGCTGTAAAACGATTTACTTACACATAATTTTCTTTCCATTTAGCTCTAAAACTCTTTTTTAAACATATTATATATTAAATACAGTAAACTTATGTAGGCAGCTTTGAAATAACTTATCTAGATGAGAAATATATCACGACAACATTATTTATTGGTTGCTAGGTTCATACTTAGTAGCAAGTTACATGGGTTGACATCTAAATATTATTTTGTTCATGCTAATGTTGTATCTACCTTAGATTTTCATTCATGGTAAACGTCTGAATTATTCACGTGTGTGCTTGTGTGTGATTTTTTTATTAAATAAAAGTTGACAAAATCTTTTCTTATTCAATATTTTCAAAGGAACAAAAATATTTCATAATGATAGCTTAAATATTTTTTGTACACAACTCTTTGAGTAATATTGCATAATAATTCTAAATAAGCGTCTAAATTATTTGCGCAGATTGTTACGATGATTGTTGCGATATGCAATATGAAGGATATTCTATTTATACTTAATTTAGAAATCATACCTTTCAAATAAAATATATTTTAGCCAAACATAAATCTAGTTTACGGAGAGAGCTGTTATTGAGGCCGGGACCTTCTGATAGGAAATGAAATGGTTGACTCCGAATGAAACTCCTTTACTTTAATAGCAACTTCAAATAGTATTGCACAAAGACTCCGCGTGTATATAAAATAATAATTACGAAATATGCTCAAGATTTGCAATCGTTGATTGCACCGTTGATTGCAGTATTTGCAATTAACGATGACAAAAGATAACTAGCCAGTTGTTATTTTATAGAAGTTTATGAGCAAGTATCCAGCATTTCTGAGCAAGAGATTTTTCTTTAGTACAATCCGTTGTACTGAAGAAAAATCAAAGGGTCCTTTATTGCCTATAAATTATATATTATGATGTCTGTCAAACCATAGTTTCGGCATTAAACATAATATTCTTTCCATTTGTTTTTAATCAATAACTCATTTTACAACACAAATATTCTATATATTAAACGTACTCGTAATAATAATTATCCACAAGTAAGCGCCAGGATTACTTATTCACGGGTATAAAGTATAGCTTTGCTCTGAAATACCTAAATTTTCAATGAGTGGAATATAATTTAACGACATCAAATAAGTTGCTTAGAAGGAGAAAATGAGATATTTATTATCAAAATCAAAATTATTTCGGGTATAAGTCAAGATCGACATTTAAAATTAATCAGCAACAGCTTTGACTACATAGCCTTAATGTTTCCTAGTGATTTCAAAGTTGACATTTATAAATTAATTCGTAAATTTAATGAATTACTAGATATTGATATTATTATTACTAAATTTGGCGACGTATATTTTAAAATATCTTTTGTTAATATATTTATTTTTTTTCCGAACGAACGTAAAAACCATATACAGTTTAGTTAAAAGGTACCGACATACAAAACAGGTGCTATTTCAGAAAGTTTGATAAGACGTTCTAGGTTAAACAAGACGAGTGCGAAAAATTCTCACAAAATGAATGTTGACCAATTGCGACAAGATACAAATAAGTAAACTGAGGCCTTGCGTTGCAACAAATTTTTAACTACGACATTTTAAAACAACCACCATAGTAACAATTGTTATACTTTCAAAGAACTTTGTAATATCATATGGTTGATTTTTATACATCAAAAGAAAAAATTCTCGCAACCTCTTTTCCTTTAAAAATTTAACATAGCTCTGGCATAATCAAGCAACGCTTGATGGTCGTTAAACTATTTTTTTTATTTAATGTGTTATACTGAGGTGTTGTCCCCTTGCCTACTTTTAAGGATTGGTAATTCGAAGGAAGAATTCCAAAGAAGTAACAGAAGAAAACACAGGAAGGAAGGAAGGAAGAAAACACACTGCGAGTTCGCCCGTCTACTCGCGCATTAAAGAAGATTTCCTCAGAAATTGTTTGACGACGGTAACAGTCGAAAACCTAATTTGCAGATTTTATAGGGTAGGTTTTAGAGTACAATCACACGATTTTTTTATATATTTTATGGGATGTCTTCATATATCATACGGATTTCATATGTCATATCATATGGTCTATATATCAGATATATGAAGATATCATGCGGATCTCATATATAAACGGCGTTATTTCTGCGTCAAAATATTATTTATGGATAGAGAATACGATTTATATTTCATTATTACACTAATTTTAATGTTAATCCTAAGTTGTTACAGTTTATTTGTATTTTTTTACCATATTTAAAGTTAAGTCGAAACCTAAGTTGATCAAATATTGTTCCTTGTTTTTAAAACTTGAAAGTTATTGTTTAAATAATATTTTTTTATTCCTGCTTTTGGGACTAAGTTGCACTCAAATTTAAATAACTTGTGTATAAAATATCGTACAATTTTTTTTATTCATTGGTATACATACATAGGATATATTTTCACTTACTCTATAATCCATGCAAGTTACAGTGTTATTCTCTTTGTTTTATTGTTTAATAATTCGTGGTTCTACTCTTTTAGTGTACGACTTTTAATGTGTGACTTTTTTATTTTCATATTTTGTAATTAATTTTTGTTCTCAAACAAAGTTCTTCAGAAAATTAACATGGATTCTTTAAAAATGTAGTTATTGGAAAAATCTGGTACATTGAAAAACACATAACAATTGACGAGAATTTTCTTTTAGATTTTAATCCATTTAGTCTTAAAATTTCTATAGATTCTGCCTGATTATAATTTTAGGATAGTAACTAAATTACTCCCTTTAAATGATTTTCCATGAATATATGTCATAATTTAAGTTAAATACACTCCTACTAATGTTTTGATTTTAATGTAAGACGATTGCGTACTTAGAACCATTTCGCGTGACGTTACGGTTTTTTATTTTCAACCGCTCGCTGATTCGTGCAATAAGTTAGATTATCGTGTCGAAATGTAACCTGTGTTCGATGAAAAGAAACCTCGCGGTCTGGTGCTAATGGTGCGACTAACAACGTTGCCGGACAGTTTCAATTTAATAATTAATCTAAACCAAGTCTTTTTGCCTGCCGTTCAGTGGAATATGAGCCCGTGGATGCAATAAAATCTCAAGTAAGAGGTTTGCGTTTGCGGTCTAAACGGTACTCATTGAAACATTCAAAAGAATATTAAAAATTAGTTTGATAGGCAGATGACGAAGATTAACAAGAACATTATATAAGTTAAATTATAAAAACAGAACTTCTGCACTCCATTGTAATCATATGAGATATATAACGGCATTATGTAGTGAGAGATACTAATACAAATATAAGTAGCATTGTGGTACATGGATTCAATATACTATCAAACTGAAACCAAAATTATACCAGTTTTGCACGAGTAGGACTCATACTATGGGAGTTTTCATTCACTTATTTACATATTAACATTTAAGGGCACATAGAGTTTACATTAAATTGCTAACAAATTTTAACATTATTTTTCACCATGTAAATATGTTGCTAAACGTATCTCGTAAAAGCGTTAAAATACTATGTATTTTTAGAAAGCTGTGAAATTTAAAAGAAATTATATTCTATTCCATTAAACTCTAAGTAAACTTCTAGAGTGGCTATTTTTTATAACATCATATTTATTATACCACTAGGAAGAGAGGACATAACAGTTTTCGATTACATTTTTCGTGGATATTTTTAATAACACCTTTAACAATATAGCTTTTTTAGTACTGGAAAAATAGTTTTAGACTCTTTTTAAATTTATTTTTCATTAAATATCCTGCATAATACGTGACATAACAATTATTTATATTACTTCATTTGCCCCTTTCAAATATTACAAGGTTTGTTTTTGAGTGTTTACTATAGAAATATTTGTAGAATAAAATATTTCATCACTATGTTAATTATCAAATTTCTATATCAAATGGTTTATGATAAAGACATTTCCAGAAATATCTTTGCAATTCTCCTAAATAAAGTACTATAAATAATAATAGTTCTGGAAATATATATTTATCAGATTAGGAACCTATTGACATTTACAATGAATTCCTTATATCTTTCTGTATCAATGAGTACCGCACACGATATGTGAAAGGAAAAAATGTCGTTTATTTTATTCGCTAGTATTTTTGAACTTTTTTACCGCTATCAAAATATATGCAGGTTAACAAACTTTATCATTTACTAACTTTAAGTTTCTACCCCAAATATTTTCTGAGGAAAATGGCTGTGACCGACGGACAGGCGGACGAATACGTGAGTGAACTTACGTGATACCAATTTTCTTTTTCCTTTTGAGGTTCAGAACCCTAAATATAACTGAATGAAGGATATTTTGGTGACAATGGCATGAAGGTGGTGATAACTGTGTAATTATTGCGAGGAACGTGTTCAGATTGAGTTTTTAAATACACATTTATTAATTTAATCCGAACTCACCTTTGCCTATATTGCACTTAGAAAATATATCCCTTTCATGTTTAGAACTTTTTTTGACGTCACGATTTTTTACTTTTCACCGCCCATTGAGTCGCGCATTAAGTTACGGCATCGTGTCGGAGCGCGACTTGTGTCGCGTGTATCGGATGAGGAAGACAAAAGAAAGCGCGATGTCTGGTGCTGATGGTGTGACTAATTACAACTTTTCATTTCAGTGATTAATTGAAACAAAGTTTTGTTGCTTACCTGTCATCGGGATACAAGCGACGTGCGCAGTGGCAGTGACAAATTAGACGTTTTGTATTAAGATAGGGAAAAATATGGGAGTTTAGGAAATTTCAACGTATATCGTTTCAACACCGAAAATCTTGAGGAAATAACAAATTATTTTAAGTGATATGCTTCGTACCTACGAATCTAATATCGAGAAAAACTGATTTTATTATGGAGGATATTATAAATTAAAACTGCATAATATTTATTTACTTATTTAGGCCCATTTCTATTTTTATTGTTTTTTTTTTAATATTGATCTACAGCATATCCCAAGACAGAAAATTTCTTCTAAGTTCCTAGGAAGCATTAATCAACCATCAAAATATTGGCATTATCGCTGATTACGTCAGCCATTATTCTTTAAAAATACATACAGACATATTACTAGGATAGAGTTCGTAATACTTGGATTGATTCAAAATACATGAAAGAAACTTGCACTAAGACATTCAGATGAGATTATTTTAATTGACAGCTAATAAATATTATTCATTAAAAATACACACAGACATAATAACTGGATGGAATTCATAATATCTGGATGGAATCAAAATATATGAAAGAGGCTTTCACGCAGAAATGTACTTGAAATTGTTTTCAATGAACAAGTGGTAGACATTATCGATTGAAAACATCTACAGACATAATACCTGTATATATTAAAAATACATAAAGGAAGTTTGTACTGAAACACCCTGTGGAGATTATTTCCGATGAACAGGTAGTAAATGTTATTCATTGATAATATTTTCAGTCACATAACTGGATATTTCAGTTCAAGCTTCGTTCAAATATTTTGAATCCACCTATGTAATACGAATTCTATATAAATACAAAATATTAATGTACGTCTAAATATAACCGTACTAGTACAAATCCTTTGCGAATCCTTTTGAAATCTCTTTTTATTAAATTAAATTGTTCCGCTCAGTATTTGAAGTACTGTCGTATTTTGATTTGTTCTGCTGTCGTATGTTAGGCCGTGAACCCCTCTAATAACATTAAGATTGTGTAGCACTAGGGTGAAGTATGGTTGCTAATAATTTCTAGTAATGTTCCATACTCGTGGTATTATTTTGGACTATTCTTTCATAAATTTGCTTTAATGAGCAAGTCAGTTAATTAATGAGTAAGTCAGAAAGTCAGTAAACTTGCTTTAATAAGCAAAACAGGTAATTTTTTTTCTCGTATTCCTAATATTAGTGAACAGCACAGTAAATGGATATTTTTATTTTACAGCTTTTATCAAATAAGAAAAACACATTTGTGTACTTGAAGCTCGAAAAACTTTTCATTTTCTTTCGACGTAATTATCTTGAGATCCAATTTGAAAAATAACATCGCTCGTTTCACACAAAATTCTATTTTGTACAAGCTTACAAAGTAACACCGACCATGTTATATTGTCTTGTAGTTATTACATAGGAGTAGCGACATATAATATTTCGGAATGACAAATAAAAAGTGTATTTTTGGCAAAATTGATCGGAAGATTCTACCATGACGATATTTTTTAATAGTTGTGTATCCCAGTGTATGGAAGCAATTATTTAAACTCAGCAATTTATTAAATTATTTTCAAAATGGATTTTCAAATAAAACTTTATTTCATTTGTAATAAAAAAATTGTAAAATTTCGATTAAAATTGTGTGGCTCCTAAGTGTATAGTACCTAAGAATATCGTAAATTTGACTTGAAATAAATAGATTACAATTTAATTGTTTTGGATATCATTCAAACAATTTTTTTTTCATTTTGAACATTAATTTCAACAATTAGTTAATTGTGCTGTGGTAATCAAAATTAGCAAATCAATTAACGTAGATGTTACCAAAGGTACTTACGACTACAGTGTGAATAATAAAATTAGAAAGAATAGCCCGACGGCCTTTACACATTAATAAAATACCTGTTAATCGTGAGATGTTTTACATTTTTAACTTTGTGAACAAAAAAAATGAAATCTTGTGTGAATCCTGAATACGTTCAGGATTCATATATGTATAAAGCAGTTTGATTTCCAAAATTAATATAAATAGATATTTTATTGCATCGCGCTTAGAAAATAAACGAATTAATTAACATTTATTTATAATATATTAATCACTTTGCTCATTTTCATGGCACTGTGCAGTTATTAGTATAGTTAGTATTGATTAAAATATAAAAAAATTGATTAATATATATTGGAACTTTTATCCGTACTTGCGACGGAAGTGGAAATGTTAAATTAGAAGAAAAGAAGAAGCATATGAACAGCACCCCTGTCATTCATAACACATTTCAGATTTTTAAACGACTGCCCTAAAGGAGTATAACTCTGTAGGTATTAGGGATTAATAGACGTAACTATAGATTCGAAGCAAAAGTAAAGAAAACGCTAAAAAATTTAACGACTTGTATTTTCTTAGTATGCCGTGTAAGAATTAGTAAAATATATAAAAATTTAATTATTTCGCATTCATAATTTTTGTTTCCTGAAAAATTAAACCCAATTCATATTGTAAACTTTACTATATATATATATATATATATATATATATATATATATATATATATATATATATATATATAATTATGATGACTTTTTTATTTAAAAAAATTTAGTTCCCTCTAGGAAAATAGTGTCTTTAAATAAATAATTCAATTGATTATGGCCTGACCCTAAATGTAATAAAACTGTCAAGTAAGAGTAGAACTCGCATTACGAGAGTTCCTTACACATTAAGGCTCATGAATATTTTAACGGTACATAGTATTTCTATTAAAATATTTTCAAAAAACATTAATTTCATTTAACATCGTAAACTTATTGCCTACCCTATCATTTGCAAGCGTAAAAATATGGGGTACTTTTAAAAAATTGTACGACCTAGAATAATCACTTCAGTTTTTCTGTAATTTGGTTGTATCAGTTCATCGACCCTGTATGTTTGATAATTTTTGGTTTAGTAATTTGGGAAATAAGAGAGTGGAGCTTTATTTTTTCACATGTTTGAGAATACGTTTTTAAATATGCAATTTAAAATTAAAAAAAATAAATGTACATGTGTGTATATATATATATATTTTTATATATATATATATATATATATATATATATATTTATATATATATATATATATTTATATATATATATATATATATATATATATATATAATATATATATATATATATATATATATATATATATATATATATATATATATATATATATATATTTATACATATATATTATATTGCATTCCTCATGATAAACCTTTTAAGTTTTACATTCAGCTAGGTTAACCAAATATAATTTCCTCGTTTTAATTGACAAATGAATTCGAAATTAATATTCCTTTTACCTGTTTGTTAAGGTCAATTTAACTTATTAGGAATGCAAAAAAAAATTTTTAAGCAATTCAATATTCCTGCAAAATATCCGATCAATTAGGGGTAGTTATAATTCAAAATGTTCAATGCAAGTCGTTTTATTTGCTTCTACTCGCAAAGCTTTCACACTATATGATCATATATAAAATCGATATGTCATAAATTCGGATATTTATATCATAATAGTCAGTACTAATAATAATATTAGTGAACTCCATAACTTAATGCTATAAGTAATTGAACCTTCACCACGGAGAAGAATCAAATCTCAGACAAATTAAATTGTTATTCTATGTTTAAAAAATTAGAACTTAACCCTATATTGAATTAAACCAATAAAAATCTTACCGTCATAAAACATGCACATTTTGGTTACTATCATAAAGTATGGATATAGTTATTCTCATTATTATAGAATATCAACATTATTATTCTTAATATCATAAAAGACGGACATTGTTTTTCTTAATGTTATAAAACACGGACATTAATAATACTTATTACCATAAAATACGGACATTATTTTTCTTAGTGTTATAAAACACGGACATTAATAATACTTATTACCATAAAATATGGACATTATTATTATTACTTATTCGTACATATTTAGGTACCACTAATATAAGAGAATAAATAGTGTGCTTATACCAGCTGGGCTTTTACTTGCCATTGCACTTAAAGTGACTCAGACTTAAGTGATAGTCAAAATAAAAATAAAATACGTAGATCAAAATACTCAAAATAGACGGAAGACTAAACTACTATATTATTTATATTATGCAGTCTCTATTTTTAAGAAAAGAGTATAAATATTAAAGTAAACATAAAGTATATTTATGTCAATACATTACTGTAAACGAACTGTTAATGAATTTCGTATTCAAATATATGAAAAAAGGAGACAAAGTCTTACTCTTTAATAACAAAATATGAATTTGCCGTTATATACGTAATAATATCTACTTGAAATTCTTATAAACGCGCTACAAAAAATCGTTTCTTATTTACCTTAAACGTTGGTTTCCTTAAAAGGCTAAATAGCAACACAATTCCGAAATTCTGTGTCGGCAGCTCATTACGAGGATGAGTCTAACGAACGGCCGCCGGAGACTGTAATGAGGTAATCATTTCATCACTCGCAAACTCGAGATTTACGTTGTGTTGAGTAAAATTATGCACATCACTGTTACAGAAGACATTTGAGTTTCATTTTAAAAATCACACGAGGCGATGCGAAACTTGAGCGGTGTTCTTAAAGAAAAATGGGAAAATTTTTATTGGTTTAGTTGATTTTCTTCAATGATTCATTAAAGATGAATAAAATAAAAGGTTTTTAATACTAAATAAATATTTAATCTCCACTAATACAGAACGAGTTCAGGTCACAAAAAAAACAAAGATGGTAATTTGGCAATGAAATATGACAATAATTGTTAATTGCATATTAACAGAACAAAAATAATACCGCCGTAATTAGTTATACATGTGAAGAAATCAAACACATAATTTGCATTAAATTTTGATTGAAGAAAAAATAAAAGCGGTCAATTAGGAGTTGAAATTAAGTTTTCCCTTCTTCAACGCATCTTCTATACCAAAGGTCGTGCCCGTCTTAAAGTGCCTTATTAGAGGAATTGACCAGTCGCTTCCGTACTATACCATCATTCAGAATTGCAGCCGTGATATCTTTTGCCAGTTACTTTCCCTTTTACCTGTCAACGATGTATAGGGAAAATTGATTGAGAGCGTATTGGTAACAAATTGTTGACAATTTGGTCTTAATTTAGATTTTGTTAGGCTTAGTTCGTGGGTTCTGTTTGCAAAACCATGATAAATGTAGTACTTTCTTTCTAAAACATCTTAAAAGTATCGATGTTCTTCCCATTCAGTACTCGGCCCCATATGGAGAAAACAAATATTGGTACTAGTTTCTTCTTCACTGTAGGTACGGCCATTTAAATACGCTTTTTAACGTCTTCTTTTGCATCTTTCCTAGTAACTTATTACAGATCTGAGGTATATGAATTGCGTACCAAAGTCTAGATCTACCTATCTCTTTGGAGCAACCAAATCACAATGTATATATCAATTGGGGATTTCTGTGCATTTAATCGCGTATGTCTGGAATGTATTCAAGAAATTAAGCTTAAAGCGAATCATTTTATTCGTCCCTATTATAAATTATTATGGTATTTTACCTTCAGAAAAATACCTAATTTTGTCTCATAGATGTTAATCTTTATTTTTGTTAGTGAACCAACAGTTTTATTGAAATACTATTATTTAAATAAAAGCACATCCATGAAAAATTACAAAAGAGAGAAAAGAATGTATAAATATACGCTACGCATGACAAACACGAAATCATATTTCTGTGACGCTTTGAAATTGATAGCAATTATACCAAATATTTTTCGTTATATATATCTATATACATTATTAATTACGAATTTATTCATTTACCGAGAATATACTAAACATTCTCATTCTAATGGATCCGAAATTTGTTGGATGTGTTTTAAAATAGAAAATGATAAACATGGTAATATGATACTAACAATATATAAATAAACAGAATATGAATTGAATAGTTTAAGATTTAATGAACATATTTCTGCAAAGATAAAAAAGTGCGCTACATGCATTTGAAATCATTCAATAAATATATTTCTCACCTTTCCATTCTTATCTAAAATATATATGTCGAGGGTCTTATCCTCTTCTTACTTGAATACGGTGACAGCCTAAAATCTATGAACAAATCAGATACGGTGATTAAAACAAAAAAATGGGCGGTTTTGTTCAGGCAACATTTGCCATCTTCATGTTATTTCATATTCAAATGTTAATAAGATATTCAGGGTGTACACTCGTCATAGACATCATGCATTATATTTACTATACAGATTATCCAGTACACGCGTGCCCTTGTATTTGTGTAAGCAATTTATTTAGTATGGTGCTGGACACGCCCATATGACACGGGCTAGGAAGCAGTTACTGATTATACTGGAATATCAGAGTGAAGGTTTCCATCGTAGATTCAAATTGGCTTCCACTAAATTAAGGAAAGAAATCCCTTTTTACGTTAAGAAGATAACAACCCCAAATATTTTCAAAAAATATGTTCATCGGAGACTTTTGAAGCAGATGCGTGTTTCAGAGAACAATGTTTTTAAGCAACATTTCACTCTTTAATAATTTTTCTACAAAAAAAATAAGATGGTTTTTCTCCTTTATATTTTCGTGAATTAAATATGTATTGTTTTGTAAGTATACACATAAGTATGAATTAATATGAAATCTATTGTTTATGTTCGTACTTCGTGTAATCTTTCTGTATAGTGTGCTTACATCTAGTTTTTTTGGGATTATAATATATGAAACCTTAAAGACTGCGGATATGCCAATCCTCTCTCATCTCTTTATTTTGTTGTTTTATTCTTGTTGCCTAAATTATTTTAGGTTTAGATATTAAAACTTTGACTTTGGTCTAAAAATATAAAAAGCTTATTTATGTAAATACAGAACTATAAACATAAAATGTTAATTAATTCCAAGCCCAAATATGCAAAATAAACCAGACGAAATCTTACCATTAAATATAAAGTTCTGAATTTAACATAGTATGCATAATAATACATACTTAAAATTTTGATGATCGTGCCGCAAGAAGTTGTTCCTTATTTAAATTAAACGTTGTTTTTCTCTTAATTCTATCATATAATTTCCAAAACTTGTATAATGAATGCCTGACGGAGACTGTAATAAGTTAGTCATTTGCGTTGAATAAAATTATGTATAACCCCGTTATATAAAATATTTAACTTTCATGTTAAAAATCGCACAAGATGATGTAAGATTTGGGTGGTGTTCTTTAAGAAAATTGGGAAAAGTGCTATTTCTTTGGGTCACATGTATAATTTAAAAAAAATAATAAAAGCGAAAGTAAAAGGTTTGTAATACTATTTAAATAGTTAGTGTCCAATAAAATAATTCGGATACTTTCAACAAGAAATAACAAAAAAAATGTTGCAAAAACGAAAGCTAGTAATAATTAATAACAATTAAATGAAACTACGTGGTGTAGTATTATTTTTACTTTCTTTAAGTTCTTTACCATGACCTGAAGATTGAAATCTTTGCTAGATCGTGGTAAAGAACTTAAAGAAAGTAGAAATAATGCTACATCACGTAGTTTCATTTAACTGTGAATAATGAATTTCTATAAAATTAACGCCAAATATATTGAATAATTAATAAATTTGTTGTAATTAAATAAAAATAATATTGCTAATTTTAGTTACGTACCTGATGGTAACTATGAATATATTACTAAAAAATTGTTGAAATAAAAGAGGTCAATTAAGGGTTGAAATTAAATCTTCATCTTCTCTATTACTGAAGGTGGTGCACGTTTTAAAATCCTTTTTATGTTTCCATACTCTTTTCGGTTTATCTAAATATGGCCGTGACAGAAAGTCCTGTGAAAATATTAATCAGACCTGCATCTAAAATTCTTTCGACTTCTTTTTTCTTTATAAGTATGTTTTTTTCTAAACTAGCTAGGTTTTTGCGGGTTACTTGTCCAAAAAGCTGAGAACTCATTTGAAACAGATTGTTGATAACTTTATTATAATTCAGAGTTCGCTGAACACCGAATTCTTTGGTTCTTTTAGTGGTCTATGGTACACATAGCTTACTCTTTTTTACAGCTTTTATGAAAATCATCAATATTCTTTCTTTCCACTGCACAAAATCAAATGTTTGCTTTAATAAATCCTTGGTGAGAGATTAAGCATACTCACTATATATTGTCACTTGAATGTGTTAATTAATATCTCCCCGGCATCTTTCCTGATCACTCATCATATAGTCGAGTTATACGAATTCCCTTACCAACTTTAGACCTGAGAGTTCACCAGTCTGTGAAAGGTGGCTACCAATATCTATCACCAATATTTTGGTTTTAGATCTGATATTTGGGAGTACAATATATTGTTTATAATGGTAATAATATAATATATATATATATATATATATATATATATATATATATATATATATATATATATATATATACATATATACATATATGTACATACATATATATATATATATATATACATATACATATATATATATATATATATATATATATATATATCATACATATGTCACTAATGAGTAAATGACTGAAACTACAAATTAAAATTTCAAATAATTTACAGATAAAATTAAGTTTTACATTTTTATATCTTACCTACTTCTGGTTTTTGTTTAATATCCGGAAGATGGGGTTGTAAAATATATTCACTTATTATTTATTCTTAAAATCACTTCCGCCATCATTTGACAGTTTTCAAATTCCAAATTATTTTGGTAATATTATATTTTTTATCAATTGTTATACCAACTATTAAATTAGTGGTTCTAAATACTGGTCGAAAAGAATTATAATCAGTGAACAATATTTCATAGTTTTTAATTATAATAACGGGCAAAACAAACACCACTTCGATCTTAATTTTGATGTGGGTGTTTAAGTAAATAGGCTTACAAAGTTTGATGAACATAACGACTCGTAGCTTCCATTTTCGACATTTTTATGACTGATTCATTGTTCGAAAAGCCAAAAATTTACTTCAAGAAATATTTTCGTAATGGATAAATGATCCACAAAGATACGTAATTTTTTTCAGGAAATTTAAAAAAGTAATAAAAATTCTCGGTTCATCTGTACTGAAAATGGTATTTTAATTTCATTTTTAATTCCTCGAGAAACAACATATTTACATATCTAAATGTTTTCATTAAATGGTGAAAACGATTACATCATTACGTTGAAAACTTTCGTTATTTTTAAGTCTTGAAGCGCTTTATACTTTTTGCTGTTTACATAAGTCAACGAAATCATAGTTTGTTTTTACTACTGGTCTGTTCGTACGAACCCTGGACACGAGAGGCTGTACAAATTTTCTGCGTCGTTCATCTGTATTGTCCACTCTCATTTTGCAATGCAGTATTTCGTGCAGCGCGCAATCTTGTTATGTTTATTCGCAATCTGGTCCGTTCACTGCTTACGGAATGAGATTTTAAAGTAGTTCCGTAGTTCACTATTGATCAATAGTTATTGTGATTTTATTCGAATTGTTGCTCGTTCTGTTTTTTTTTGTTGTCATCTGTACTACATTTTGTAATTACTTATTTACGATAATTTTACATGTACAATAATTTGGGTAAATAAAAGCACTTTAAAAAAAAAACAATTAAAATATTCAATACCTACATATGACGACGATTTGAAAAGTGAACTATTATTTCTCAGTCGCATGGAAATATAAACCTGCGTGCACTCAAAAAAATTAGCGAGATATATAAAAAAGAAAATTAAAATGAATATAATAATACAAATATCGATGCGACATCGTCATCGATATTTGTATTATTCATCATATGAGATACACCGGGCGGAAGTTGGGAATAGTTCCTACAGACTCAATTGGCTTCGTAGCCCCAGAAGCTTCAGTTAGATTAATATACATTGGCGGTGATCTAATATTGTGGTTCATCACTTATCGGGCATTATATACCCCACGAGGTTGAGATAAAACCTAATTTGTATATCATAAATTTGTTGCATATAAATTTATGTTTTGTTTGTTATTTTTATTTTTGTGTTTATTAGGACATATTTAAATTGAATTGAAAAATGATAAATTTATTTTTAGCCGGTAAAGAGTGAAGCTCTTTAATTCACAATAATTCATTCATAACCTTCTGGATATAAAGAATAAATCAAAATTTGATCTAGAAAATCTGATATTAAATTTGCTCTACTTAAATAAGAAATTCTACTCAATGAATTAGAATTTAAACCAAGAACTGATGAAATTATTAGTAAATAAAATTATTGACTAATAAGCACCTTAGATGTATAAAGCATAGGTTGATAAAATAAAGGAGTTAATATTGTTAACATACGAGTATGCAAAATATGTATTTGCAGGAGAGGCGATACAAATGTAATTGAATATAATACCGGTTACGTGTCCATCTATTCGTCTGTCATTGCTGCTTTTCTCGGAAAGTGGGTAGAAACTTGAAATTTAGCGTAGTAAATAAAAATATTAACCGAAATTCCAGAAACCAAATTAAGTAGTTGCAGAAAAATTATAGAGGTCTCCTAAATATTTTTTCATAATTTTAAGTGATACATCTTCGGATATGCAGAATAAGAAATATACATAAAAATACATTTCTTCCCTTACTTCCAAAATTAATGGATTGAAAACCATGAAAATCAGGTTTTTATCAGCCTAAGCAAATGTTGTAAGAAAATTGTAATCATCACTCAAGATGTCATAGTTTTGGAATATTCACTAATAGTACAATATATAAGTTACAATGTTGCATACAACACAAGTTAAGTAAATATTAATTCCTTGATAATTTAAGGCAATTCTGTTGTGTTTCAGAAACTTTGAATTAAACATCAAAACAAGTATTATGGCGGCGTACGTCATTCACAATAACCTTCCCATCATTAATAGTATATCTATTGTAAATTTGCAGGCATAAATTTTGCAGTAATAATTAGTTTGAATTTCCTCCCACAGAATAAGCTTCAGATGGAAAAATGGAGAGTTTGTCGTTTCTGTAACAAATTAAATTACTGGTTAAGTTACATCATTTAGCAATCTTTGTTGACAGATTTATTTAAATTTCTGTATGCATTTACGAAACGTAACTGCACGTTTATCGAGAACTACTTTGGCACATTATTTAATTTATTATCAAATATTGTTATTCCAGTGTTATTTTAAATCTATGGTAATAACATGTTTGGTATTCTGTTGCATACCTTTAAGAATCGTCCGTAAATACCATACTACAAATTCATAAAAACAAAATGGTTCAATAAGCACTACACTAATATCATTTATATATATATATATATATATATATATATATATATATATATATATATAATTGCTGAAGCAATGTTTGAGACATTTAATGGTTAAATGTTTTCTTTTATTATTTATTTTTTACTTGACTCTTATTTATAAAGACAGTTAAGAACAGAAAGATGGAATATTGGAAACCTAATTGTTTATTGCAATTTTTTGATTAAATATTAGTCGGTTTGTTAACAAGCGAATTTCTGATAGTTTTTATACCTTTTTCTCATTGATTGTAGTAGCGAGAATTTTCTGGCAATTGTTACTATTCTTACACACCAACGTTAACACCTTGCCACTTCTGTACATGAACTAGTCATTGTAGGGATATAAGTGTGTACAATTTCGAATAATTTGGACTAAGTGCCCCAAACAAGATCGTAATATTTACGTGTTTGCTGTTTATCACACTAACAGTAATAAAAATATATTTGTTACAGCTTTTGAATCTGTTATATAACATAACTTTCAGAACATAAACAAAAAACACAATTCGTAAAAAGCAATTATTAATTTACAATTACTTAATTTTTAAATGAATTTTTCGTCCGGAAATATATAGAGGTTTTTTCTATTTTCCATCTTGTTTACATGATTAACCGTAAGAAAATACCCAAATTATAAAGTACTGTCTCTTCTAGATAGACACATTCTTGGTATTTGCACAACAATGTGTAATAATATTGTTTGTTTATAACATGATATATCCAAAGTGACATATAGACCGAGTCTTATATTACACGGTGACTGTTTCATTAACACTTAAATTATTTATAAATGCTGTTTAAAATGCACAATGAGAAGTTCAAAAAATGTAATAGCAAACAATGAGAGTTCCATGAAATAGGTGACAAGGTCTCTTAAAAAGATCTCATGGTAAGGAAAATTAAAGGTAAGAATTTATATCGCAAACCAGAAAAAATTACCCCAGTTGATATTAGCTTTTTTTGTCAGTTTTTGGCTGGTAAGTTTTTTTTGTCACAACTACGGGATTTTCTAGAAAGATTCTCAAAACTTCTAGAAGATTTTACTGTAGGGTATAAAAAGGCCAAAATGTAGTTAGTCAGCGCCAACACTTTAAGTGCTTTAACTTAAGTAATTTCATAAATGATAATAAATGGAATAGAAATAGAAAATAACGTGATAATGAAATAGAATGTAACTTTAAGTAATTACATGAATGACAATGGATTTAAATCGATATCAAATACAGATTCTATTATTTTACGAATTTTGTCTGGGTCACGATGCAAAGTCTGCCACAAATAATATATGTCATGCGATGGGTGAGTCCACTGTGTCTTATGTGACGATAAAAATTTGGTTCAGGAAGTTCAGGAATGAGGTCAACGATCTTGAGGACGAACCCCGTACTGACGTCCTGTTGAATTGAACGTCTAACAAGTACGATGCGTAATTGAGGAGAATTCTGGACTGACGACTCAACGATTGGTAGAAAAGCTACACTGTAGTAATTTTACCATAGAAACACATTTGCATGAATTGCGAAAAGTTGCACAATACGATGTGCGCATACCCCACGAGTTGTACATCATATCACCTTCAGGTCAGAGTTGATATTTGTCAATAATTATTGACATTTATACGTAATTTCGACTGGCTGAATCAGTAAGTAACTGGTGATAAGAAGTGGGTTACATAACTTAATCATACCCACAAACGTCAATGGCCTGGTGTTAGAAAAATAGGTGTTTCAGTATTCAAACCTGAATAAGTTGAAATAAGTTTGAAGGAATGTCGATTCATTGCGGATTGCTTCCATGCAGATATTTACTGTGATTAATTGCACCCATTAACTAGCGAATTGAGTGGTCAGCAGGATCGAGTTTATAATGCTAGACCACATGTTGCAAAACGTACTCGTAATAAATTAGATGAACTCGGCTGGGTTATACTTACTTACCCAACATATTTGCTGGACATTGTCCCCTTTTACTCTTATTTATTTAAGGCTGTAATTAACCATTTAAGTGAAAAACATTCGACTTTAAAGAAGATCTCCAAAACGACCTAGCACACTTTTTGGAATCAAAGTCTCCTGAATTTTACAAAAAACGCATACTATAACTGCCAACTAGATGGCAAAAAGTAATGGATAATGATTGTGCATACCTAAATTAAATTTAGTGGAACATATAATTTTTTTAATATAAATTGTTCGCAGCACCTCGGGCTCAAAAACTTATTAGCCAGCCCAATATTATAAATTAGAAAGGGTGTTTGTGTTCCGTTTGTTTCCTTTTTATGCCTCAAATACTTACCCAAACTATACAAAATGTTACATTCGTATGGCTTGTGTCATAGACATAAATACTGGATACTAGTTTTGCATCAATATGGAAAAATTTTCCTTTGAGAAATAAAAAATCGTGCCATTTTTTATGAGAGTGTAAAGATAAGTGTGTAGTAACACATCACGCCAACGGTTACTTTCTTCAGGGCACAGGTTTTTTCCATCTCCTGAATTTCTTTTAATTTCTGAAATTAATATTTCTTAAAATTTTAACACGGTTTTTCAATGAGGGGCATTGCAAAAGAAGCCATGGATGAAACGAAAAGTATTAGAAATCAATGCTTAAATTAAGATAAAATCAGAAAGTGGCGTCTGTTCGCCGCGCGCGCCCAAAATTAAACATCTTTCTCATCTTTGTGAAATGTCCACCTTATATGTATATATATATATATATATATATATATATATATATATTAATAATTTTATATATATATATATATTTTATTAATATTTTTTTTTAATAATTTACTCTTAATTTATTTTTGTACTTCAGCACATACAAATATATACTAGGTAAATCTTTCGTAATGTTTTTCAATTACCTTTAACATTGTTTGTTAAAAACTTACTCTTCAATATTTTCAAGTTAAATTTTATTATCCTAGTTTTAGTTACTTTTGATATTGATGATTAAAGAAAAAAATAACACCAACCAACATTTGATGGATGGATATTATTGACACATTCAAATAGGTGTACGCTTACTTACGCTTTCTTACTAAGGCCACAAAGGAAAGGGAGAAAAGCTATATATGATTTTCTGTGCGCTGACTGGTGGTGGTGGGAGAAACTATATCCCCTTTTGCGTTCCCCACCAAAGATTTCCACTTCGTGTTGCAATCAAATCCCTCAAGGTATGAATTCATAAAGCGTTGTTTAAAAAATTATAAACTTTATTTTATTTATGTTACAGCTGGTTGTTTTTTTCTACTGTTTTTACGTTAAATTTTTAAATATGGTGACATGTTTCAAAACAAATAATTTAACTACATTCTATATCGTAAAGTTCAAAAACAAAGAAACAAATAGTACATCAGAGAGTAATCCAAAAAGAAATTCAAGAATAAATATTTGGGTTGGAAAGCACCTTGCAGGAATCCTTAATACAAGGACTGAAATATTAACATATATTTTGCAAATTCTCGTCGATACAATTTAATAATTTACATTTTAAATAATGATATTATATATTTTTTGGTTCTCTAGCGATAAAACTGGTGTTTTTTCATGTTTTATTTATAATCGTTTATATACTCACAAATATACCTAAATTTCCGTCGTAACGTCAAATGTTATTAACTCATGGATTTCCAAGTTAAAGCCAGGCAGTTTTCGTGTGATACCTGTGGAAATTATTCAGCAGCGCGTAATCCTCATATTAGAGCTTGCCTTGAGAAAACCAATTAGATATTATTACTTCGCAAAATCTACACTCGTATAAGTTCAAATAGATGCTTGGATTCCGAAATAGACTAAAACCAACATGTTCATTATACATGAAACCGAAATGAGAAATCTTAGTTCATCCAGGAAGTAAATTTAAAAATCTTTTGAATTTTTTGAAAAATTAGCAAATAAAAAAATTAGAATTAACTTAGAATTTATCATGACACAGAACATATTTAAAGAGTTTATTTTAAGCAGTTGTTTATAAATTAGCTTAGGTAATTACTTATAAATATATTCACTAATCCGTTAATAGGGAGAGTCTAACAATGTGTTCAGATTTCGTTAAATGGATATGTAACTTATCCCACATTATGTGGACTTAATTCCGTGAGAGAATTTAATTACAGTTTATGCATGCATTTTTTCTAGTTATTAATAGTTTTTTTTAAATAATAATTGATGATTCCTATTATCTGTTTCCATGCTTTGGTTAGACCTATCCTTTAAACCATGACATGTTTTAAAGCATAGTATAAAGAATAGGTCTAACCAAATTTGTCATCAATAACACACCCCAAAAGTACAATATAAATATTTAACTTATGAATAAAGTTTATGGTATACGCCATATACACACACACATACATATATATATATATATATATATATATATATTCTCCTATATATATATATATATATATATATTGGTTTCAATTTCTCTAAAGTCACATAATGACCTTTTGACTTTGACTTACGATGAATGTGATATAAATTGATCCAAGAATTTGAAAGCCTCCTAGCCCAAAATCAGTGAGGTTGGTTCATTCCATAGCGTCGATAGTTAGAGATTCTATGGATTACACAACATTATATATCAAACAATGGTGGGAAAACAGGGATAGATCGTCGATCACACAGCGATATGTCAAGAAAATTTCAGCAATTTTGCGAGCATGGTGGGAATTTCATTATTAATAAATATTAAATTCAAAATAATATTAATAATCTTTACTTGCAATCGGATGCGGGTACCACTGCACCAGGACGCGTGACACATTTGATGTGAAACCTTGTGTACTCGTATCTTAGCGCTAGGGAGAATCATTTCTTCGTGTAACGTAATGTGGTTTTCAATAAAGTAAGCAACTTGCTTGAGGATAACGCGGAAATTCAGATATATACAAGTTATTTTCCACGTAGCCTATATGTACGATTGTATGTTCATGGCACAGGCAGCTATAATTATTGAATTTTCTTCAAAAATTGCACATTTTATCTCAAAACTCTTAAATATGTGTTAAAAATTTACTTCAGCTTTTCCAGCAGCAGTATTTAAGATGAAGATCGAAAATGCGATTAGGGATTTTTATAAAAAACAATCTTTCCCATAGCAATTAGAAAAAAACATTTCCTATGATTTTTGTACTACTTTTCAACCGTTGAAAGTTATTGTGCACGTTAATAAAGATTGCGTAACGAAGTGAGTTATAAAAGAATAAAAGCAATATTTCTTTAACATACGAGTGTTAGAGCGTTAGAAACACTGGTAGTTCACTATTGCAACAAACGCATTTTTATTAGGCAAACGTAGTCGTTTATTCCTATAATAAAAATATTGAAATTTTATGAAATAAAAAAATTTATAACAATTAGAAAACAATTTCCTATGATTTTTGTACAATAAAGAAACTACTTTTCAACTATTGAAGGCTATTGCGCACGAAAATAAAGATTTCGTGACGAAGTTAGTTATATAAGAATAAATAGCAATATTTCATTCACATACGAGTGTTGGAAACACTCACAGTGTTTAAGCGTTAGAATCACTCGCTATTGTAACAAACTCACTATTGTAACAAACGCATCTTTATTAGGCAAACTTAGACATTTATTTCTTTATTTAAAATATTGAAATTTTATGAAATAAGGTTATACCACCACTTAACTTTTTTCTCAAACACCACCAATGGCGAATATTATAACCAGCGTGCCATTATTGTCTGCATATAGGTGATTATGTAAATAAATGTATGTGGTTAAAGCACTACATCCGATAAATTTAATTATTTCCTTTACTTTTTACTCAATAACAATATGTCTGAACCGTATTTAATCAAAATTATGGAACTCTGCTCTTTTTACCAGGAGTCGTCAGCTTACGCACATATCACATTTGTGATAAAAACTCATTTCATTTCTCAAATTTTTTTTTTATGAGAATACGTACTCTTTCGAGCTTCTTTAAATTTTGTAATATCCGAGCCTAATTGTCAAAACTTTTTCCAGGTAACAGGAAATATTTAATACCATTAATGAAATGTTATAGATATATTATATATGTTATAGATATTTATATATTAGATAAATCGTAATTATCATGTAAAAATAATGTAATGGTTTTATTTAGTTTAGGTTTTGATGTAATTTGTAAAGATTGGTAAAAGTAATTGTTGATCTGCCTACAAATATTCGGGCTGGTATTTTCAAGAAAACCTTCAGTGAGCCCGCTCAGAGCAACTCGGGTTAAGGATGATAAACGAAATGCAACAGCGGAAAACGATCTCTCTAAAACTATGGTGTACAAAAATATTAGAAAAATTTTTAATAGCTGTAAGATCTCAAATCAGTGATATTGCTTTACATCAAATTTCACGTCACCTAACAGAAACGTTTATTTTTCATAATCTCTACTGTAGTAGTTTTGAAGACTGGGATATATCGGTTTCAGAACATATTTTTATGGACTTCCTCAATAATATCTTTAAAACTCTCTTAAATTATATTCTGAAGGACTTTTGGATTCTCATAGCTTTCACATTAAACTAATAAATTAAATATAAAAGTATAAATTTTCTATTACATCGTATTCTCATTTTAAAATTTTCTTAGAAAAATGTTTGAGTATCAAATATTGAAATGTCGCATCTATTTCAAAATATACTTTACCATCATGCCAAATTTCCAAATTTTTGCCAAATCCAGTCTGAAAAAAGATGTCGTGGGTATTTTCGATTATATTGCTAGATATATTTTAAACAAAATTTGGATTCACCTTAGGTAAATCTAAAAAACTAGTTTTAATATTCTTGATTTAATATTTCACACGCTGTTTATAAAGAAAGAAAAAACATTATTTTGATGCCCCTTCTAATATTTTTCGGTATTAACTACTAAAATAATTTTAAACCCTAAAAGGTTTTTGACAAAAACACGTCAGTGATCTTATAAGGGTTCTATTTTCTCTTCCTTTTTTAGATACGAAACTATAAAAATGTGCGAATCTTTTGAGTTTACGATTTTACTGACAATGTCATGTGGGTGATGATAAGTTTATTATTTTTATTCACACAATAATATTCTATTTATATATATATATATATATATATATATACATATATATATATATATATATATATATATATATACACATATATATATATATATATATATATATATATATATATATATATATATATATATATATATATATAGATAAGTAACATTGCAAGAGGAAAATAAAATATTTTACATTAGGAACTTTCTCCTTTCATGTCACGATTTTTTTACTCTCTACCGCCCGCTGAGTCGCACAATAAGTTACGACATCGTATCGGAACCTGACTTATATCGCGTGCGTCGAACGAGGAAGACAGAAAGAAGCAAAAGGTCTACTTGTAATGGTGCAACTAATGAAAAGTTATAATTTCAGTGATTCATTGAAACAAATTTCTGTTGTTTTATCCGTCAGTGGGATACACGCAACACGCACAGTGTCGGTAACAAATTAGATTTTTCGTATTAAGATATTGAAAAATATTAGGCTTCAGAAAATTTCCACTTATATCATTTTCTGAAAATCATTAAGGAAGTAAAAAAAACGCATTGTAAATAATATCCATGAAATCTGATTTAAATATCGAGAATATCACAAGTTAAACTGCATAAAATTTATTCACCTGTAAATTTACATTTCTTTTCTTATTCACTTCTTTCCATTTTGATTTAAATTTAATATACTCCACATTACAAGGCATTAAGAAATTTTCTAAACTCGTTAATCGGTACAAATATATTAATTTTAATATCGACTAAGCCAATTCTAGAGACCCTTCATTAAAAATAACTCAATCTCTTTACTGCATATCTCATTAAAAGCCTGCTTTGTATACTGAAAGGTGACCCTTAATAGTTTCAAATATATATGTTTAAATATTAATGCACGTTTAAATATAATAACAGAAGCAAGAATATTCCATATATGTCATACAACGCACGCACATATCAACATCCATTTGCGATCTCCCAATGCTCGTTGTTGAGTTTAATTGTTTATCTCAGTATTCTAAGTACTGCAGTGTTCAAGTTCTATTGTTTTGTGTTTGATAAAGATCAATTTACGCTATTAAAATTGTGTAGTATTAAGATAGATCATGGCCTGCACACAGAGTACTGCAGTATTCAAGTTCTATTGTTTTGTGCTGGATAGCGATAAATTAACGCTCTTAATATCGTGTAGTATTAAAATAGATCATGGCCTGCAAACAATTTTTACTTGTGTTCTCTATTCATTGTATTTTTGGAGTTTCTGTTTACTCTTTTTATATTATTTTTATGCCTAATGGTTTTTAAAATTTTCTGCTAAATTATTCAACCCACGCTGATTTACAACAAAATTACAATTAAAATTTTATACAACTCTCTATGTAACAAATATATTAGAAATTCTTTTTCGGTTTTCCGTCTATACTCTCAGTACACATAAACATATTAATAAACTCTGTAATCTTGATATAAGTAATTCATCTCTAAGGTTTAATATGCTAAAAGTTTAATACGCAACTCTCTAGGTTCATTTTATTTTGATAAAATATAGACAGTATTACTGATGCTACTGATAACTACTTGTATAATACCGACGCAATTGAATCAGAAAGAAAATCGTGTACTCAAACCCGTCTAGCTATTTTTAGCCAACCACTAATAACTATCTAGGCTAATTGAGGTTCAGTTTATATTCGAAGGCAAAAACTAAATAGTTAGGTAGAAATAATAAAAGTGGTTCAAAGGAAAAGCTACGATTCTGTTTATGATACTCAGTCTCTACTTGTAATTAAAGAGTAAACATTTGTGTATATAAAATATTACACAAATTATTTATGTAAATATAGAACTATAGACATAAAATATTAATTAATTCAAAGCTCAAATATATAAAATAAACGAAACGAAGTTTTATCATTAAATATCAAGTTCTGAATTTAAAATTTATGCATAATAATACCTACTTTAAATTCTGATGTTCGTGCCGCAAGAAGTTCTTTCTTATTTACATTTAACATTGTTTTTCTATCAATTCCATCATCTTACGTCGGCAACTCATTACCACAACGTGTATAACGAACGCCCGCCGGAGCCTGTAATGAGCTAATCATTTTATCACTCGCAAACTCGAGATGAACATTGTGTTGAATGAAATTATGCATAACTCCGTTACGTAAAATATTAAAAATTGCACAGGGTGATGTAAAACTTGGACGGTGTCCTTCAAGAAAATTGAGAAAATTTCTATTGCTTTGGATCACCATGATATATTTAAGAAATATAACAAAAACGAAAGAGAAAATGTAAGCAAAAAATTAAAGAAGATAAGTTATATAAAACTAAATAAATATTTAATGTCCAATAAAATGGTCAGAATATTTTCAATGAAAAATAACAAGAATATTATTTTAACAACGAAAACAGGTAATAATTTACAATTACCAACTTTAGTTAAAAGTGTCATAAAAGCAATGAGTGTCTAATGAGAATTTTATCAACCTATTAGAGAGTCAGAGGGATCGAAACTATTTACAGCTATAGAAATTTTTTTATAGTTAAATCGTTATATTTGAAAGGGAATTCTCGGGGAAAATCACATTAAATCCAAGATACTTTTGCAATTAACTTGTACAGCAATTTTTGCCGGTGAATATATTTTATTTTACATAGCAGTAAGTGTTATTAAGCAAATTGCGGTTCTTGATTACCGTTTATTTACTTGGATTATTATTACTCAATCATAATATAGGATTGAGTCGACTCGGTTAAAACCTGATATGAAAACAATTTGTTTTCTAGATTTACCTAAGAACTGCAAGAAATAATTTTTTTAATTAAAAAATTACAGTAATATGAAAGTTACCTTTTTTTTTAAATCGCAATTTTTTTCGGAGTTTCCTAAAATTTATAAATTAAGGCTTGTTTTTAAGAAATTTCAATTTTGTTATTATTATTATTCTATTATTATATATTCTATTATCCTACTGTCAGCCTACAATCTTCGATTTTAGGAAAATGTGTTAGATCAAATTCCGGAGCAAGCAAATATAGGTAAATGCTTATATAAAAAAAAAGCATATGGCATACGTCAATATCGAGTACTATTGCATTTCATAACCACACGTTGGCAGAAAATTTTATATGAATCATTTATATAGAACACAAAACGTTTCCTGAGTAAAAATTTGCCTCGTTGGATGAAATATTTAATGATGGTAATATTATGGACGGCACTGAAAGGAGAATGTATCCAATTCTTGAATAATTTTGGAGGAAAAAAAATTGTTTAAAGAATTTAGACTAAACAATTTTTTGAAGATTCATCTCGAGGTTCGAATAGAGATACTTCAGAGATCCGATTCGAATTTTATCACTGTTACGCGGCGTTTCTGTTTTCCCATTAAACGAGTGAAGAACCTCCACTCACAAAAGTAATGATCAAAATATTATTTACCAATTTAAAATTATTTATAGTAAAAATACTTCATTTATTATAAGTCATCATTAATGTGAAATTCCAAGCTCAAAAAATGTTAAATAATAATTAAGTCTAATCGACAGTCTATAAAATATCAGGCATAACAAATAAAAAATAACTTCATAAATAATTAAGTTCACCACCGACGTGTGAGTCAGGAACAAGACAGGTGAATTAAAATACAAATTAGATTACATTTTTAGACTATAATTCAATTACTATCAAATAATAAACATTTTCACTAGATAATTGGTGAAATAAAAATATGCCCATTTATATAATATACGTATTTTTTTACTGGTTTTTATTTATTTTTGCGAATTAGGTAAAAAACTGGTAGAGTTTATATCACAAATAGAAATGCCCAAATATATAAAATTGCAAAATGTTCCCATAAATGTAATCAATATAAATATTTTAATTTTTCAGATTTTTAATTATAAATTATACATGTTGTGTTCTTCTTACTTTCGGAGTAATGTCTTTGATTTACTTACTAAACTTATTTTGACATTTCCTTTTTACTTTCTTTTTCATTTTTTCAAACATGTAATTTTAAAGATTGTATATATATATATATATATATATATATATATATATATAGATTATATATACGACTGTTAGAAACTTTCACAATTTATTTCTTGATTGCTATGGAAAGGCCCATATTTTAAGCAATGGAAAGCAGACTTTCCAATTTAGTACACATGTTTGCTTTGCGACTAAAATACATAATGTATTTAACTATGAGGATGATTATTTATTTTCATTAACTTTTCCATTTGATTCCCCATATTTTCGTAAAATCTGTCCGTTAAACATTCTTGGTATTTTAAGGGAATTAAGACAGGTTGCAATTTAAAATAAAAGTATCTATTGAGGTTTTAACCATATATATATATATATATATAAATACATATATATATATATATATATATATATATATATATATATATATATATATATATATGTATATATATAATTGCTTTTTATACAAAAATATTTACGGCAATGTTCGACACCGCAATTTGTTTTTAATTCTTGTTTACTTGAACACATCCATTGTTGCGTATATCATTATTTCAATATTTCCCTCCAAAAAAAGTTACTGTGAAAACATTTTTTTGTGTATATCTTAATTTCAATATTTGCCTCCAAAAAAAGTTATTATGAAACCATTTTTTGTGCATATCTTAATTTCAATATTTCCGTCTAAAAAAAAGTTTTTATGAAACCATTTTTCTCTTTTGTCAGCTTATTTTCGACCTGAAATTTCCACATGACTCGGAGAGTTAATACTTTTCGTAATGCTAATTTTTTTAACATTTAAAGAAACGTAAAATTTTTACGTCGCCGAATCATGTAACTACATCGTAAGAAGAAACAAACACTTAAATTTTATCGATAGAGTTCAGAAAGGCGAAAATAGGTTTCTTCGTAAATGTTCCCCTGAAATGATATAATGGTTTGGTTTTTTAATTCGAGCTTATACAACCTTTCACAATTTAAACGAATCAATACGTATCGATCAAACAAATTGTCCAGAAAGTCGGTGACACTTAACCAATAATTATAATCCGTAAGGCATGTATTGCATTTACAAATAAGATTGTTCACTGGCCGGCATGGCAAAATTATTGAGCTTTAAGTAAAAGAGGTCACCTTTAATGTTATGAATAATTTACTGAAAACTTTTATGGAAACTTTTATCGCTTTGTTAACAGTAAGATGGTAAAAGTTAACGAAGCGTCCACATCATAATTTTAAGGGAAGTTTACTGACTTTTTAGAAGAATAAGGTAAATAAAAAAGTACATGTGTATATATATATATATAAATATATGTATTTATATACATATATATATATATATGTATATATATATATATATATATATATGTATATATATATATATATATATATATATACATGAAGGCAAAAAAATATTAAAAATAAATTTTACTTCTACAATTTTTTCGATCAGTTTCAGATTATTAGCGCTAGGTTTACATATGCGAACTTACTTTTTTAAATTGGCAAATTAACGCACGTTGAGTAAAATAAAGCCTTTGCAAATACCAACTGTAGAAAATAATTTGTACAATAAAATAATAAAATATATAAGGCCGTAAAAACGCCGTCATAACATCGGGAACACATTTCGTTTTTTTTGTTTGAAGAGCTGCTTGATTTCAGATTAAGTACGATCATGTCACGAACTATTTCTATACGATAGTGTGGCACGCGATCTAATCTAATTAAAATGTTAACAATCAGTAAAGTACCCATGATGATAGATCGTGAAATGATCCATACGGATGCAAAATTTACTAACATTTGGTCAATTAATATTCTTATATAATAATTCGTGACACTTTCTATAGATGTACTAAATTTAGTTACAATTGCTCAATTACCATCCATATATCATTATTTATGATACGATATATAGGCTTACAAAATTTTAAAGATTGATTACATACTATTTATTTTCCATACATCATAACATGATATATATATATATATATATATATATATATATATATATATATATATATATATATATATATATATATATATACACTTTACAATTTTAGAGAGGCTCATCGACATTTTAAATATTAATTGAGATTTTTATATAAAGTTTATATTTGCCAAACAGACGGACGAATACGACCAAGTTGTATAGGTTCTGAGGTTCTGTGTTTTACTACGGAACTAACTAACTAACCACTATGTTAATTTGCAGCTTATTAGTTGAATAAAAATGTAAACAATATCTTCTCTAATTAAATTGTTATCAGTGTCATAATTAAAACACAGTTTTTGCTCTGATCACACCTAATTATCGTAAATTTGACAAAACATACCATTATCTGGATTCCCGATATTTATCATATTCGTAAATACAAAAAAATCGGCCAGAAATAGACTTGCACACGCTTTCCGTTTGCTAGATATAGCAACTATGTAAAACGTGTGCTGGAATAAATCCTAAAGCTGTTTAAGCGTATCAAAATCACACTGCGTTCAAAAAAAGAGGGTTACGAAATACAAAAAGTGACTGCAATATGTATAACAACTACAAAGTTGGAGCTGTTTTTTTCTTTCACAAAATTTGAACGTGACAAGTTCAAAACTTAAACCAACTTAATAAATGTAAAAAAATAGCCAGTTCCTTTATTCATTTAACTCTAAATAACTTACAACCCATCAATAACAGACAATTATGGCAAAACACGGCGATGTAACAAAAGCTTCATCTGTATTTATATTCTAGAGTCGGTTTATGCGATATATTAAGTGTATCTATTTACTTATTTACATCATTGTTCATGTAAAGAGAATATCAAATAATATTGCAAGGATTTCTATTATAGTCCATTGCTGATACTACGTCGGCGTTTTTAGTCTATTTGGTGGGACTATGCTAGCCTGGATTTTCAAATAACGTGACGCCATTTATTTCTAACTCAATGAGACTATCGCAAGACCTTATTAAATGTTTAATATTTAGCAAAAAAGTACTTAATTTCATCTGCAAAAATTGTCCTGTTTCTTAAGTTAAAACTAACATTTACGTTAGCTAAATCAGGAAATAATTCGTCATCAATTTTATGAAAAACTATTCAGTCGTTTAGGTGTCGTCGAGCAACATGCATCAAAAACAAACTTTTATGATTACTTGAGTGAATAAATAATTAGTTAAATGAATAAATGAAACTCCTCGCTAAAAAAACTATTTCATGAAAGCAAACACGCAAATAAACAAAATTAAGTCGTATTTCGTTACTTGGATGCAACTTTATTTGGTGATCAATAAGGAAATGGACAGAACACTTTAGTATTTATAATATTATGAGTATGCATAAAGTCGGTCTTTAAGCTAGAGGTTGCTCATAGATACATTTATTAGTTACATTTTTAGCTATTTACTTTTGTGAAAGACATCCATGAAAGTCCGAATATGCCAGCTGATCTCGATGGACTTCATGTTTACTGTGAAGAGAACAAACTGCATTTGAGTTACTCGAAGTGCAAACAAATCTCTTTCACAAAGAAAAAAAAAAAGTTTAAATATGCGATAGGAATACTGGAAAAAGTTGACAACATGCGTGACCTTGGTGTAATTTTCGATAGTAAACCGCATTTTAATTTTCATACTGAGCAGATTGTGTCTAAGGCCTATAGAATGCTTGGCTTCGTATTAAGAACGGCCAAAGTATTTAAAAGTGCTGAAACATACTTAACTTTGTACAATGCTCTTGTAAGATCACAACTTGAATACGCTGTTGTTGTCTGGAATCCACTATATGCCACTTATTTTAATAGTATCAAGAACATTCAACAAATATTTTTGAAAGCTCTTCAGCATCGTATAGGCGGCAGTAAATTTTCGTATAAAGTATTATTTAATAATTATAAATGTGATGCCCTCTATCACAGGCGTTCATTATTAGAGTTGACGAATATGTTCAACATCTGTCAAGGTAATTATGACTGTCCATCTCTACTGAGTCAGATAACGATCGATCGAACTCCCAAATTAACACGTAGCCATCTCTTATTTCATGTCGATAATGCTCTACCAAACGCCGGTGTCAGAGCACCGCTACGGCGGTTGTGCGACTTATACGATAAAGAGATGTTGATACTTGACATCCTTGCAAGTTCACGCTCCCAGTTTCGATCAGATGTAAAGAAAAAGCACCGTGAAATTTATGCACAGCAGACGGATCAGTAATTTTATTATCATTTTACTGTATTCATTGTTTGTCCAGCTTAGTTAAATAGAGCGCCTTACATAGATAACTTGTACTACATAATTGCAGATTTATTTAATTGATAAATTAATAATAAGTGGTTTCCGTATTAATTTTATGTCTTATTCTAAAAAAATATAGTTTTACTTACTTCAGTTAACATCGTCGCATTTAGGTATTGTTGTATTTAATTGGATATATTATAAATGTATTTATTTATATTTGTTCTTTGTGGGAATGATAGAACACAAATTCATTTCGTATTTAGTGTTCATAGAATATTTCAAATAGTTTGTGTTTGTTTTTCCCTCTTTATATAAAATAAAATAAAATAAAGTGAAATAAAATAAAATAAAATTAGTGTAAGGAACATATAAATAGTACGCTCCTTACATTCGCTTTACTTTAAGTACTTTATTATACACGTAGCTTTGCTTGCATATTGATTTCGTATTGCAAAAGTCATAGTTAAAATAACTAAATTGGTGACGAAAAAGAAAACGGGAAAAAGACTCTCTTATTTATGATATTACGAGTAGTCAGGGTGCATAAAGTGGGGCTCTAAGCTAAATGTTGCTAGGAGATATATTAGTATAAGGAAAATATTAATAGTATGCTCCTCATATTTTTATTACTTTGGGTTCTTTTTTATACCCGTAGCTTTGCTTGCATATAGATTTTGTATTGTAAAAGTGATGGTTAAAATAATCATATTGTGTTTCCTGTATTCATACTCTGTCATACATATATCATAAACTCCTATGGTAAAATGGTAAGAGTTCCTTTTAATCGGGTTAATATTTACATACTATAAAATGCCATATATTATTAAGACTATGGCTAATATTTTGAGTACTTTTTGTATTGAAGTAAATAGGGAATAAATGAAGTAACCTAAATATAGGAAATATTCTTAAGCACATTTTCAAATGTATTTTAAGAAGATTAATATTCCTCACATGTGTGGATTACAACGGCAATAATATTTGAATTACATTGCTCTCATATTGGTAAAATGTAGTAATATAGAGTGATATTCATAAGTCAAGGCTATGAAAAAATTCAGTTAACTCAGCCAATACAAAACTCGGAAGTGAATTTGAACTTTGTACAAAATTAACTGATGAAATCTCTATATTTTTTGTTTTCTAAATATTTATATGATAAAAAAATAAGTAAGGCCGATGACGCAGTCTTCAAGATATATCATCTAAAGTGAACCATGGGCCGATATAATTGCTCTAGCGACTTTCACGGTTTTATTGCTGTATAATTTTATTTTTGGAGGATCATTAATGCTTTGTAGGGTGAAGATGGTCAGATACTCATACATGTGGTCGGATATTAATTCTGTAAATAACAAATATTGCTTAATCACAATGGTCATGCAGAAGACCTTTTATAGATTTATACTAGAAAAGTTATAAAAAGTATAGTGTACGCTATATTCTGAATAATTTAGGCTGAAAAATTAGTGACACAAGGGATAATACTAAAAATATTTGTTTTTTTCAGTTTGGGTACATTTTAATTCGTGCCCTTTCACGGTTCTATAGATTTAACCATTGTGCTATAGCCCATACACTTGATTAGAATTTCTAATGTTCTATTTCCTAATTATGATAAATATAAAATTTGAAAACTATAGTCAATACACAACTCATTTCTTTGCTACGTAGCCGTAAATATTTTTTTTAATAGGACGATGATATATCCATAGACAAAATAATTATGTAAAGGGATTTTTATTCAACCCCGTGTGTGCTTACCCTCTTTGTAAGCAATATCAATATGAATTAATGCATTATGCTATTCTAATTAATAGATTCGTGCATCGGAAATGCATTCAGGCTTGCGGAACATAAGCACATTAGTGATGTGAAACGGACGCAGAATTGTAAACCACTTATGAATAGTCGATGTGAAAACGCCCAATACGGCGTAACGCATCAGAATTGTGGTATTGTTTAAAACCATAACCACTCATATAAGCGGTCAAAACAGATAGTAATTTCAATAAACAATATTCATTACTGATTATTGTTTTTCCTATTACTTTATATCGTATTTTGTCGAATTAATAGTAAATTGTTTTCCAGAAGCAGAATTAACGGTGGTAATCTTATATGTGAAGTGTAAATAGATAGTTACTTTAGTAGACGCAAAATTTGTATAATTTATTTATCATAAAACCTTGTGTTATAAACTTATTAACGTAAAATAACAAATTTCACAACTATTTGTCAAATGGGAAAAAAAACTGAAATAGTTTAGCCAACACAACAAAAATATTAAACGTTTAACATAGAGAAAAAATAATATAAATTTTTGAGGACAAAACACAATAGAAACCTAACCATAAATTTGTATTAATTTGAATTTCCCAGCTATTTGCAATAAAATTTGCAAATAAAAACGATCACATAGAGACTAAAAGAAATGATTACATACTTTCCTCTTAACAAAAATCGAAACCCCGAGGTCACCTATTTTAATTCGTATTATTTTACATATCTTATTCTCTTAATATCGCCGTTAAATGAAAAGTAAGAAATGAAGTCTTTCAAAAGTCACGTTCGCATTTTAAGATTTCTTCTTGTTTTAGAAGATATGTATTATCTGAATATCATTAAATATGCTATAAATAAATAAAGAATTACAGACGACAAAATACATCTTGAATATACGAAACATTCAATGTTTAAGACAAACATGTGCAATTTCTTCGTTTTTGTGCAATCGTACGTGCGTACGTGCGTGACTTTGTTATTTGACCTAAAAACTACTGATAATAAAAATAATGTTCCATATTATTCGAATTATTGACACTATTTGTAATTATTGACTTGCTTTTAAATCCCCTTTTTGTTACGAGTAACCATTATAAATAATAAATTTGTAAAAAGATGTCATAAACTTGTGACCTCAGTACTTTAAAATGTAGTTTTGCTAAGTTTTCCCTGGAGAGCGATTTTATTTTATTTGTAATAAGTATTTTCAACTAAATATTGCATTAATATTTATGTCTTAGTAACTGTTTTATAGTCACTATTTATTAGACAGTACGACATCCTTCGGTATATACACTTGAGGGAAATATTTGAAATTTTTTAAATATATAATATAGCACAACTTTTCCCAATAAAGAGGGTAGAATGTCTTCTTATAAATCTTATTATATTAATTTTAATATCTGCTCCAGATAAAGCTGCAGAAAATAAGATCACATTTTGAATACGTCTCAACACTCGATTGGGCCAAGTTACGTGGCCTAAATCATCAACACATCCTTACTTTTGTTTTAAGATATTTCGAAGCATCGTCCGCATTGCTATATTGTAACTCTAGTTCACAGTGCAATATAAGAAAATTCTCCTTGTTCTATTTACAGTGAAATTTGATACTTCTATTCTGCATTCGTTACTAAAATAAGGTTAAAAAAATTTGATTCGCATCTCCAAGCCCTTTAAATACTTAAAATTAAGCGATTGTCTAAAAAATTGCATCTCTTGACCTAAATTCATGGTTTTAGATATTTTTGTTTAGTTTTTTTGTTAATAATAATTTTGTCATACTAGTCCCTTAAGAAAATTTCTGTATTAGCCACTATTTTAAGGATGAACGCTCAATAAAAGTATGGCTTTCACCTTACTGTTTTTCTTCTCATCTCTTGGTAATCAGTCGCAATAACATATTTTTTTATATGTGTATTTGAAAGTTTCTTTCCCGGATATTGCGCACATCTCTGAGTAGACAATGAATAGTGACTAGTTAAATTGGGTTATCCTTTGAAAACACTTTCTTAAAATTATTATATATTTTTGCCCTCAGTTGATCTGGTTTTGTACATGATAGTGTCATTTTGTAAAAAAACCATGCAGCTCGCAAAATACATTAAGAATATTAATATGTGAGTTATTTTAACGTTAGGGGTTGGTTTACTTATGCCAAAATGTGGTGAAACTCCACATAAAGGGACTTACTTAATAAATTTAACTGCACATTTAATGAGTAAAATGCTTTAAAAATATCAAGATGGTTATGGAGATATGACAATTAAAAGCAATACATACCATATAGAACCTTCGATATTACCAAACTAAACTAATAATGAAATTTATAGAAATAATTAGATCAATATTTAAATTGGATTGTTTGGTCAGAAATTCTGGCGCATATACATTTGTGCCACAGCTGCGGCTTAAATTTATTCAACTTTACTATAAGTAATATTTAAGAAACAAAGTTTAAAAACTTAAACGTAAGTAAGCTTAAACGAAAATAAAACTTGTATAAACAGAAAGGCTATTTTCTTGAATCAATTAGGTAAGATTCATATTTATGGAGCATAAGGTGATATGATAATGAACGGTATATATTGAGGTTCGTTTGTTTTGTCTTATCATAATTATATAGACATTTTCAGAAATTTCATAAAGAAAACATTCTGAAGAAGAACAACGGAGGTTATTTCGGGAGAAATTTTAATAAAGTAAAGGTATGTAAAACGTATGTAAATCCACAACAAGTATATAAGTCAATGACAGGATACTGGGAGAAAATAATATTGAAATCGCTAACTTTGTTCATACAATATATAATTAAGTCTCATACACACACTCAGTCATTTTCTTACGCTACAATTAAAATACAGATTTCCACATTCATATTCTAGTATAAAATCGTTCTGAAGATAAACTTGGGAATTAATTATTTAAAAATTTTATATTAAGAGCAATCTAAAATTGAGTAGAATCTACAACTTTTTTACAGTTCCGAACCTTAAAGAGAAAAACAGAATTATTCTAAGATCTCTCACTCTTCATCGATTCGTGGGTCATAGTCCTTTTTCTCAGAAACCACTAAACAGGGAAATTTGAAATTTGAAAGTTTAGTTATTTAAACCTTAATATATTACAAAAGATATCACCTAAAAATATTCTTATGAAAATATAATTGGGGCTGCTACATCGAGAAAAATGTTTATGCATGCAACAGTTAGTCTAATAAAACAACCGTTGATAAAGGGAAATGTGTACATTTTGAAAATCAGTATTATTTTTATAATAAAATAGTCAATGAAGCAGAACATAATTAAAAACGAATAAATAAAATCGTAGGAGGATTTTAATGTTTATTGATTTTGTCATAACAGTATTGTTTGCTGATCATAATAAGTAATCTGTATAGCAAAAATAAAGGCAAAATTATATCACTATAACAGACAAAAAGAGTAAAACCAAAAAGAAATGAGTTCTGACCCGTAGAATGTGTTGATATATGTATATATACGTAGGTAAATTATACATCATACAAATCAACTGTCAATAAGCACGTGACGAAATTTTAAGTCAATTCAAAATTTAATATCAATTTGTATCAGCACCAAATTACTATATTCCTTAAATATTATACCGACCTTCATAAGTAAGATAAACATACAATACAAAAAAGTAAGAATTTATGAAATAATCCTTAATCTGTCAAAGTACTAAATGTAAAGATTTGAATTCAATTTCCAAACTTAGTTTAACATTTAAATACCATATTCCTTAAATAATACACATAATTTCATGAATAAGGGTTGCGTAGAATATAAAATATATAATGCAAAAAATTAAAAATTTGTCAAACTTTCCTCGATCGGTTAAAGTATTTAATGTACACCGTAAAGTTTCAATTTAATTAAAGTTGAAATGTTTTAATGTTTTATATATATATATATATATATACATATATATAGCTGTATTATTAGCGAGAAATTTATATATGAGTAAAATAATTTGGTTATCTTATAGTCGCGATGAGTCTGACAATATTTCATTCCTTTTTCCACCACAAGTTGGTACAAGGGAATCGTCTTGGAATTCTAAAAAGATTCGTCTTAGGATTCTAGAAGTAATTTAAAGTCTCATCTTGGTTGTTTTTCCACCTTGATAGGAAACTAGAGAAAGATAATGAGTTCTTGTTATAAAAAAAGTGTATGTATATAGAATATTCCGTAACTATTTTTTACGAATTTTATGCAAGACAATTCTGAAGGTATTATTAAATATTCTACTTTTAAAACGAAAGTAATTATTTTAACTCTCACAATTTAAAAAAAAATCTTTATATTTAACTTATTCGTTATTAATTTATTAAATATATTATATCGTCTTAAAACTCCATTATGGCTACTGACTAAAAATTTGTTTAATAATGGAAATCTGTTTAAAATTTTCATTGAATTTTTAATATACGTTTCGGAGCAAAATTCTGTTGTATGAATGTTACATAATTGTTATTGGAATTAATAGCAACGGATGTAAAGGCATCCAAGAAAATATTTTATTCAGTATTCAAAATGGTCTTGTATCGTTACATTGGGTGGAATTGTTTCATAGGAAAAACAATTAGAACAAGTTTAGAAATGTAGGCAGATATTACATATAGACTCGATATAATAGGACATCATAATAACATAATTTGTATTACATAAAGAGCTGGGAATGGTAATGTAATGAAACTTTGTGAATTGCATTAAAAATTCTTAATGTAAAAATAGCTATAAAACAATTTTTTTCTCTTCATGTAATTTTTTCATGATACCTTACAAAATGTGAACGAGCGATCAAACTTCTAAAACAAAGGTGATCTAAATTCATAGCTGGCCTATTTAAAGGTGATGCCATTTTACCAATACTTTTTCTATTTTAGTGACTTCTTTTGTTATAATCATCATGTATTATTAATATCTATGCCAATGTATAATTCTTGAATTGTTGTGTGAGTTTCGTGAATTCGCATTTACCAAACATCTGCAGGCTACCAGAATACTTATTTTTCTCTCTTGATTCATTATGATTCAAGTAAGACTACTCTACTTGTAGCAATAAGTCTGCCACAGAGTATTAAGTTTTCTAAGCATAAAGTCAAATTTTGCTAAATAATAAATAATAAAGATGTATAAATACTTTTTTATTGACCATTTATAGAATAATAAATATTTACAAATTAGGGGCACTAAAATTTAATCTTTTTAAATGGCGAAAGCAGTTTAATGCCTCCAGATCAACACTTTTCAACTAATGCTATTAACAACAAATATTTATGTCACAAAGTATTAATGAGGTCTTTTTTTGTTATTGCATTACTTTAAATCTATTAAGTATCTATATAATATATCTTTTAATCTATTAAGTAGAAATAATTTGAAATGTTGTGTTTAAATGTCGTCCATTTGTTAGAGCCCTTTCTTCAGTAATCGTTTAAATAGAAATGTTAAATGTCAGTGAGTTAATATAATTTGTCAGTCTGGCAAAGACTGATAAATTATATTAACTCACAGACATTTTGACAGTAAATATCTATAAAAGAGGGAAAATTATGCGGTGTTTTTTTTTTAATTTCCTGTGTATTGAAGACATATATAAACTTTGTACGCTTCTAACATGGTAGCTCATTACTTTATATGCAATTAAAAAATTTAAATATTAATAATTGAATATCATAATTCAGTAGAAAATATAATCACATTAACCTCCATTTTATCGCCCAAATCAAAAAAATAATTTAAATTTCTACGGCATACTGAACTTTTTTACAAAAAAGGAACGTTGAAGTCTAAATTCTCAATAGTGGGCAAAAGTCTTCAAATCGCATGACCCTCAGTTAATGAATTACTAAATAAAGATACATTTTATGAATTATTAAATACAGACAATTTTTATAAAGTTATTAAATTAATGAAAGATAATGAATTAATAAATAAAGACAAATTTTAAAATACAGACCTATTTTTGGTTTCATGTAAGTCACTTGTACGGAGTTTCTATGAACTTTCGCGACCAAATTGTATGTCATAAGTAGGTCGTCTATTGTTTGAAAACTAGTAGAGTCTACTTAGTTGTGACAAATTTCCTTATAATTTCGTTTTATATACTAGTACCGTGAATACTTTTCAGATTTTCGTAAAGAGCACAAACTGGTCCCTGTGCCGATAAAATGTACATGGCGAACCCTCCATATTTTATCGAAGTACCCTCCATATTTTATAGACCTATTCAACCTTAAATGGGGGGTATGTGAATAACAAAAAATTACCCTCCTTTTAATTTATAGTAGAAAAGACACCAACAAAAATTAAAAGATTTTATTCCACAACTTTGTAGCCATTATAAATAAGTAATAAGGTTTGTTCATACCAAATTTCAGCTTTATAGAACTAATAGTTTGTGAGCAAAACGGATATGACATGGAGAGGGACCAGTTGATATGGGAAAACAGTAAATGTTCTTAGTTTGGTCATAAAACCCTAAAGCTATGAATAAAAAGCGTAATGATCTATACACTAGATTTAAGTGACGTTATACCAATAATTCCAAACAAAGGTTTGGTAGTTACAGCATTTTATATACCGACTCTTGTTAAATTAATATACCAAGCTAGCTTCCCTGTATTTTCGAGTGTGATATAAGACAAGAGTCAATAACTTTCGTCGTGTCTTATCCTATTCTCAAGTTACTCGTACCCTATTTCAACGCTAATGCAAGGGTTAAAAGTCGTTCAGCACATGCACATCGAATTTCGTATTGCATTATGAAAACTGTGCTGTGAACATTTTATTCGTTTATTAGTAACACTATAATTATTTTGCACAAAGGAAACTGTTTGTCAATCCTCACTCCGAATATATTTAGGGATACGTTGAACTTGTTTTATAAATTTAAATATTTAAATGAATATAATATTTTATGAGAAAATTTAATTCTTTTGTATGTTAAATTACTAAATATTTGTCAGGCAGTGTTGGAGCAGGAAATATAACAAAATGATGAGAAAATACATGGTTATATTCATTGTAATGAAATAAATTTAAACTCAAAAATAATGATTTGCAACTAATTGGCTCTGTATTTCTTCCCACTTACGATTCGAACTTCCTTAGATATTATATATTGTCATAACATACAGCATTCTTAACCTTCAGCACTTTCAAATAATCAGTGGATATAAAAGTGAATATGTTGAAACGAAGCAACAAGCAGGAAACAGAAAGCGATAAGCCAAGTTATATTTATCTTATGGTCGCTACAAAAACTACAAAAAAAGCTGATTGATTAAAATGGAAAATAGTAAGGTCCTTGTTTGATGTCGGAGCTTTCTGCATGAGGAAAACGTGTAAATTATTTAACAATAATTAAAATCATTAAAAAAATAGATGGTCGATTTATAAATTATCGGCTTGAATAAAATCCTCATTACTTTCCTTAAGATTTATTTTTATTGCTACCTTTGTCGTAATTAGCACTTGATTGACGTGAGCAATTTGCTATATTATTTTATTTTGATGCTCATATTTTATTGAATAGACACCTTGATAGTCTTCTGCGTTTTGTCAGCTGAATTTACTGAAAAAATACGAAATTTTCTTCAAATAAATTATTCCCCCATTGCTTTGGAACATTTCCACCCACATTGTTGAAGAAATGTCTGTCGCCTACACACTGATTATGAATTTACTCAAGCAAACTTGTTACGTACAATATAAATTATGTAAATACTAAGTCTCTTTCTAATGTTAGGCAATTTTCTTGTATTTTAGAAACTTTGAGGTAAACATCGAAACGAGTATTACGGGGGTGCGCTTTAATAATAAGTAGCACGTGTCTCGAATGGTAAACGCATAGCAGTTGACAGATGTAGACTCTATGATTAATAAATTTAACTAGATAACTACATGCAATTATAATATTTAACAAGCCTTAAATGTGAAACTATTACATATTTTTTTCTTCTCAGAAAGTAACTACATTAATAGGTACATAATTTAAGTAAATTGGTAATTTTCATTTATGTATTTATTTAATTTCTTATACGATTGGACGTAACGTGACAATGTTTTTGGAAAACAAAGTTAATTTATTCATTATCTAGTATACCGATAAATGGTTTCGTTATAACGTTATAGTAATAATATGTAGAGAATTCTATTTTTACTGAATCTGTGAGTATCGTCTAAAATAATAGCACCCAAAAGTGAAAAAGAACTAGTTTATTAAATAAAGCTACGATATTAATATTAATATTATTCGTATATGCAAATATCAAAGTAATTTTTGAGGCATTCTTTAATTTAAGGGTTTTCTTCTTCTTAATAAAAATTGTTTAAAAATAAAAAGAAAATCTTATTTTACTAATCGTCCATTGGGTTACCTAAATTAAATATTATTCGATATATAAACGAGGTGACTTTTTTTTTAATTTTTAAATGTACGCCTTATTGAAATATATTATTGCATACCAATTATTTTCCCATTCATACTGTCTTCATTTTTTTAGTCTATTTCAACATCTTCTCACTACAGTATGTGTACCTATCCTTGGATGTTTATAAGGTTTCAAAATACTCGGAAATAATTCTTGCATATGAGACTTGGTAATATTTTATCCATTGTTTATTACTTCAGCAATAAGGTACAAGGTAATGTATTATAAATTAATATTATAAATGGGTAAATTACTTACTATTTTACGCTACAACTACTCAATTAAACCTTATAAAATGTTGCATACATGTAGACTATATCAACGTCATAAACCATTTTTTATGTCTTTAAAAAAACAGGAATCGAAACCCGTATATAATAGCACAAGGTCAACGTGTCAGTCTACTGTTACCTACTGCGGTATACGATTTATTTTAGGTCATTTCTCTAATTCGATGTATTCATAATTAATTACATATATCAATATTAAGATCCAACTTTTTTTATACAAAATAGTTTTTAAATTGCATACTAGCTAATAGGAATATTGTCACTTACGTGTTTCAGTTTATTAATTCATACTTAAATAGCGTATTGCGTCAACAAAATCGCAGTTATATGTGTACGAAATGGGTGACAAGACCGATCCAATTAACCAACTAAGTTTAAACTTGATCGCCAATCTATATATATATCGAAATTGTGACAGAGTGAATTCTGTACATGGAAAATATTTCAAAAAGAATGATTGATTTAGCGTATAGAATGATAGTAATAGCCATAAAACTCCTTTTTAGAAATGTTGTATGTGCATTAATTTGTTAATATTTTATTCATTAATATTACACGAAATCTACTGCAATATTTTGATAAAATTTGATACGGTAATAGCTTATGCCTCGAGTAATATACAGAACACTTCTATCCGGATATGTAGATAAAAAAAACATCCTAACTTGGTGAACATTACGATATTGGTACTGCCAACGTCATCTACTAGCGTTTTTAGTAAATTTTATGCTCATAAATTCCTGAGAGAGAAAAAATATTAAAAATTCCTAATGAATTTTTTTATACTGAATTCTACGCAAAATGGATAAAGAAAAAGAATCATGTTGGCATTCTAGTACGACTTCAACAATAATTTTATCATAGACTGTTCTTGCGAAATCTTCCTCCTTCCTTCTCGAGATCTTTGGGAAAGAACGAGGTAAACTTATATCTTGTAAATATGAAATTATATTTTACTTTCGCCGGAGAAAACTAAAGTGAAAACTACCAATTTTACTTTGTGTTATGATAACATTTCTTAAAATATGAACTAAAAAAGCGTCTCTTCAAAAAACCACCAAATATATTTTATTAGTCTACAGCATGTTGGTGTTTTCTGGTGTTCTCATTTTATAAAAGTTTTACGTCAGACTTATGGTGACAGGTTTCCAAACATATTATATGTTTGGACATATTTATTGTTTACCACATTTTATGCTGTAAATTTTAAACCAAACATAAATTACATTTAGTACATTAAAATCCATTAAGAAAAAAATTGCGAAAAGCAACTTGTAAGAGTTAATTAGTATAAAAATTACTACAGTTATGAATAATATATAAATATGCAAACTATTTTGTCGACACAGGTTTATTTTCAATTGTAACATAATACTCTATATATTTACCTAGTTGTAAATAATATTATACCAAAACTATTTATATTTATCTTAATAGTTTATTACAATCCCCAAATATACTTAAATCTTGGTAATAATATCATACGTAAGTAACTCATATCCTTCTAAGGATAAACTAGGCGACAATTTTCTCATATAATCTTCGTGGAAATAATTCGACTGCGTATAATCCTCACATTAAAGCTTGCCTTGAAAAAATCAATTAGATGTTATTACGTCGCGAAATCTACAGGTACATGACTTGAATTTTGGGGCCAAAGAAAATATTCTTAATTATTAAAACCATGTTTTTCTTTGACCTGTATATCTTAATATATATCTAATATGGGACATTCATCTTCACAAACCAACATTCATAGACTGCTATAACCATTACCCTTCCTTTTCGCCTTTTGCACAATCGATGGGTAGTTAAAAATGGGTCAAATACAGACAAATATTGTTACGCGGTAAATAAGTCGCGCAACAGAAAACTGCTTTAGTGTAGTTTTGAGATGTATGTAAGATTTTAATTATTAAAAATTCGCATTGTGAAAATGGTTTTCGTAATTTTTAAAACTCAGTTTAAGAAAGTTATTTTAACGTCATTATCAAAAGATGTTACCGTTTTTTTACGAACCCGGTACGATCCAGTGTACTTAAGAGTATTGTCTAAATAATAAGTACTATCAAATATCTTATCAATAATAAACCCCCAAAGATATAACGAAAATATATGAAATGAGTTTACGGTATATACTATAAATATTTGTTTTAATTTGTCTCATTAGTATTTCTAATATCAGTCGCAAAACTAATTTTCTGACTTTTACTTAGGCCGATTTGAGTAGTTGGACATAAGTTGCTTGTCGTTTTCGTTTCTATGTAAGTGTATATAAGATTTCAATTATTGATCGTTCGCGTCGTGGATATTATTCATGTAGTTTATTTTCTTTATTTTTTAATGCAGTTCTACATTTTTTTAATATTACTGTCACATGTGTAAACCTTCCACGAACCCAGTATGAGGCGACAAAGTTAAAAGCATAGTAATGCATAAAGCATAGTAAATGATAAGTACAATGAAACATGTCATCAGTAATAAACCCTCAAATATACCATATAAGTATTTAAATTATAAAAAAAAATTGTTATGGAGTTTATGTATTTGTTCTAATTTCTGTAATTAGTATTTTTCACATTATTCACATAACGATTTTTGACTTTGATTTACGATGAATTCAGTAATCGCACGGAGTTCTTTAATTCGATCGACCTTTTGAAAGTCTTACAGTTATTAGTCAGTGACGTTGGCTTATTCCATGATGCCTACAGTTAAATATTTTAAGGATGAAGCTACATTTTACATAAAATAGTGATAAAAAAAATAAATATTGGTTCAATTCAGTCATGATTTTTTTTTATTCCCAAAAATTAAACATTTTTTTTAAAATTTCAATATATTGACTAAATACAGCAAAATACAGTAACCTTCATGGCGGCAGCACATTTTTGATATGACACTGGTTTCCATAGCGACAGAAATTCATTCCCTTTTGCTGAAACCTGAATTACAAAAGTAACGCAATACGAAACTAAATATATTTGAATATTTGATATGAAACTATATACCCATATCTCTACGCTTGGGGAGAATTCCTCCTTCGTGTATTGAAATATGGTATTCCAATAAAAAAAGATATTTCAATTCAGAAAAATTTTTAGTTTCTGTATGGTCCATATATGCAATAGCGTAATCACATCACGATCCGTCGTGAATTCTGAAATCCTTACATAAGTCGTGTATATCAATATAAAATTTTCGCATAGATGTTAAAAGTTATTTTTAACTTTTAACGTTTAGTGTGAAGATACCTAAAAAACCTATCAAGCACGAGTGGAACTCACCTTACAAGGATTCCGTACACATTTAGGCATTTATATACATTTAATAGTACATGATATTCCTATTAAACTATTTACAAAATTCTAAATTTTCAAAAAATCAATATATTTCCTACGATATCTTTCACATGCGCGAGGCGCGTTAGGAAAAAATTATGTGAGTAAAATGTTTTAAACATGCTATGACGTTAGCACGACGCAACAAAAAATCGACACCCTGAAGTTAGTCACTAAACATATGGTTACATACAGGCTTTTCATTGTACATTTGTTTATATGAAATTGAATGCTAAGTATTTATTTAATTATTTAAAGTAATTAAATTTAATTTTGAGATTATTTAAATTTTAAATTAGGTCATTGCAAATTTAATTTTATAATAAGGTCTTATCCTTTATTACTCTGTATGAGAAAATAATAAAGTTAAAAAGCAATAATTTGGGAACGTTCTGGCAGATGATTGCCTTACAGTGGAATGCCAGCAGAAAAATAAATTGAGAGACAACTTACCTGTCAAATAAATATTAAATTGAAATTTAATTACTTCATAGAATTTAAAATTTACTAACCGTATTTATAATAACTTTTAAATCCTTTTATTATTTTAGTTCCATTAATTATTTGCGTGCTAAATGAAGTTATTCTTGTATTATGCCAAAGAAGTACAACTTCTAACGCGTACATAAATAGAAAGAACAAAAGAGTAATACAGTATCTTCCGCTAATGCGGATTCGGTAGTATTATGGCCCAATTCTTACTCAGGAGCAGTAAATACACAAAAATTATTAGAAAATAAATGGCTATATGTACAGAAATTAATTATGAGTTCATAAGGTATTTTATATAATTTGAGAAATTCACAAAAAATTAAATGAAATAAAGTGGCTCCGTAGTTATTTATATTTACAATTCGAGCTAACGTTCATACTATTATCATAATATGAAGCATTCTTAATCGTTGGCACTTTCAAATATTAAGTAAATATATAATTGAAAATGAAGAAATGAAGAAACAAGCAAGGAAACAAAAAGCAATAAGTTAAGCCACATTATCATCTGTTGCTATACAGATTGAAAAAAAATCTGATATGTTAAATGGGAAAATAGTAAATTTCTCGTTTTATATTTAAGTTTTCTGATAATATCTAATGAGGAAAAACGTGAAAATTATCTATTAGTAATTAAAATAAGTGAAAAAAGGAAATGGTCGATTTAGAAATTGCTCGTTAGATTTATTTTAATTACTAACTTTATGGTTAGTAGTATACGATTGCCTTGGGCAATTTGTTATGATATTTGAATTTATTGCTCATATTTTATTGAAAAGAAAGTTTCATAGTCAAACCATTAAAAATTCAATTTCAAGTTCTTTTACATTTCTACGTTTTGCAAGCTAAATATAAAAAATACCAAATTTTCTATAAATAAATTTTAGCCCTTTAAATCTTTTGGTAATTTCCACCCAAATCGTTGATCTGTCACCCACTCCTTATTCAAGCAAACTTGTTACGTATAGTAGAAATTATGTAAATATTAATTCTTATATTGTATTTTAATATATAATTTCTATTGTATTTTTGAAAACTCTCAGGCAAACATCAAAACAAGTAGGTATTACGGGGGCGCGCAATAATAATAAGTCGCACGTGTCTCGAATGGCAAACGCATAGCATATTGGCAGACGTAGACTCCGTAATCAAAAACTAATATTGAATATATTTGGCGTTAATTTTGTAGAAATTTATTATTCACAATTATATGAAACTACGTGGTATAATATTATTTCTATTTCCTTTAAGCTATATACCACGACCTATGTTTCGTTGTATTAGAACATCTTCAGGTGGACTATTAGATAAGATCTTTGTGAAACTTTTTAAACATACTTGCTTGTTAATATATATACATATATATATATATATATATATATATATATATATATATATATATATATAATATGTAAATTTAAATAAAAAATAACGCTTTATAGTCTCTTATTAACATTTCACAAAAATCTACTTGAATCTTCACTTAAGACTTAGGAATACAATAACAAAACTTTGTTCAGTCTTGACAATTATCATATAGTGTTTTTGTGCTACTATGTACTTTACAAATGAATTTTGAACAGTTATTGCATTTTGTAGCAAATTTTCCATCTTTTTTTCTATCACATAAGTGACAGCGTCCTCTTTTCAAGACGTTTTGGCTTGAAGTAGCAACATTAGACTTCGAGGGTAATGACGGCACGTTAGCTGCTAAGAAATTATCAATTATATCACGCAAATTTCTGGGGTACTTTAAATACTTAGCTTTTCTGTTTGTGATGTGTTCTTTGATGAGTTCTACACCAACAGATTTTATGTAGTTCTTTCGCTTCATTATTTTTTCAGTGTTTGAACCTTTCCACAAGACATAGCCGTTCAAGCAAGCGATATTTAGAATACCAGCAAATACTACACTTGGCCAACGTCGTGTTCTGCGAGCTACTAAGTAATTGGCGCATTTTTGATCTAAGGCATCCACTCCACCAATTATGGAGTTGTAAAACTCAATAATCTCCGGTTTCTTTGTAAGTTAAATAACAGTTTTGTCATGATGCATTGAAGAAATCATTACAACGCTTTGATTTCTTTTTGGCACAAAAGAAGATAGTGTTATTTTAGCTGTAAATCCGATAACACAAGATCCTGGTTCTCTATGCTTATGTGGTTTGAATGCAGTGGGGATTTCACGTTTGTTTTTTCGTAAAGTCCCAACGTATGTCAAATTTTTTTCGAGTAATACATCAACCAACTCCACCGAAGAAAACCAGTTATCTGCTGTTATGTTCCTGTTTGATCCAAAAATCGGGGAAGCCAACTGTAGTACGGATTGTGTATGAATAGATGGTTGCCCTCTTATACATTCCTGCTGTTTACCTGTATATATGAAAGCGTTATATAAATAGCGAGTCTTAGCATCAGACATACATAATATTTTGATGCCGTATTTAGCAGGCTTTGATTTCATGTACACTCTGGAAAGGCATCGGCCTCGGAATGGACATAATATTTCGTCAATAGTGATATATTCTGAAAAACCGTAATTTTTTTGGCAGTTTTCTATAAACTTATCAAATATTTCAGAAATTAGTGCTGCGCGATTCACAGCCTTTCGCTCCTCTCTCTATGCAATATCATCAAACCGAATATTTGACAAAACAAACAAAAATATTTTCAAAGACATGGTAGCTCTAAAAATATCACGACCTGTTCCGTCTGTAGCCCACAAAGATTCTACGTCTTCATGTCCTGATTTGAACACTCCCATCAACAGCAAAATATCTATAAAAGCTTTCATCTCTGTAACAGATACGTGGTTCGTCCAATATGCAACCGCAGTATTCTTTTCCGATTTCTTGGTAATCTTCTCGTTGGTGTAGTTGGTTATAATTTGTATAATGTTATTATCAACTAGCTATTCAAACGATTCCTTGGTAGTAATATTACTTTTAGATGCAGCGGGACCAATCAAACCAGGTTTTTGCCTTATTATATTATGCTGACGAGTACGTGAAGGTGCTGGTGGATATTTGGACCATTTGTAATAATTTTTTCCGTAGTAGCTGGATTGACTAGGTCCTCCAACATTTTTGTCTTCACTCTCTGAGGAGGACGCCTGAGTATCAAAATCCACGTCACCATCATCGTCAGAATCAAGGGTTACTGGATCTTCACAATAATATAAAATTTCACTGTCACTACATTCGTCTTCTGCTCTGGTTCCAATCACTGATTCGGAATCAAAATCTTCGTTTATGATCTCTCCTATTGTTTTATCACTTAAAGGCCGCGACATCTTGATTAAATAACTGTAAAAAAGAAGAAACCAATAAAAATTATAATGTCAAAAAACTAACGTCACTGGTATCGTGGGGGCCGCGCAGACCCCAGCACGTGCATACCTGCGTCCTGGTAAGAGATGCAGCGCCCAACGTCCGGCACCCGCCGCGAATAGCGACGTAATGAGAATACTTAAAATGGCGGTTGCCCACGATGTTTAGCTTGTTAGGAAATATAGAAAATGTTATGCGTGGGGGCCGCGCGGCCCCCACGCATGCTAGTTAAGGGTTAATTTAAGAGTGCAACTTATCCTTTAAGATCTTCTATTTTTTCCTTTTTCGGAAATTTTAAGAAATTGCAAGCATCGAAGTTACTAGACGTTTCCTAAAACATATATATTTAAAGATGAACCGAAGTATATGAAAATGATTATGTTGACGGTGTGAACTACAGCACTAAAATAAAAAAATAATCTTATAAACTACATAGAGAACGATTTTTATTTCATTTTGATTTATAATTTGCAGCTCAATTTAATACAGGTACGTGGCTACCGCAATCTACATACATTTTATTTCCTCCATAACTTAATATATAATACCAACTAATTATATTTGTAATTGTTAGGACTCTGTATAAAAAGTACTACGTTAAAAACACATACAAATATTATCTCTAAATTTATTACTTGCTTTACCTCTTTAGTTTCCCTCCCATATACCTTAGCATTCCTGCCTTCCCCCAAATATTGATACGTATGGATATATTTACTTTTATTTATGTGTTCCAAATTATGAAAGCCTCTGGTTAATATTAAAATTCTTATAAATTAATGCTTAGAGAAAAGTAAATAAATAATTTCTTCATATAGTCTGGCATATCATTCTATTACAAATATATTTTATAGATCGCTATAACTTCAATATTGTAACTAGCGTTCAGATCGTTATTCAAATACAACAAACCTTATAACATATTCCCCTACACATACATTGATAGATGTAGAATTTGGGCTTTTAAACCATTTTCTCTTTCTATTCTTTCTTTACTAAAGTCGCATTTGAGTATTAACGTGCGTAAAAAGAGTCAAAAATACGATTAATTTTTAATTTAAATTTTGTTATGTTAAATATCCCGCCATTGTTATTAACTTTATGCCTCTTGAATCTAAAAGGTTCTCATTTAAATAAGAAAATACATTCAAAGAAAAATCCAGCAAAAATTTAAACCAATGGAGCATCTACATCTAGTTTGGATATTCTATTCAACTGTACTCTTTTTGTTCACATTACAGAGACAATTTTATTGACGAAGACTTGGCACATGGTAGGAAAATAAAAATTGTCTGCTCCCCCAAAGAATAAAATTTATCTGGATTATTTGTCTTTGTACTTTTGTACGAATTATTTTCCATAGGATAAAGTGGCATTTAAAAAACCTAGTCCGTAGTGAAGCAAACTGAACGCAGTTAGTGTTAAATTTATATGGTTATCAAATTAGATTTACACATCGTTTCTTGAATCTATTTTTGATCAATATACATAGGTTACCAATTCGACACAAAGTGTTTTTTCTCTTGTGTATTCCTGCCTAAACTTATATGATGAATGCGAGAACTTAAACGAAAACTTTTATCGGAAAGGTATCCTTCATGAATATTCAAGATACGCTTAGTGCAAAGTGGCGAAAACGACACGTGAAATTTATGGAAAAAAATTACAGAAAAAGACATTTATTCATATGAACATACGGGACAAATCACTTGTATCGTCAATATTCGCGGTAAAATCTAAATTTATTAGGTTTTCATAGCCGAATGGCGCAAAAGATAACTTTGTATTTTCATCGTGTTCATTTGTTACAAAATCACAATCGATCTTTCAATTAAAACCAATTTGGATTAAATATAACAATATGCAATTGCAATATTTAAAACACCGCAGGTGAGTATTATGTTATCGATTTACTCATCAGCTTGGACTTTCGGTAGTAGAATTAATTGTAACTTATGTAACCAACTTTTAATGTAGTTTTCAGACAGACCAGACTTGCCTTTAAACAAATTATACCGTTCTTATTTATTTTTCCTCTATCAGAGATGTCCTTTTAAAATATGTAAATATGATGCTAAATTTGAAAAATGACATGTGATTTCGCCCGCATATGAAATATTTTCTGTAAACCAAACTTGAGGCTAATTATTTTTTTCCTGACACATTCCGTGGATTGGGATGCTATTCAAGAAATATTTTATAATTCAATTGAAAATATCTAATAGATAATTTTTGATGGGGCGTGTCCTCAAGAAATATGTATCTCTGAAACCTTCGTGACTGTACTTGAAACCTTCGCAAAAATGTACCTATGAAACCTTCGGAACTGCCCTTTATACCTTTTAATCCGACACTTTAAACATTTTAACAAATAGAACGACGTCATTTTAAAAATAGGATTTTTTATTAAAGAATTATTTCCAACTCCTCGTATTTCCATTACTAAATTAAAAAGTTGCAGATAACAAAGTTGCCTTAGGCCTATGAAAGTTATAATAGGTAATATGTATGTATATATATATATATATATATATATATATATATATATATATATATATATGTTTACATATATATATATATATATATATATATATATATATATATATATATATATACAACATTTTCAATTTTCAAAAATAATTTTATAAAAAAATAGTATGTACCTTTAAATTATGGGAACCTATTTATATATGGAACGTTCGTAGTCAGATTTCCGCTAGTTTTTTTCACAAGTTTTTTTATTTATCTTCCCTAAATTACGAAATTATATATGTGTGTGCGCACATGCGGGGGCGCGTATGCTTATGCGTGCGTACGTGCGTGTGTGTGAGTGTGCGGGTGTATGTGTGTGTGCATGTGCGTCCGTGCGTGTGTGTGTGTTTGTGTTTGTATGTTGGTATTTAAATCAATTTGAATATCTTGTAAATTTTTGATAAATTTTATTTAATCTTATATTTTGTAAAAGTTTTATCGATCAGAATCTAACGCTAATATAAAATTTTCACATTTAAACTTATGTAGCTCTTTGAATTGACGACTGCTGGTATGATTTTAATTTACAGAGCTATGTTCTAAAACTGCGCTATTGACAAAAATAATTAAGAAATAATGTCATTTAAAAGTCAAGTGCTAAGAAATTCACTTCTTTGTTACTCGTGTCTACTTATTTCTTCCTTTCATATAATATTTTAAACCTATTGTACCCCAAATATTAAGTTCCTATGGCCATTTGAAGTTAAAATGAGGGTTTGAATAAGAATAATCTCTAATCTAAAAATGTAATATAAGATATAAAAAAATAAAAGATAAATTTTCTCAGAAAAATCACGCGAGAGCCTATTGTACCACAAAGCTAAGCTCTTTACGGTTGTCACTAACGGAAATGTAATACAATCTTTGAATTGTAGTACAATCTTTGAATGTAATATTTCAGTATACTTGTATTCTCTGAATTCAACAAAGCGTATTTTGCCACCAATATCAATATCAACAAAGCGTATTGAACACTTTTATGTCATGAACATTATAAAAATATATTATATTTAATATAATATATTATATTTTGTAATTACAAATATAAGCATTTCATAAATCACCGCATAACAACAAACCGCATAAAAAAAACCCTAACCGAAAGCTTCTCGCACAATTGAATAGATAAGGTTTGAAGGTCTATAAACTCAGAAATTGTGACACAGGGACGGAGGATATCATTAATTTATAAGGGTTCCTTGTTTCATGATGTAATTTTAAAAAAATACCTACTAGTAGACTGGTTTTTTCTACAAGCACTTATACATAGCGATCAAAAACTCGAATAAGAAATTAATGGGGTTATTTAAATAAGCTAAGCTTAGTTAGATAGTTTATATCTTGCTTGTCAATAGAGCCGTATTTTAAAAATAATTTTCCTTCTTTGTCATTATGAATGTTTCTCTCTTTCTTTCACTCTCTTTCTTTGTCTCTCTTTCTTTCTGTGTTGAGCGAGATATTAGCATAAAATATTTAAATTTGCGCTTCTTTTTTGTATGTATTTTATCAGCTCACGAGCTCCAATAGTATGAATTCTGGTGGAATTAAATGCCTCTTCATTTATTGTTTGTTCATAAAATAGTCGTTTATCAAAGCTAACATTTCAAAAGGAATTTTTTTCAAAATTCAACTCTGTCCGAACAAAGAGTGTTACTTTTTACACCTTTAGTTTTGATTAAATGTAGAAAATAACCTTGGGTAATTACCGATTTATTTTATGTGGAAGTGACTTGATTTGATTTGCAATAAACACATAGGTCCTAATTTCATGGGACCATTTTTCCTTAGAGATAGCATGTCTCGCGTAGCGTTCTATTAGCTATCAACCTGTAGAAACAATTTTCCAACATGACCTAGATAAATAAATACCTGCCGGGAACAGACTAATTAAATTGAGTGTAAGATACACTGGCAATGAATGGCATCAGAATATATTAAAATGAGAGCTGTTAAAATCAGAAAGGCTTTCAAACTTCGCCAGAGCTAAATTGAAGGTGCGATCCGACAATGTACCGAAAGCGGCATTCGGTCAAGATGGACTTCAACACTTGTCGGACTACTGAAATTTTGATGATTATCGTCACTTATCATCTTTCCTCTTCACGCCATAAATGTACAATATAAATTTATTGAGGAGAAAATCTTAAATTCTTGCATGGAAAACTAACGAAGCGTAGATATATCAAAATATTTATGAAATAAGTTTTTTATTACTCTTATCTTTTAAAATTGATGATGGAATTTAATCATAATAATTTTCCTTAAAAGTTAACAAAATTATTCAAAATCACTGGAAATTTTTTTTCAAGTATGAATGCCTTTCAATCACAAATGTTAAATAAAATTATAAATATCTCAAAAACTATGAAATTTAGAATCATTCAATAAACTTCTAGTAATGCCGCAGTTCTTTGACTCTAGAAGTTTGAAAATGAGAGCGGTCGCATTTTCTTGGTTATTTTCAAAAATATCTCTAGAACTACCTCAAAAAATTCACAAATAGTTTTGGTTAAAAAAAAACACAAAAAGTTTCTCTTTCGAGAGAAAAATAATATTAAAATGTCGTATACTGTAATAGTCACCTTATTTTTAATGTCAATACTGTAGTGACATTTATAGAGATATGTACGATAATATGGTTTATCGCTGTCTCATTGCCCAAGCTTAAAAAGTTTCTGCGGAAAACGCTGTGGCATGCAGAAATATGAAGTGACAGGTTAGTGATATTATATAGGTTCGATTTTTATCATTTTGAGGTACGGAACACCAAAAATTAGAGAAATAATGTTATAGCTCAATTATTTTCATACGAGACTTCAAAATGATAAACAAAAACAAAATAGGGATAAAAAGAAAACAGACGGATGACTACGATTATTCTAAAATACGGATGGCAAAATAGCATTTAGCACGCTAATGCTAAATGCTAATTACAAAACACGTATTGGCATACTATTGACATTTCGCAACTAAAGCTAACATGTTAACGCTATTTAAGTATTAACTGTCGATGCAACATAACCGATACGTTGTTGTAACAGATTTATTGTTTACTTGTGTTCGCTATAGTATTTACTCCGTGTAGAAAGCTGAGAGCGGCGTATCGTTTTAGGATCTTATAAGTGCTAAATAAATATTATTTATGTCTTAATCGATTGATATACTAACAGCATAACTTTCAGTGTAAAAGGTCTTATGTTATTGTTATATGGAACACATTAGTTCATTACTCTATGTATATGTTTAGTGTTGTATATTATTCGTCATTAATTATATCTTAGGTTATATGAAACGTATAAAATAAAAGATATAGCATTTTAAAGTTATAAATTGACAATTATTTGCAAAATTTAATTGTGTTTACATTTTACTTTGTTTTTAATTTTCTTTTGTGTAAATTGTTTTTAAATGTCTCCTGATTAAGCGTGAAAGTATGCATAATTCTTATAGAATTTGATTAAATATATATGATGATATTTTTTAAACTTGGAAATGAGTAGTCAAATTCATCTTACTTGTGGAACTTTTACAAAGGTATCTGCGGTAAGCCTGCCATATGTAACTTGCATAAAAACCCGTTTCTTATAAATCGTCTATAACGAAATTAAAACCATGCTTTTAATCCATCTATAAGAGGGTAAACAAAGCGATAGGCATTCCGAGCAGGCGTAAATATCTAAGAGTATTTGGAACTTTAAAACAATAATCATCACAAATACAGTGTCACTATCTAGTAATCCTTCAGGAGAAGGATCGACGAGTACAGCTCTTCGTTCCAGTGCTTCGAGGACCGCTAAAGACTTACAAGCTCCTCTTCGAAAACAGCAAAAAATAATTGCGTCAAATGTTTTGCAAAAACTAAACCCTGAAGAAAAGTAAATAAATGACAAATTATTAACCCTTTTTATTTTTTATTATCAACCATTGACGAAAGTAGAGGATACAGGTTTTGTGCAGTTTGTAAATAGTTTAAATCCCAATTACAAATTGCCCAACAGAAAATTCATATAATCCACCGTGATTCTCATGTTGTAAAATAAATATCTCAATGGCAATTAGGATGCAGTGTTTATATTAGACGCAATACAAATAGTACAAACACTTAGCAAAACACGCTAATGCTCTACACACCTCGATAAGGTACACTTTTCAATGTTATAAACCGTGCTAATGCTAATATGGGTAATAAAATTGCACTTCGTAAATATAGTCTGTCCCAGAAATAGTCTGTTAATTTAGCATTCAATGTTACAAACCATGTAATGCTAGTACGCGTAATAAAAATACAGTTCGCAAATACGTTCTGTCACAAAAATAGTCTGTTAATTTAGCATTTAGCAACGGCATACTAATCGCAAATACGTAAGCAGAATTTACATCAACGTAAAATAGCATTAGCACCCTTCGTTTCTCTACAGCATGACGTAGTATTCAATTAAAAGAAGCCAAATTGTTTTATAAAAAGGTCGATTGCAGTTATTAGTGTTATTAAAACGGCGTGAATTATTTTTTGAGTTTTCACAGTCAAAACGAATCCGTCACATTCGTCTGCCTGTCCGTCGCAGCTTCACAGATTCTATAATTGTTAACCCACATGCATGATAGCATGCTAGTTGATACTTTAAGTGTAGTTTAAAATTAATATGGAGTAACATAAATCAATAATTAAAATTATTGAATTAAAGTTGTTTACAAAGAGGATCTAAGAGCATTTTTGAAGAGATATTTAGGTTTTATTTACAATTTTTCATTTCAAGCACTGTTTGTTTTTGAATTATTAAATTTTAATTACATCTTATCACTCAAATTTAATGACGCACCAGTCCTGTTCATTAGTAAGGAATTTTATCGTGTTTTAGAAAGTTTTATATTCATTTTCTAATCAAATTGTAATATACTGGGAATATACACTTACAAATCAACAAAGGAATCATCCAAGTTGTTTCATCAATGCCGGATATTTGAAGTAACATGCACAAAACATGTAGTCGTATTGAGGACTTTCCCCTTTTTGAAGTATGTTAAAAGTAAATATATGTGTAATATGTGAAAAAAATTAATGAAAAAATATGAATATTTTTAGAAATACATCATAATTTAACAAATCTCTTAAATCTCGATTCACCTAATTGAAAAAAATAAAATTATTCATTTTTTAGGGTTCGGTAGTTCAAAAGGAAAAAAGGAACCCAAATAGGATCACTTAAATAGGTTTTTCTGTCAAGACCTTTTTTATTAGTTAAGCGTAGAGATGTCAAGTTGAAACTAATATCAAATACTAACTAATACCAAGACAGTCTACCGTTCCTTGCAGGTGTAAAAAAATAAAATTTATTAGTCAACACAATCAAGAAAAATCCTAAAATTACTACTAAACCCTGAAAACTAATTTGTGTAGAACCCTAAAAAATAATTTGTGCCTCATATGTTGACACTGGCAAACAAATAAAAACCAATGAGGTATTTCCCGTTGACTTAGAATAATGAAATTTGGCAAGAAATAAGGCATAAAACATCTTTAATTTATACTAATTTACAATTAAATGAAACTACGTGATGTAGTATTATTTGATGTAGTATTTATTCAGGTGGAATATTAGCAAAGATCTTTGCTAATATCCCACCTGAAGATGTTGTAATACAACGAAACCTAGTTCGTGGTAAAGAAATTAAAGAAAGTAGAAATAATACTACACGTAGTTTTATTTAATTGTGAATAATGAATTTCTACCAAATATATTCAATTATAGTAATTTATAAAAAAACATTAGCTATTTACTTATACACGCGCGTTAGAAGTTATTATTCTTTGGCATAATACATGAATAATTTCATTAATCATGCAAATAATTAACGGAAATAAAATGATAAAAGCACCGAAGCGTGAATATAAATACGGCTGGTAAAATCTAAATTCACTCAAATAATTAAATTATTTGACACATAAGTTGCTCATCACTTTATTTTCCTACGGGAATTCAATTTAAAGTAATTTTAAAAATAAATTAAACGATTTTAAATATTTTTATTGAATACTTAGCATTAAATGTAATATTAACTCGTATATAAAGTCAATAGTTAAATTTACTAAATCTAATTAAATAAATTTTAATTAATAATGAAAGTAAATGAATAAGCTGAAATTTTATTTTAATTTATTTATTTTATGTATTTGATAATTTATAATTTTTAATGCAAATAAATACGTACAGAATTAGAAACGGTCTGGCAGATGATTGGCTTACAATAGAAAACCAGCACAGAAATAAAATGGTAGACTGCTTATCTGTCAAATAAACTGTTTAAATATATATTTAGTGAGCAACTTCAGGGTGTCGATTTTTTGTTGCAACTTGCCAGTTTCATCCCGCATTTTTATATAAAATATTGCTTTCATCATTCTTTCATAATGCGCTTAAAGAACTTCAAAAAAACATTTTTTTTAATATGTGCCTGTGAAAAATATAGTACGCAATACATTTACGTTCTGAAAAATTATAATTTTGTAAATGGGAATATTATGTACTATTGAATGTTTACAAATGGCTAAATATGTACGGAATCTTCATAATAACAGTTCGTGCTTAATAGGTTTATTAAGCACGAACTGTTATACGTTAAATGTTTGAATTCATTTTTAACATAAATGCAAACGTTTTTGACACGGGCAACTTATATAAAGATTTCAGGATACATAACGGCTTGAGATGTGATCATGCTACTACATGAGTAAAAACTAAAAATGCACCTAAATTCAAATATCTTTATTTATTGGAATATCATATTTCATTGCAAGAAGGAGAAATTCTCCTCAGGCATAGAGATACAAATTCATATCCAACATGTCTCGCTTCCTATTGCGGTGGGAAGTAAATGTTAATAACCGCAAGAGAAATCTCTCAAATATGTTGAAGTTTCCTTGAGTTGAGGGTGTATTTCAGGTTTCAGCAAAAGGGAAATGAACTCTAATACCACTTTGGATACCAGCGTCACATTAAAACGGCAATGAATCTTGTTTTATTTTGTTATATTTAGTCGACATATCGAGATTTAAAAATTTGTTATTGCTGGGAATGTTAAAAAATTTACTACTGAAATGAAGCAATATCACTGACGATCGATCAATATTTTTCCATTACTGTTTTATAAATACTGTAATTTAATTCTTACAACCTTTCACCAACGACATCATGAAATAAGCCATCTTAACTAATAACTTTAGGACTTTCAAAAGATCAATCAATTTAAAGAACTCTGGTGCTATTACTAAATTCATAGCAAAATGAAAGTCAAAAATCGTTACGTGAATAATGTGAAAGATACTATTTAGAGAAATTAGAGAAAATACATAAAGTATGTAATATAAACCATATTTATATGTTAAATATCTGTATTGTGTTTTTGAGTGTATGTTATTAGTGGTATACGAGTATTACATTGTACCGATTCTTTATATTATGCTTTAAAACATGCCGTCTTGTATTGGTTACTTAAAAAATGGGTTTTACATTTGAAAATGATTTTAAAAAAACTATTGAAACACATCAAACAATTTTTTTCAAAATTACAAGAAAAATATTCACAAGACAATCGGTCAATAATTAAAATCTTAAATAGCCATTTCATAGGACTGAGCCATTCCATATCATATTGAATTACTCTACACTTTATGTAGAAAATAAAATAAAGAACAACTTATGGGACTCTGGCCCGACTACTGAAAATGGTTAAATCAAATTTAAAATATAATTGTGTGACTATTGCGAGGGATACTAATGAGAAGAATTAAAACAAATATATGTACAACGATTGCCATAAACCTATTTTAATTATTTTTGTTATAATTTTGGGGGTTATCACTGATATGTTTGATAGTACTTATTGTTTAGACTAAGTACATTGCATCTTACCGGGTTTGTACAAAACCGGCTAGATCTTTTGATAATGTTTCAAAGACATTTTTTTAAACCGATTTAAAAAACTTAGGAGAACAATCATACTGTAAATTTTGAATAATTAAAATCTTACATACATCTTAAATAGGAAAGAAAACTATACTAAAGTTGTCTTCTACTGCATGACGTATTTATCGCGTGACCATATTGGTCTATGTTGACCCTTCTTACACGATTACGGCAAATTTTAAAAGAAAGGGCGATGATTATAACGGTCTATGAATGTGGATGTGTCGATATGAATGTACTGTCTTAGAGAAACAATTTCAAAAAATGATTTATCTTTGGATTCGTCCTAATATTGAAATAAACCACATTTAAATGAGGATTAACCTAAAGGTTTCACAATATTTATAATATTTTATAATAATAATTTTTTTTCCCATAGTCGTAGGCTTTACTGTTTGCATTATATTAGTTAAAAGTAAGTTTTCTTTTGCAATGTTTATAATGTTGGTTTGAAAGCTTGTTTCCTACTTTTTTGCTTAGACGTGCTTTAGATTTTTAAAATTTTATTATATTTCTACGTAGTCTAATATAATAATTGGGTGTAAATCAAAACAAATTATAATGAATAAAACCATCATTTTTACCAAAACAATAATATTGCTGTAAATTCTCTGTTGACGTATTCTAAAAATGGAGAGTTTTAAAAGTACACCAAAAATACGTTTTTTGACTTCGAGTACTGGGTCAAGAAACAATGGTATATATTAAATTTTACAGCTCAAAGAAGAGAATGGTTTTACAAATTAGAAATCTTTGACTACAAAGTACGAATCGTGTTCACAGTAGGAGGATTCTCTGCATACAATATTTAATGTCGTGTGTATTTTAATATAATATTGTTTATGCGCCTGTAAATTTTTCAAGCCTAAGACCTTATTAATGTAATAAATTTATTCACACTATGTTTGAAGTGTTAATAGTTTAAATTGTGATAAATAAAAAAACCTGTTCGAAGCACGCACAATGTAGAGTTCCGTTATTATAATACGTGCTTTTAGAAATGTTTACCAACAAAAGATGTTCCATCAAAAGAGGTGCGACTAAGCTTTGATAATAGAGGCATTAGGAATTACCCAATTATATCTATCCTAAAAACAAAATTCTTTTAAAAATTGTTAATGTAACAATCATCTCTTATAAAATCTTAATTTGTTTCTTGCTACGTTTTTGTATCTACAATAAGATATTTAAATTTTACTTTAAAGATTACTTCCCTAAAAAGTAAGCCTGTATCTTCCAAAAGTATTCGATAACATGTAAATTTATTAATTTAATCTGCTTCAAAGTTCAAGGTATATTTGAATGTCTGTGTAGATTCTGCGACGTAATAATATCTAATTGGTTTTCTCAAGGCAATCCTTATATTAATATAAGAATTATGCGCAGCAGAATTATTTCCACGATGAGCATATGAGAAGATTGTCGCCCAGTTTATCCTTAGAAGGATATGAGTTAATTACGTTTGACATTATGAGCAGAATGTTGGTATATTTAGGGATTATTAACCACTAGTAAAAAATATGAGTTTTGCTATAATATTAAGAGCCAAAATATATATTACATTTGAAAATGCACCAGTTTCTACAAAAGAGTTTTTGTATTTATGTATTAATCATAATTTAAATAATTGTCGTACAAAATAACTTTTACAATTTGTTTCCCGGTAAGAAATTTTGTTACAATTTTTTTATTTTCTTAATGCTTTTTAATGTACTAATTATAATTTTTATTTTGTTTGAAACTGACAACATAAAATGCAATACAATTTTATATTTGGAAACCTGTCACCATAAGTTTGACGCAAGAAATTTGTAAAGTGAGAACACTAGGAAAAAATAACGTGCTATAGACGCATAAAATACATTTGGCAGTCTTTTGAAAAGGTCTTTTTCAGTTCGTCCTTTAATAAAATTGATCATAAAGTTAAAAATCAAAATCACAAAGTAAAAATCGATAGTTTTTACTTTAGTTTTCATCGGCAAAAGGAAAATGTGGTTCCCACCTCCGTTGACTGTTACTCACTGTTCATTAATCAAATTGCCAGTAAACTTAGCCCTTAACTTTTCTTATCGTTAATCTTACATTTGTTTAGTTTCCATTTTACTCTGAAACGTGATAAAGCGTGAAACTATCTTTATGAATTAATAAAACCGGGACAATCAGTATAAGATTTTTGTTTGTAATAGAGCGTTACTTTTTTCTGTTAAAATAAATTTCTGTGAAAGCAAACTAAAATTACGATAATAAAATTTTGCGTAAATATATTCAACATTAAGTTTCTAATAAGCTGTGTCTAAACTAAAGGAACAAAAAACTCATATAAAAATAAATTTGCCTATTATATATTTGTTCCCTATTATATATTTGAAGCTTGAAAATAAACTTGCTTTACGTAAATAAGCCTTCGTCCATTTAAACTGTATCATGTAGAGATTTCACAAATATATAATTAGATGTTTCACTATTTTGTGTATGGCACGCAAGCATACTTTTTAAAATTCTAATATATTTAAGCGTTGCATTTTAGCTTCAACGTTAGTAGTAAAATAAAAAAATATTTTTAAAAAATCGAAGAATTACTAGAAAAGAAATAATCCCTTGCCCTGAAAAATATAGCTGTTTACATAACGTACTTTTATATACTTATTGTGTTCACGGTGTTGTACCTAATGAGATAATTATTTTAATTACAAAAAAAATTAGGGTGAATGTGTTAATTTTGAGGTGAATGTGTTATGCGATGTTCATCTATTTGATACAGGATTAATAAAATTTTCGTACACATGTATGCAAATTCTATTAAGATTGGGGGAGTAGTTGAGTCGTAAAAATAGAAAACACAAACACAACAATACAGAAAGAGAACACAAACAAATAATCGCATTTTCTAATTTGTAATATTAGCAAGTATACATTTTTCTCATTTACAATGTATAAGTTTATCTCGACGTTTTCCGACGGCCTCAGTTAAGTTGTAAAGTCTTATGTAATAGCAGGGCTGATGCGACTTCCCTCACGTGAACTTTGATATAAGAAAAGTTATTAGGATTTTTTTCTCTCACAGAGTCTATGAGCATTTTTAGGTCGCAAGAATTGTTTCCAAGTAATTCAAAACCTTACAAACTTCCAATGATAGGTGCACATACTGGAGTGAGAAGATATTGAAATGGACTAAGGAAAATTTAGACAGAATGTATAGGTAAATAATTTGTATTACTGTAATGAGGATGCAGAAATATAATTCAATGAGACAAAAATGGGAAACTTGCAACAAATCAACTCATTTATATACCAAATAATATTTAAATCAGGCAACCAAATCATTGTTATTCTTAAACGATCTATATGGAACAGCATGTCTGTGACAAATAGAAGAACAGACTTAAATAAATGGGTGCTAAAATATATTTTGATATTTATATATGCAAATAATATTGTCAACGTAGCCATGTTCTTTAAACTATTTTTTTTTTTAATCTTTTAGTTACACTAATTATAGGCGATACTCACGAATTCAATGACGACGGAATTCCCGATATAATATTACTATAAAGTTAGAACGAAACCATTTATGAGTATATTAGATAATGAATAAATTAGCTTTGTTCTCCATAAAAGTTGTCATGCTACGCTCAATCGTGTAAGAAATTAAATAAATCTATATTTAAAAATTTTCAAGTAAGGTAAATTATGTAACATGAAATGTAATTATTTTCTAAAACGAAAAAAATGCTATATTTTCAGATTTGAAACTTTTTAAACATAAAAAATATTATTTTTGGTTATAACTTTCCAAATAAGTTTCATATATATTATTAACGTAAAAAAATATTACCAAAAAGTTTTTACTATTTTGTAATCTCTTGTAATAATTAAGTAAGAAGATTTATAAAAATAAAAAGTACTTGATTTCATAAATCGAGCCTATTATTTGTCATTTATGAGCATTTAATCAAGTATATAGTTAAAATTTGTTTGCTAGAATCAAAAATCATATGGGGGCCGCGCGGCCCCCGTAATACCGGTTACGTTTCTCAAATTTACGATATCAGTTAAGGGTTAAGAATTAAATTATGTTTCAATATTATTAATTTGTAATTTAAAATTTGTTCCATGGAAATAATTATCTGCATTTAAATATCAAATGTGTATTATTGTTATTCATATACTATCACATGACGAATCTGTGTTTGGCCGTTCGACATTGAATGAATCTTTATATAACGTATGGTGTTCCCCAACCGTGCACCAAAAATTAGTTATCAAAAATTCAATAGTTTAATAAAAGGTATAGTTTCAAGTTGTTTGTAAATTCAAATATGATGTAAATACTTTAAAACCACCATGCTTTTCTACCGGTGCCGACAAAAACAATAAACGCGAAAAAATTTTAAAAAAATTATAATAACTCCATTATCTATTTAATAAGTAACTATTATCGATCTACGTTTTGTGCTGACCTCCTGCCCTTCTCTCTGCTCCCCGCTGCATTTGTTATTTTTTCAATTTCTGCTCTTTATTCCGATCGTTTTTTTTAATACATAGTAATAGGAATGTATTACAAAGTATTCACTCTTGGTTTTATCAACGTCTTCTCCAAATTTAAAGTAATGTCACAAATTAGCGCCATTATTTAAAATGTTCTTGTATAAACTCCAATTTTGTTATGCAATATTTTCGCGGAACGAAGATTATCGATATAAGTTTTTCGAAAATAGTTTTTTATATGATATAAATTGATCGATACAAGCCATTACGAGAGTGCCACACAATGATGAATAATTACGATAACACCACATTGTTTCATCCATTGATACGAAAAAACTTTCACTTCAAAAATTCGTATATTGCGGTCAGAGTTCATTTTTCGTCGGTCGATATAATTCTAAATTTTCTCATGGGATAATACTTGTAATAAACTTTCTACTTTAGTGAATTTTATGATTTTATTGAAAACTGGAAAGCATATTTACTTCCATATGAATAGAATCAGGACGCATTCATGCTAATGAAATAATTCATGGGGAAATAAATCCAATTCGACATTTAATCTTTACGTGGCTTGCTTTCATAAACATTATGGGACTCTTTTGTTTCGTAATTTTATTTCTCAGGCATACAGTCGTCTACTCTACACTAAAGGATATTTATCAAAGTTTATTTAAATTTTAGTTAATTGGATCGTTTTTTGAAAGTCAGTTTAGACTTTATTCTTATAAATCGTATTACTGTCCACCCAAAAATTCTATATAGGTAAGTTAACATTTATAGAATAACACCCCGATAAGAAAATATCTTTATTAAATTTTAACACAACTCCATACTAAGGAAAGCGTAGCCGAGTTATATCCACTGTAATCCAGTGCGATGAAACCGACTGTTTTTGAACAGAAATTAATGTATTGAAATTAGATCTTCATTCTCTTTATTCATTAATTTTATGCAAAAATTGGGCGATTTTTCTTCACGCGTCTCTGCACTGTAGTTTGACATAACGTAATATTTCATTTTGGTATAGCATTTTCTGATCAGTTAAAGGAGCAACTGACTGAAATTATATTCTCAAACCTATATTTACATTTTATTGCATCTTAATTATATTCTGTTTTGTTCCAGAATCATGGGTATATTTATGAAAGTTTCATTCGGTTTCTTTTTTTAATTACTTTTTATTATTCTTATTTATTTATTTAATTGTACGCACAATTTACGGACTTCAAAATGTATCTACACATTAATTTTTTTTTGTCTAATGGCTTAAAATTTAATTGGTAGTCAGCCAAGGAAATTGACGAGAAAGAGTAAATTTGCAGGAATTTTATTTTATAGAGCAAAGAGGGGTAAAATTTTGTTTCAAATTAATTTACAATACTCAGGCAAGATAGAAAGCGGCAGTATATGAACTGCAAAATGAAATCGACAGTGATTGCACAGAGTGTCAATTTATAAGCTTTCCAACTTCAAAAAATTAAAATCTACATTCGTATGCATTGAACGTATCGGTAAATGTAAATTAATATTGGCGTATTTGGGTATTACAGACATTCTTGTTCTCAGATGTGACATCGCAATCTTCTTCACTGTCACGTGGCTAACTTAGTGGTACAAAATGTCTATTCATGATCACTTTCTTTATTGGAAATGTGACGCCGTTTTTTTTTACAAAAATTATTCTCACTTATGATATAAACAATTTTGAAAAATCATGCATGTGTTAATACTCATTTTACTTTGCACTCTCTTTAATTTATACGTTTATGGAGCGGTATCGTAATCAAATATATCCTTTTAGAAATAAGGTTGAACCTCGAATGGTCAATACTATTATCAATAATTATAAAACCCTTGAATTTTTTAATGCTACGATTGTTATATTTTTGTCTTATTATTGTAAATTTCATTGACATTATGAGGCCTTCTCTATGCTTAAGAAAATGAAGATTATTTATATAATTTCTGAATAAATAAGTTATTAAAAGGAGCGAAAAATCTATAAACTTACTTCAAAGTTATAACCTAAAAATGAAAAAAAAACAATTTTTATTCAATTTTTTTCTTCTTTATCTTTACATAATTGAAAGGGACATTTACTTAATTTCTCTCTAAACTGCTTTCAAAAATATAAGGGTAGAAAATTCCGCTTTACGTATATATTCGTATTCACTAAATTAACGGTTAAATGTATGTCCTGAGTAACGAATTTCTTATCATACCAACAGGTGGAAAAATATTTGTGATTGAAATGGATTGTATTGCCATTATACAGACGACTCATAAAATTATTATAATTTAATTGGGGTTCACACCAGCGTCGTCTCTGACATTCTTGCACTCAAACTCGTAGATAATTAACAAGCGAAATATTTATAAATATATTTAAAATTATTTATTTCTTAAAATAAACACTTTCCTGTTTACAAAATAAATTAACAAAGTAAGCACTTACAGGAGGGTCGATCAAAAAGATAGATATTCAAGTTAAATATCGCTTGTTACATTTAGAGGTTTTGCCAGTTTTAATATTTTTGAAAATGTATGATCACTGTGCAGTTGGATAACTATAATTCTTTGAGAATACACTCTTTATGATGTATGTTCGTCTTCGTTTTCTAATTATTAACAATTTTTTGAACAGACCCTATAATAGTTTTAATACATTTAGGAAATTAGAAGGGATTTAAATATGGACATAGTAATTCAGAATTACTATTTGCTGCCAATTCAAAACTTTCGAAACTTTTGAATCCAATTCCTTTGATGAAATTAAACAAGCCTAAATAAATAAAATTAAGAAAGGAATAAAAATCTTAAAAGAAAATAAGTTCTAACACCGAAAATAATTTATGAACTTCGGATCATGTCAAATGCATATGTTTCGAGATTATTATATATTATTATTCTTAATAAATCATTTTAAATTCAAAAAATAAATATAAAAGTTTAGCAGATCCTATGGAAAAATAATGCACAAGAAAGGCTTTTAATGAATTTGAACAGAAACATGGCAGAACAGCATTTTGGTATGTATAATTCCGTTGGTATAAAACACTTAACTTTGAATAAAACCTCAGTTAAATTCCTTATCTTTATAAAACCACTTCTTCAAAAGTATGATAATGAAATTGTTGGGAAGAACACCTTGATACTAACTAATATATTAGTCGTTGGGAAGAACACCTTGATACTAACTATTTATTAATATATTAATCAAACCATGTACAGAAAAATTACCTACGAAAAATTGCCTCATTTATTATCTCATTTAATTCAATTCCTAATTGCGCTAAAAAATCATTGTCGCGGAAGCTTAAAAATCTGGCTTGGATCAATTCCAAAAACTCACCGACTGATTGCGTAAAATATTTTTAACAACACCGAAATTGAAGACAACCGTGACATGAATTTTAATATTTTTCATTGTATTTACTGGGGACCACAATCTATTATTCCTTTTGAAAGACACATTAATAATGAAAGTATTACATAAATACCTTCCTTGCGATCGATGGTGAATTTGAATTTTCTAACTATTTCTTTCATTTCTGTAATTTTTCAAGAAAAGGTTAGAAGGAAGAAAAGTAAACCAAAATTAAATTTCGAAGTCAAGCTTGTTTACATATCATTAATCAAAGTTATTGCCATTTTTAAAACTTTAACAATTCGCTCAAATATTTAAGATTAAAATAAATACTCCATTGACATTGATTGAAACTTACCGGAATAACTATAAATACGATATTTGTCATTTAGATCAATTGCTATTATTTTATCATTAATAATAATACATTAATTTGAATTTCACTTTCAAATGAAATTGTTATGGATTTTTGTTATTTAATATGGCAACCCTCACACATTTTTTCGACTAATAAGAAGGTTAAATGTTTCTGAAATTTTAGTTTTGACATATCAGTTAACTTGTGTAATGCGCGTCGCTGGCTTTTTATTAAATCATTTTTATTATTTGTGATATCGAGTGAATGGAATTGCGATACGTCGTTTTGTAATGCTGTTGAATATTTGGACATGGTACGAGATTACGAGATTATGTGAGAATAGGCCCATCGTTCTATTGAAATCAGGTGGCACTCCACGAATATCGGCCAATATGGAAGAAAATATGTTGAGTTACTTCAGAGAGAGTCTACATTCAAGTACCAGGCGCTGCAGTAAATTATTTAACATAAGCCATACGTCAGTACATAAAATTTTAAAAAAAGACAACCGATATCCGTACGCCATTCAAAAAATACAAGCGTTGGAATCGGCAGATTATGCACGTAGAATAAATTACGCTGAATGGGTCTTACAAATATGTAGTGAAAACCCTCGTTGGAATGAAAATGTTGTTTGGTCTGATGAAAATTTATTTATGAGAAATTCAATGTTCAATTTGTCACCATTGGTCACAGAAAGGTAGACATTTACATGTCATAAACTAGTTATCGGCTGCGAAAATGCCACGAAGAACGAAGCACTATGAACATAAAATTTAGGTAAGTGTAAATACATTCTAAAATAAAATAATTTGTATTTCAATTACTATGTACACGTGTTTCTTAGTTTTTTTAAACCGAATTTGAAATTTAATTTTTCACCCTTGACAGTTTGCAGAATTTACAACGTTGCCAAACTGACATTTAGAGTAAAGTTTAAGGGTGTTAATTTAAACATAATTATAATTTCATGCAAAATTTAAACTTTAATTATTTTATTAACTAGGCAATCCGACAAAATGTAATTTTTTTCAATAAGTAAATTAAAAAAAATAAAATTTTTTTGGATTACACATGAACAATAGGATAACTGGTTGAAGTAACAATGTCTCCCATCTATACCTATTATATATATATATATATATATATATATATATATATATATATATATCCCATATAAAAAAGTTTAATATTACATCTAAGATTTATAGCCCAAGAAAGATTTTTATGATTATATTTAACATCATACATAAACAATATCATAATGACAAGGGAAATAAAATAATGAAATTATTTTAATTCATTTGAAATCATAAACTTTACAGAAGCTTTTATAACTTGATTCTCGACGAGATTGCTAAAGTTTTCGTAAATGTAATATTAAAGACTTTCGCAAGTGTAATATTTATGTTAATTGTTATGAGTTTTGTGATAAATGGGGGAAAGTAAAGTAATTTGCATTTTATTTAACACGACACAATTAAATATATATGATAACTTTATTAGGTTACATGTAAAATCAGAAGTTTTTTAATCTTATAGATACCAGAATACCTCGGTCACATTGTGAAGGAAGATTTTACTTAATTTTTTATCGTGTATGTTCATGTAAGATATCTAATAGTCATCTGTTGACCTTTTTAACTAATTAAAGGATCATATTCTATAAATGAAATTAAAGTAGTCAACTTTGCTACCATGAAATGATAATTAATAACGACATTTAATTATAAAATATTGATTTAAAAAAAACTCAAATATTACTTAAAAGTTTTCAAAATATTCTTTGTTAACGTAAAATAAAAGAAAATATTTAACTAAAACCCAAGAAAAAGTTTCAGTAAAATCTGTAAAACGGGGACTGGGTAATTACTTTTCAAATGAAAAAAAAACATATTGATGACAAATTATGTGGACTCAGATAATTTTTTATTGATTTAAGACTTGTTTTGCGACGTCTGATATCTGAGTAAATCTGTCATGTTAAAATTATGTAACACTTAAAAAACAAATACCAAACGCATGTTATCGGGAGACGGAACCAGAGCGATTAACATGATGGTAGCGTTAACATGATGGTAGGGAATGTCAAAAAGTTTATTCAAAGGGTAATCTGTCGATGAATCTGCACGTCTACACCAGTTTTCGCGTCTTCCGTTGTGCGTTTAGCTGTGTATACGTTAAAAGCACCAATTGTAAATGAAGTGAAAAATTAAAGCGAGATTGATTATTGTTCTTTATAAAAGTGTATCTATGATTATGGTGACTTTTCGTTGCGTGTAATTGCTCTTCGAAGTTTTTTTTATCTATTTAAACAATAACTAATTCCAATCAATATTTACCGACATTTAATTATTGTTATAAGTGCGTTGTGCGTATATTTAAACGCACTTCGCTTTTTATGGGCATTTATATGCGCCTATGTACATATTTATACATTTGAAAGGGGAAGAGGGTTGGGACTGCAATAGAATGTGTGCTATATATTTATAAAAGCTTAACGTGACAACCATTGCAAACGAATAAAAATTTGGTGCATGTATAACGATTTCACCAACTCTATCGCTGTTGGCTGTATTAAAGTTTATAGACAGTTTTAGACTGTATGAGTGTGTGAAATTATAATTTATTCAATAGCTGCGATGGGACATTTACGAAGCACGTAAACTGAATTAGTTAAAATGTAGTTTTAGTTAGAATAAATACCACACTTCTAAGTAACGAAAGATTGTTATAAATTATAAATTAATATGAACCGTTAGAATTTCCTCTCAAAGGTGAGTTTGTTTAAATGAATCCTTACCTCTTTACTTAAGCATTTGAATATTTTTCATTAATAATTCACTCTCAATAATTTATACATTATAGTAAAATTTTTATTTTAAATAACAGTAGATAGTGACTTACTAACCATATTTGATCTTATAAATCATCGTATGTGCGTTTCTATATTGAAAATTTGCACATGAATCTGAAGAAAAAATGACATAATATTCGTAGATACCAAAATTTCGCTGAAAGAGTTTAGATCATAGAAGAAACTTAATTGCAAATGCGACCTTTTGGTTTTAAATTTTAATCCTAGATTTAAAACAAAAAAAAACAAGTTTTGTCTCATCACTTTTCCTAATGAATAAAAATAAAACTAACGTTAAGTTAAGTTTAAACTGCTGTATCGGTTTTGTTTTTCTGTGACTTGGTTTTTAAAAGCAAAAATAATTTTTTAAAATTTTTTATTTGACATTGAACGTTAAAGGTCCCCATTAAATCATATAACTTTATTACTTTTATTTTTAGTTTCACGCTTGACATAACTTTGTCTTATCCGGTATACTCTTTGCAATGCCTATTTTATATTAGATATTTATGATGTACATATACATTTTATTTTATATGCTTTACTAATAGTTGTCTTATCTAAATTTATAATAAATTAATTTTTTTCGTTTTTACTGCCGTTTTTACTCGTTAAGTAGAAAATGTTGTTATAGAAATGAAAATGTGCAACCTAGTGCTAAAAAAATTAAGTACTAATTTATTTAGCACTAGGTTGAGCTACATAATTTCGTTATTTTTAAAGCAAGTGGTCAAATTTTATAAAAACTAAATAATTTTTTGCCTGTACACTCTTTCTTATCATTATTTCCTTTATAGTGTCAAAAAATCTTTCTGTTCTTTTATAGTATAAAAATTCTACGAATTTCATCTTTCTTACTAGTTGCTATGATTGGTTTTATTATATTATATAAACACTACCGTAGGGTTTTTTAGAAAATATCATAGTCCTGTGATTTACATAAAACAGGATTCGAGGAAAATAAAGCTTTCAATATATCCCAAGTTCTCCAAGTAGGGTAACGGTCCTAATATCAGTTGGCATTATCATTTTGCCTTATTTTCTTTTTGATAATAGTAACTTAATCAGGTAAATTGGCATTAAATAAAAATAAATTTCTAGAATGAAACATTTTTTGAAAATTAATTGTAAATATTACAGTACTACATTTGTTGTCGATGTTTTTTTTATGATATTAAATTTAAATCATTCATCTAATTTTTTTAAATTTTGCCCTACGATATGTTTATTTCTGCTGTTTTGCTGCTTACCTCAATATATATTAACATTTTCTTCTCCATTGATAGCTTTAAGGAAGTCAGAAAATCGAGTTGACAGTTGTTTCACAACCACTATTAGTAAATGGTATATTAAGTGTTATTAAAGTAATTTTTGATTGACGTTTCTTTACTTTCATTTCACATTTATTTTATTTAGTTTGTGTAGTAAGTTGAAGTGTAAGAAATAAAATTACCCAGAAAAAAAATCCACTAATAACTATTGAAAAATAGAAGTTTGATATCCACCCGCTAGATTTGTCTCATCTCTTTATTATTATTTTTTTTGCTTACTGGTGAATGTTGTGAGAATCGGTTATTTGAATTTTTGGTTGTCCGGAGTTTATGATTTTTTTAAATTTGCCACTCTTTATGACATTATTGAACACATCTTACTCTCTTCTGTCACGTTCATAATTCCGGAACCATTAACCCTACCTATATTGAACCTACAATATGAAAAAGGATAGGAATGATAGTTTAGTCATATATATCTTTCGACGTGCATATATTTATATCTTATATCCATATTTTTTATTTATGTATTACATCAGTCTGACATTATTTCCATAAACGGGCGATTTTGCGTCTCGATGATCACGTCTGTACTGTCTGTACGGTTTACAGAATATTATATACAATAAACAAATTTGGAAGAGGAGGTACCTCTATAGTCATTAGGAGATTTTAAATGAATGGTTACTGAATATTATGACTCCTTGCTCGATCTCATCAGTTTGCAGTGACCTATAATAAGAAAGTTTCATGCTTATTTTATTTTGATGCATTTAGGTAAGGTACAAATTTCTATGTATATATATATATGTAATATTATTATTTTATTTTTATCCGTATTTTTCAGAGTAGCTATCATGTTGACCATTTATATATATATATATATATATATATATATATATATATATATATATATATATATAAATTAGAGCAGCATTTCGCTACATATATTTATTAAATAGTCTATCTAACTGCATATCGCTTTTAGACCATCGTTAGGTAGAACATGCCGTCTATTCTACTTTTGCCAAATTATATTTAGTGGATTGCATAAATATGAAATCGGGGATCATGTAGCATATTTCTAGCAACCCATCTGTAAAAAATAATGTTTCGCTATGAATTATGATGGTCCCAAATATTGTTATAGTTTCTAGATTCTGTAGAATCAAACAAGTGTAATCTAGATTCTGTAGAATTACGCTTTCTACCAATAAATATGTACATTTAAGTTCTTTATTTACTTAATTCTTTTATGCAGATAAATAGAGATGTCGAATCCATATATTGATAAATAGTTTCGACGTCGGTAAACATTTCCGAAATATTTCTTATTTTGATAATTTGATTGATTTTAATAAATAGAAACATTATTTACAATATTTAAAAAAAAAATTAGTAAAAAATATTTGAAACTAAATTCAAGTACATAACGGTTACATTAGAAGAAAATTATTTCACTATCATTTTAACCAATATTTGTACGACAATGATACAAGAACCACTTCGTTTTCCGGGTATTCCTTAGTTAGTTACTTTATAAAGTTTGGTAGATTGTTTCTATTATTTAGAGTATTAACCAGTATTTACATAACTCAAAATTAAACGCAGCAAGAATACATTTGTTTACATCCTAGTAACTGACAACCTCAATATTTTCTTTATATCAGTAAATTGAACTACTGTTTTTGACGAGCTTGGTAAAAAACTTGAAATTTGAGCTATGTAATAAACAATATTAATCAAAGGGTAATAATATTGGTGTTTTTTTAATTTTACGGAAAAGGGTTTCTCCATTACTTTTTTAAATGTTCAAAATTACACTATACATGGTTATTTTAAAACCAAATAACATCAAAATAAAACTTGGATAAATAACAAATCAAGCTGAATAATAAATAGGCCATACAAGAAAAAATAGAAAACCACACTATGAAACATATATAGCAAAAAAAATACATAGCAAAATACCCTTTCACCATTCAAAAGAATATTTCCTTTCTGCAAGTAAGAATAGAAAAAAAATATATCATTCGTGTCTGTATTTACACTCGCGCGGGTTTAGTCAAGATGTTATTGTCATTTGGAAGGTAGCATACATCAGTTAGTCGCTTTACTAATTATAAAATAAATTCGAGTTTCGTCTATTGACCGTCGTGCATTTCTGCAATCTTTGCGTGATTTTGATATAAGTTTTTAAACAAACTGAATTTCAATATCATGATTTGAAAACTTTTTAAATATTTTTATATATATCCTTTTTTATGGTTTCGAAAATATGTTTTACCAATCAAATTAAAGTATAACTGACTCCATTTGATAAAAGTTATAAGACGTATTAAATTGAGATTTCTCACGTCCTCTTCAAGGAAATTATTTAGAATCATGTTGGATTTATTCGAAGAAAACTAATTGAATATAATTATTTAATCAAATACGTGTGACAAATGTTCAAACCATAACTCCGGTTTGGAAAATGAACGAATCCCACAAATGCTATATATTTAAGGTGACTGAATTTAATTAAGGACTTTCAAAGAACATTTCAAAAATGTCAATTATCGGGATTTGGCAATTAAACAGATGACATCATTGCCTAGAATTAATTCAAATGGTGGTGCAAATGGTTTTAGTCTTTATATTTATAATAGAATTATATGTTAGTTTAGATAAATAAACCAAACATTTGTGAGAACTAATATCTAATTAGAGATTAGACGATTGCTGATGGATTAATATTTTTATTTTGTTCTCAACAGGGTTAGACACATTAATTAAAATATATGATATCAGCATACTGTATACTGTTAAATTTTTGGTTCCTTTTTATAAAGACATATTTTTCATAGACGATATTATATAATTACGAATTTTTTTTAGTATACCTGTATTTATTAATCTGGTTTAATTATGTTTTCTCTATGTCAGACTGGGGTTTTTTGAGAGTATCCCGAAAAAAATTATGTAAACTTGAAGCGCTCACATTCCCTAAATTAAATTTTGCTGAGTAATGAAATATTTCATTAGATAAATTATATATTTCAATCTTAACTAACATGATAAGTTCGGAAGTTTGAATAGATAGATTAAGGTATGCATGTATGTATATAAGCATACAAAGTAGTGAGTAAAGTACAGTTAGGATTAATATGTAAGCAATAATTTATTGGTAAATCTAAAATAATTTTTAGGACATAATATATATTTTTGTGATATTATGACCTAAAGATGTAATATAATAAGGTATTTTACTTCACGCGACTGAGGCGCAGGAAGAAGCTAGTTTTTAATGAATTTATAAGACATTTTAATACAGTTTATCAATACGATTTATTTATATTTTATAGTCGTGTAATTTAATATGCTATATTTTTATATGAAAGAAAAAAATTAACGTCATCTGTTGCTACTTTGATTAACTCTATTACAAGTGATTCAGTAACGGTGTAGTACTGCGTTTAAATTTTGCGGCACTATGGCAATTCTGTTACTTTATATTCACAGTCCGCTTCACAGGCACCACATTTTTCTCGTTAAAAATAGTGAAGTTTTCTAACATATAGTATGAATTGAAAATAATTCAAGCGATAAACAATTTATCGACGATATTTCAGTACGCTACACTTACCAAAGTTAAGATCTATTTCAATAAAATGCAAAATATAAGCTGACTTTAAAATATAATATATAAAAATGGTAAATATATTGGAATTGTGCTTAACTTGTGATAGTATTAAGTGAAACGTGTTAAATCAAAGTAAAATCTGTAGAAAATTTTAAAAAAGAAGAAAAAAAGATAATAGTTAAATATTAAAAATCAGATAGGTTTGTGATAAGATACTGTGTCACAGTACAGTTTTGAAGACAGTTTTTACACTAGACAACAAACAAGTTGTCTGTAAGTCATCATGTAGACCTTTATTTGTCATTGAATTTGTGCATGTTATAATTTTTTTTCCATATTATTCCAGATCAAATATCGATATGCGTGTTCGGTTAATTGACGTTTTACTTCATATATTATATTAGATCCTTATCACGTGATTACTATTCGATGTTAAATATTTTCTTGTATTCATTTTTGAAAGTTCCAAACTTCCAAAAATTTGTTTGATTCAAGTATTTAAATAAAAATTAATTAGGATAAAGATACATTTATTTTCGTAATGAAATGTGCTAACACGAACTAATTGTGTTTTAACTTTTTTTTAAAGTCAGAGCATCCGCTGTTGCAATTCAAGATTCGAAGTATTAGGTTGCGAGTCCAGTGTTAATTAAGTTAGAAATAAATTTACGTCATTCCAGATTCAGAGAGAGAGAGAGATTGGCATTTCACAATTGTTGAAGGCGCGCGATGACACTGGATATGTGTTTACAATTGTGGCTTATTTGCGATATGAATATATGATTATATGCGACATAATGTTTTGAATGTAGGAGTGAATTTAAAATTTAAGCAAAAATTTGTAATTTTAAATCTGATGTAAAATACGATCCCTCTATTTATTAATTAATGCTAACTGAAGTACAGAATAAAATGTATGTATACTTTAACGATATTCTAATTTTCTACTACTAGGCATATAAAAGCATAGAGTCTATGGCAGATCAAGGAATTTACGAAGAAAAGATATGATTTCAGGTAGGTAGATCGTGACAAAGAAACTCCTTTGCTAATGACTTCTTTTCAACCAGAAACTGTTGTAATACAACGAAATTTAGACCGTGGTAAAGAACTTAAAGAAAGTAGAAATAATACTACATCACGTAGTTTCATTTAATTGTGTACATTGCTAATAACGTTTTCTTATGAATTTCAAATATTGATCATTTTAATATGCAATATTTAAAAAAATTCTCAAGTGCGCGTAAAATTTCTGTGAGGAGTCGATACATACTTAGGCGCTTACAAATATTTAAGTGCTAAACTATTATAATCATTAATTTTTCACAAAATAAATCTATTGGCTAATAAATCCTTTACAGGCTTTAAAATATCGTGCATATTTGAAAAAAAATACAAGTTAATATCATACGTTATGTTTATTTTTACAACACCAGTAGGGTTTTATGGAGATTGGCTGAGAAATGAAAGCGAGAGAAATAAACAAACAAAATCACTTTCGTACATTTAATGTTAATTATCGATATCATTGTCGGTCAGAAGACAGCGAAAAGACGGCTCTACCATGGACTCCGTAAAGATCGGCTCCATGTTATCTGTATCCAACAGCTTCCTGTAACCGTTACCAGGCTATCTACCCTCCTAGCGAAAAGCTATCCCACTGCGTTTTCTGGCATGTCGTTGCTCTTGGAAAAATTTTCTTCACCAGTGGTTGCCAGTTCTGCGCGCTGTAATACCAGCCCATCCCGCTTCAGCCCGCTAATCCTACGAGCTATGTCGTCGACCTTAGTTCTTTTATGAATCTCCTCATTACGGGTGAGGAAATATCGAGAGGAGATCTCTATGAGAATCTCGTAGGGAAAAACCGAGCATGGCCTTTTCCACAGTCATAGTCACAGTTGAAACGATCATTTTTAGGCAATATGCAAAACATGGGTATATTATCAATGTAAGGATATACCCAAATGCAAAAACAATTAAAAAAAACAACATTATAAATAATTATATACACAACCGACGCATAAGTACATACAAAATTTATTGACACATAATAGGCAAAATTTATTGACATATGGTAGGCCACATACAAAATTTATTGACAATCATTCAATTCATACTAAATAATAAATATTTACTAAAGAATATAAACGACAGTGCACCGTGTTATTAGATATCTACAAAAGTGCAGCCAAATATAAGTTATATCGCCACTCAAACAGAACAAATAATAATAATAATAACGTTTATGATAACTTTGCAAATATTAAACGTCAACTAATTAAAATATATTGTAAAATAATATCACAAACAGCAAATCTTAAGTGACGGTAATAATAGCAGTTATGGTAGTGGAATTTACAATAATAATAAAAACTGAAATGTATTTATTTATCAGCTGACGCTTTGTTCCCGTATAAATGAATTAAACAATGCGTTAAAATGAATGAAACAAGCGTTATGCTTGTTTAATTTATTTTTACTTGAGGGTCCCATGCCATATATCGATTGACGATTTCGATTTCATATTTTTGAACGAATCATTTATTTACTCTATAATTGATGCATTTGTAAATTCTTTCAAGTTGTTTATCACACAGAGTTAAATTAGTTGGGGCCGCTTCTTTAGATGCAGGTCAACTTTTAGTTGGGGTTCCATATTTGAAAAATACTTGTTACTTAACTGTAGTGTATTCTTTTGTTATTTCAAATGAGATTTTTTTCTTCAATATCACAAGATTCACAAATTTGTGTTTTAATTTTAACCTAAGCAATTTAAAATTTATTAGGGGAGTTAATAATTGTTTACTTAATTTCAGCTAAGTTATTTTACTGCACTTCGACTCATAAGCAAGTAATTATTGTTGTATATTTCCGATAAGTGAAAAAAGAAGAACAGTTTATCCCGAGTTATTTTAATCGCCAATGGTGACCAGTCATAAGACATTTTTTTATTGTTTAAGTTTCAAATTAATTGGTGTAAAATTATAAAACAATATTTTAAAGAAATATTTGTACATATATATATATATATATATATATATAAATATGTATATATATATATATATATATATATATATATATATATATGTGTGTAATTGTAGATTAAAGGAAGATTTGTAACAAAGAGTACCATTAATTTTGATATAGGTAGTACGTGCATCTATCGGAATTAGTTCGAAATTTTATTAGTTTTTTATAGTGATCAGCTTTATTATTTGAAGAAAGATTTTTTTTTCTACAGTCATATCAGTAAATGTATTATCAATATATGTCGGAGACGCACTGGGGCCCTTGTATATTCACAGAATTGTCAGATTAAAAACTATTTAAAATACCGGAAACAGAGTTCTCGAGAGTTCATTGGATTTTAAAATTAAGGAGAGAGTTCCCCCGTTCAATTACTCCGTCGTTATTTTGTGTCAATTTAATGACGAACCCTTCAAATTTCTGTATAAATACGTCCATATTCTCCAGTTATGATAATGTAAACGCTCAAAACTTCTCTCTTTTGCTGATATATTTACAATATCTGACTTGTTCCTGCACTTTAAGTCACATTTAACCAAAATAGCCTGCCTCTCCTATAAATGCAGTATGGTGATTACTACTAATTAAATTATTATACCTGCAATTACTATAAGCCATGAATTCATATTTTACTCCACGTCTCTGTTAGGTACAGTTCGCCTATAGAATCGGCCTTTAAGCACAGATTTCTCAGCTGTTCTTAACCCTAGAACCGTACCCATATTAGTATTAAGTTAACGGTACCCCGGGGTACTAGTGCACCCCAATACAAAAAACGCATTTATAAAAAGGTAATAAAGTTTTATTAAAAATCAACTTAAATAGACATTTTTAACTATAATGTTAGTCTTATTAAACATAAAATACTAAGGCACATTAAATATCTACACAGCTTTGACACATTTTCTTCTGAAATGCTCATTACAAATGAAAATTTTACACTTGGCACACTGAGTGCGAGATTTTCGGTCTTTAGACCTTGGGCAGATGAAACATCTTCCTGATTTGGGAACCGAAGGAGTTGCTGTAGCTATTTCTTTTCTTCCCAAGATATCTCCAATACTTATTTGTAGGGACGTTGGCAAAGTTCGATATTGAAATCTGATTTCCAGGTGGGGTTTTATGAGATCAAAAGCGAGGGTCTTCAGGTACGTACTATCTATTCTTGAAATCTTGCTTATTAGTGGCGTTTAATGAATGTAGCAATATTATAGAATTAATCCCCACGATATTTAGTATCCCATAGAACACACAAAGGCTCCAGCGGCGGGTTTTGCGCGATACGCTGTATGTATGACAAAGTTGGTCGAATGTGTCAACTCCGCCCTTTGTTTGATTGTAAAAGCTTATCATTTCCGGTAAATTAACAGTTTTGTCTTTATCTGACTTGTAGTGCACGGTCGAGAGTATGAGAACTTTTTTCTTTTTTCCTGTGCTGAGTTTTGGAGGAACATATGAAAGCATAGTGAGTTCATCGTGAAAAGCAAACATTGATGTATTCAGGTCACGTTGTTTTGTTTCAGTAAAATGAGTAGGTATTTCCGTTTAATTTTTTTTCAATGTTCCAACTATAGTTACATTTTTGGATAACAGTTTTTGGGCGGCAGGTATAGAGGTGAACCAATTATCGTAAGTTATGTTCCTGTTAGTATTATGAATATTGGTTGACAGTACAAGCGCGTAATACTCAGCAACGGGTTGTCCTCTAGGAGTGGAATCTTTTCCGGTGTATATTATGCTGTTTATCATATAATACGTCTTAGCATCACAAAACATTAACAGTTTTATCCCATATTTATCTGGCTTTGAAGGGATGTACATGCGAAATGGACACCTCCCTCTGAAACCAAGCAACTGTTCGTCTATTGTAGTGCAGTCAGATGGGGAATACAGGTTCTTTTAAGTCTCAACTACATGATCAAATAGTTATTTTACGGGAGCCAATCTATTTACCTGTCTTCTCTCACTTCTTGTCGAACAATCATTAAACCGGAGACAATTTGTCAGGAATTCAAATCTTTTATCACTCATAGTCGACCGAAAATAATTGATACCTGTACTTTTATGAAAAATTTCTTTGACAGTTAAGTGATTTATTTTCAGCACTCCCGCCAGATAATATAGTCCAAAAAGGGCTTTCAACTCTGTTAATGTCGTATCTCTGACAAACGAAGGTCGTGTGTTCGTTTCAATGAAATCATCATCTTCAGACTGAGTTGGCCTGTCGGACTTATATTTTTTTACGCTGCTCTGAAATCTCCTGGTTAGTGTTAGACCCTAAAGACTCCAAAACATCGTCTGTAAAAATTAACTGCCAACAATCTAACGCAGTAGTTACAAATTTAGCTGGGCCTTTGTTACCTGGAGGATGAAATATAATATTCCTCTGTGGTGTGCGTGATAAACGAGGACGAGATCCATTCCATAACAAATTTTCAGAATTCTTCTGTTTTTTTCTGCCTCTACCACGCAAAACATCTGGAACACTGAGGACAGTGATCGGCGAAGCATTAGAACCCACCTGCGAAGACTCTTCAAGTTCTTCTTCTGAATCCTGAGATTCTACTTCTAAAGCGTCAGGACTTTCAGCGTGTTCAAAATTCTCCTCCAAGCAAAAATCTTGAATGATTTTGTCCGGTTCAACTTCTGACGCCTCCACTAAAACCACATCTTCTGATTCTTTTACCTCCATAAGAATATTCTCAATCTCACTTTCATTTAAAACACGCCGTGACGTCATCTAAAACAAACTAGAATAACAGAACATAAGTATCAAAACATAAACAAAACAAAAATATATTGAAAACACATAAAACTTTTATGGTGTAGGTATAAATGGTGTATAGGTACTATACAGCACATTTTGTATAAAATATGTACCTACAAAAGGTTTACATACAATCGTGATAAATAAATAATGTAAAAACTGTAAAAAAATTAACTAACACATAAATAAATGAAACTAAAAATACTTATATATATTACATATATATATATATATATATATATATATATATATATATATATATGTATATATATATATGTATATATATATATGTATGTATATGTATATATATGTGTATATATATATATATATATATATATATACATATATATATATATATATATATATATATATATATATATGTATATATATGTATATATATATATATATTTAGAAAAACAAAGTCATACTTTTTATAGGTCGCTGATTGATTAAGACTTTTTGCAAGGCGATAGCAAATGGAGACCAGGACTAATTTAAATAAAAATATATTTGTTATAAACGCTACGTAAAATAGTAATTATTACATAAAAATTATGGTTGAAAAAAATTTTTTTTAACTTACAATAATAACGAAGAGGGCCACTTATGCTTTGTAGTTTATAATTCAATATTAATTTCAATGAATATCAATAATAGCTTAAAAATGATTATATCGACTAAGCTACCGACATCCTAAGAGGAGCTATACATAAATAAAGCACTATGAATTTTTCGAATAATTTCTCTTTCTTAAAAACTCTCCATATAGGGACACTTCAATTTAAAATATTCACTACATTTTCATCAAAGCTACGGAAAGAATTATGTTTTACTTGTATGATGGTAGCACAAGTTTCGTCGAATATTTGAAAAAAAACATTTGCTATGTTTAGTAAACAATTTTCTCATATTATCAAAATTATCATCTTATTAAAAGGGAACATAAAATATATAAATTAAAATATATTTAAATATTATTGGATCAATCCCCCTATGTACAGAATTTTACCATCTCAGTATCGTATTTATATATAATATATTTCGTTTTTAAATCGAAATTTCTTTCAATGAAGCGCCAATAATTCTTAAGATAAGTAAGAAACGTAAGACGCTGTTCGAAGTCCTCTGTCGGTCAATTTGATAAGTATTTCTGTTTCTGAAGTGAATCGCAATAATAGTAAGATTGGCGGCATTATATGGACCTACAGGCATTATATGGACCTCTTACATGAAGATTCTGTAATATTTATATCCTAAAAAAATATTTTTTAAAATATCCTGTACTAAATGTTTTTAAAATTACAAAAAAATATCCTGAAATAATATTAATATTTGTGCATTTGTTATTAATGCTCTTCAGATCTAATCAAATGTCTTTATGAATAATTACTTAGAAAATATAAAATAATACTAACACCTATCACTATTTTACGTAATGTGTTCAAGGAATACGTTACAATAAATTAAATACGTTTGCATTACTATCACATTGAATAACTTCCATGTTCCAGAACAATATTTTGGAGTTTTACAAAAAGTATTACTAACCTTTTAAAATATTATGTCATTCGTTGTGATATAGATGTATATTACACACACACACACACACATACATATACATACATGTATATATATATATATATATATATATATATATATATATATATCATAAGTGTATCGCAATAATAGTAGTCTCGACGCAAGACATTATAAAACCAGTTATATTATGAATTTTGAGGTAAAAAGCACACGTTGCTATGCTACTATTATACGTATTTAGAAGTATCCATTTTGATAAGTTCACACTCAACAGTGTATTGTATATATTTCATTCATTTTAAAAACTAATATAATATAAGATCCATGCGATTATTTTTTTGTACTTTTGAATCTGTTTTATGTCTTATATTGTGTATTAATTTTCTTGTACTTCGAGCCTCACTTGTTAAAATATTTAGAGTTTGTAATAAGATCGAATTATTATCTAGTATTAGGGACAATGTAAATAGAACGAAAAAGAAATTTTTAAATTTTATTTTTGTTCCTTGCTTTTCTCCCATATATTTTCTTTTCGTCTCTTTTGTCATTATTTCAGTAAGTATCATTTAAAACGCTATAATCGAAATTACATAAAAGCATTGACTATAGCGACTAAGTTCAGTGAAGGATTATCGAACTGGCATCATATCCGGTGGCGGATGTTAAATGATTCTCTTTGAGGGCCGAACCGGATGCGGATTTTGCTTCACAGCCGAATGATAGTCGCTTTGTACTGACGCTGTTGTATATGGTTTCACTTTGGTAACTGTACTCTACCTTAAAACAGAGTGACATATGTATCAGCTTTTGTAGCAACCTAACTCAAAGTGTATTCAACGGCGTCCTCTTGCTGTTAATTCTGATATGGAGTACGTGTGTGCCAATCACAGATTTAAAATAAAAGTCTTGTTATGTAAAGTATTTATATAACATTTATTGTATAAAATAGCGACACTTATAAATATATACTAAAAATTATTATTAATTGATAATTTCATTTTGTAAACATTATTTAATTGATTTTTGAAAAATGTCATTACTACTATTTTGTCTACTTGTATACGTAATGTGTGTATTTGAATACTGTGTTCTTTATGTCTTAAGTTAATTGCAGTTGTTCTTGAGAAAAAGGCCAGTACTCGAACGATCTCATTATTCACATCAATGTCTTTATTATTATTGCAAATCCTGTTATTTATCCACATTTTGAAAAATAATTTATCGGCTTTGAACAGAACTTTATCTATTCAATGACGCTATCTTTCAGTTTATTTTTCAAAGCCTTCCAGTTCCTAAATTACTATTCACAAATTGAGATTTATTAATAACAAATGTCGCTTGCAACCGCGTCGTAAAAAACCGCCACGGAAAGTTATCGATGTTTGTCCCATTGTCGAGCAAGACTCAGAACTTTCATTAGTATCTGAGTGACACATTTAGTATCTACGCTTTTCTTGCAATAACCATCAGCTTTTGATACTGGGTTTTCGTTCGATAAAATCAAAATGATCTCGTGGTCTCTCAATTTTAATTATCCAATCGTGCATAACGGTGGAATCATAAAAAAATCGGCATTCATTCTTGCATATCTAGTGGGTTACGTGCCTTTTTTTGCACTCTTAAAGTATTTCAGGTATTATCAAATCCTACACAGCTAGCTGATTTTTATGATGGTTGTCCAGACCAGATGGATTTTTTACTAGGAACCGGTATCGACGGTCAATTGTACAAGGGTGGTATCATTATTGCATGTAGTTCTACTGCTAAAAACATAATTTTGGGGCTGATTCAATGTGGCCATATTACATTTCTGTCTTCCAACTCTAGTACTTCTCATAAAAACATGCAGAGCTATGCAAATAAAACACTTCATGAACTCTTTAGACAGTTTTGGTTACAAGATGCAGCTTTCGCATCAGCAGGTACACTTAGAGTTTTCTGAAGGCATGCTAGGATGCTTTCAGTAATTGAAAAAACTGAAAGCGTCAATGCCTTCAATTTTTTCAATTGGTTGCTTGAGGCTACAAGATGGACCCCAATTGGTATAGTTTTCATTTAAATATCCAAACGAGATCCTGAAGAATTTACTTACAATTTCATTTAAATCCAACAGGCAACAGAAATGTTTTTAATGTAATTTAGCGCTGCAAACTGCTCACTTTGACTTTATTCGGGAGTGCAAGGAGCTGTAGCATATGGTAATAGCTTGTGCCATAAATACCAGTCACATTTGCTATCTACTCCAGTAGTATTCAGTTCCTCGAGTACAAACTTTGCAGACGTCATCATACACGGAAGAACATTTAAATACATATCTTCAGCTGATATTGCCAAAGCTTTGCCATGAAAATATTGACTGTATTTTCTCTACAGCTTTTGTTATTATAGATATGGAAATCAATCGTTCAATCCACTGATATGAAGTATACGATTTAGTTAGGAGTTTTAGTAGATAGTCGACAACGTTTATCTCGAATCCATTTCGAGATAAACGTTCAATAATTATGTCAATACAGTGGCTTTGACTCTTATATCCTTGCCTCTGTATCATGTAAGTCTAGTAAAGTACTTTCAGATTTTATGTGATTGTTGGAGCTTTAGAAGGAATATTTCAAGTGGGATAAATTCAATTATTTTATCTTGCAAAGATTTGGGGAGAATTCAGATATAAACGAGATATTCTTTGAAATTTAGTAAACCAGAAATATTTATTGTGGTGACTCGTATATTTGTACAATTCAAGGCATTCCGATACGTATGGTTAATTCTTGGTAACTTCTTGGCGATTAGTTTCATTATATAGTTTGTCGAGTTGTTTTGAAAATGTTTATTACATAACTTTTTTTGAGCTTAAGTATTTTTCGGTGTTTTGTTGTGAAGAAAAAATCGTTCTAACATCGTCATATTTCTTTGTTTCAATGGCCGCGGTAGTCTCAAAGTTTATATGGACTTACGAATATAGAATTTTTTGGGTGAGATCAAATTATTATGAAGATAAATATAAAATTGAAACGTTAATCTCCCCCTAGATTTAGAGGTATAAAGGAGAACTTTTTTCGTGCTGCTTGAGAATCGAAGTATAGTCATATGACAGGTTTTGAAATAAAATAAAGTTTGTGTATACTATTTTTAACTTTGAATCTCCGTTTGCAAAATATAGCTTTAGACAGTTCTGGTATTTTATAAAAGATTTTAGAGATCATGTGACCCTTAATGTTTCACCTATGAATTTGACAAATTTTAAAATATTAGTTGCTGGCATTTTAATACAAAATTTAAAGAGATGTACATAAAAAAGTTTATTTTGAGTATATTTCTATATGCTCTTAGCTGTTTTTTTAATGAATTCTTCATTCAATACTATTGAATAACACAGTCAGTTTATTTAGATAGGTTTATTTAGATAATAATTATCTATGGATACCGTATTAAATTTGGTAAGCAAAGACCTGACACTAGCAGCGAAAAAATTACCCAAAATACATTGAAATATAATATTAATTACTCGCAGAGATACAGAATTTTAATATTTTTATTTTTGTATGAATATTTGTGGGAACTTGACATATTTATGTCTTTCGACAATGTTTTACTATTTATCTATTTTCCTGTTAGTAACATATGTAACACATAATGTGTTCTATGTTTCAAGGTTTAAACATTTCTTTAAGCTTGAATACGATACTCCTAATTTGTTCAATCGATGAATGATTACCTCTATTTAATGCTGTTGTTTCCGTTACTCTAACTATTGTACCTTTTTTTCAGATAATGTAACATTTATATTTAAATTAATGGTCATCTAAATCAAGTTCATTTAAATAAATTTCTTTATTGCTCTTTTTCTATAAATTATTTGTGGATGAAAAATTATTCAATTGAACGCAAAATGGAGAGTAAAAATTTTGTAAAGAACCTAAAATATATTTTTGCAAAGTAATTTTACACAGTTACTATTTCTTTAATTGTAAATAAAAACAACACTCGTAACTTTTATTTTGGTTTGTAAAAACTAATTTTATCGCCACGGTATTACATGCACGCAAGATAAAGTACAAAGGAGACGCTAAAAGGCTATATAGTAGTGGATACAAGTGCAACACAACTAAGTAATCACGTATCCTGGATACGTGATTAAAACTATGAACAATAAATTATAAATTTTATTCAATATTTATTTTATGTAAAGGATGAGAGCCTGTTTTACATTTACATGTATATATGTATATATATATATATATATATATATATATATATATATATATTTCTACATATATATATATATATATATATATATATATATATATATATATATACATACATATGTATATATACTGGTATCATTGGCCAAAAAGATCTGTGAGATATTATTTTTTGAATAATGGCCATATATTGAATTAATTATGCTATTATTTATATATTTCACTTTGATATTTATTCAATATAACTTGATTGTTCACAAATACAATATAAATTTGTACCTATCTGATGAATAAATAATTGACGAACGTGAAGAACCATTGATAAATTTAATAGCGATAAGGAGATACCCGCTGAAGAAATCAAAACTAATAGTTAAAATAATGGAAAAATAATTATGATGGTCCAAAAATTGTTTAAATATTGTTAAAGTTTTAAGTGACAGTATCAACTAAAACTTGCATAAAACGGGTATTTTCTTGCAAACCATGTTTTAATTACTAAAAGGAAAATTTTCTTGGACATTTTACTATTGACCAGAAGAGGTGAAACAAGCAGTGACATTCTTAAGATACCCTGAAGCATTTTTTGTTCTTTCTATCAGTCGATATGTTTATATAAAAAAGGAGACATATACTTTGAGCTGCGTTAATTTCTAAAGTTTTTGACTTTGCAAAGTTATAAAAAAAATACAGTTTTTCAGAATATTTGATCGATGACAAGATGTTGTGTCCATTTATAGAACACTTTTCCATATTTTATGGGAAATTGAAAAGCATTTACTATATCAACATAATTTTTATCCTTTACGAGGCTTATTAACGTTTTTTTATGAAGGTTTTGAATGTACTATAAGTACTATAAAACATGATACGAGTAGAAGGACAGCATGGTCTTTTTATACGTATGCATTTGTACTTGAATTGCTTGAGTGTGTGTCGCATACTAGTGGACAATTAGTACGCATTTTATATATAGCATAAATACATTCACAAAAAGGGGGGGGCCCTTTTTGTTGAAATAAAACATTCAATTGTTTCCGATTTCCGGATCTTTAACTCTTTGCTTGTGATAGATTAAAGAAATTGTTTGCTTTAACAAATATTTCTATTCGTTCTAAATACCACTCAAGACATTTAGTTAATACTGAACCGAAGTTATTTGACTGTTGACAAAAATGAACCGATTATATCAGTTTTTACATCACAATATTACATTGTTGGACACGAGCGTATGCTGGTAAATTTTTGGAGCATTTTAATTATATTTTCATTATTTTACCTATGAGTTTCAATTTCTTCAGCGGGTAATTCATCATCGCTGTCAGGCTTGTCAATGGTTCTTCACATGCGTCAATTATTTATTCGTCTGATTGGTACAAATTTATAACCATTTGTAACCAATCAATTTATATTGAGTAACTATCAACGTGCAATATATAAATAATGGCATAATTAATTCAAGAATAGCCATTTTTGAAAATATAATATCTCACAGATCTTTTTTTAATTGGTACAGCGCTCTTCTGTCAGTACACAGTGACCATGTACTTATGTACACCATTGATGGTGCTGTGAGTATTGTCGATTATCTCAGTTACCAAAGCAGATTATTTTTGTTTGACAGTAGTCACATTGTTATTCAGATTGTTTGGTTATATTAAAAAAAATTATTAAAAGGAATAATTAATTTAAATAATATATTTTAAATGTCGTTTCTTTGTTTTCAGAGTAACACAATTGTTTAATTGAACTTTGCAATTCCTAATAAGCTCAAAGAAATGGTCCTATACAACGACATTTCTAGTTAAAATCAAGGAAAATGGAAAGACTACGCTTTAAATTTGTAGTACTTGGATCAACGGATGGAAAAACAAATGTGACTTACATAACCTCTATTGAGACACCCGACAGACGTGATTTTGATGTCCCGCATGATCTAAAGCTGGCAAATAAGCATACTGCCATAATGTCGTCAGACGTATTTACGAAAATCAGAAATTCGCTCAAACAAAGACCCCAAACACGTTCAGTATGGATTTCTCTAAATACGTACTTAAGGAAAACATATATATATGAAGGTGTAAATTTACAGTTTGGTGACCAGTATTTAAATGAGATTACAGATACGACAATACTCTTACATGAAAACACTAATAGTGTTATGCCAGAAAATAAACACCTAGGAAAAACGGCTGAAAGGTTTTTGATAGAAAAGTTTTCATCGAATGCTAACCAATGGATTAGCGAATTTGAGAGTGAATGTGGAAAATTCGAGATTCTACAGGATGAAGAGAAAATTGAGATTTTAAAACATCTTCTAGAAAAACAGTGCTTAGATTGGTACCGCAGTATGTTTATAAAAGTGACAGTAAATTCGGAAAGGTCAGTATGGAAAGATAACTTGTGTGAAATATATGGAAATAAAGGTGATATATGCATTTATAATTTGATTTTAAGCTGGCTCGTTACTGGAATATGCCACAAAAAAGGAAAGATTGTTATTAGAAAGAAACAAGCACATTGACACCCAAACAATGATAAATCTTATTAAAGTGGGATTAGCAGATTATACAATGGATAAAATAGATAAATAAACCGAAAAATCAATTGCAAGCCTCTACAATAAAATTAGAAAGCATGGAAGTACGGCGAACAAAAAATGAACTTCAGTAACAATAAAAAAAATACAAATAATTATAAAGGAAAGACTGATAAAACCATGTCCGACTTGCGAAAATTTGAATAAATGTATTCGCTTTCATCCTGAAAAAATATGCTGATTCAAACAGAAGGGAAAATATAACCAGAAGAGGAACAGTAATAAAGCCGTGTACAATTCAGTGACTGATGTTGATCTAAAAAACAATGATAAAAAACGAATAATAACACGATTAATTAAAGCCAAACTATTATTGAATGGACAATTAGAGACATTTGGGATATATGATTCAGGCTCAAACCTTTCTGTAATTAATTTCAAACTAATAAGACTGAAAGGAGAAAGAGAGGATGATTCAAAAAGTGACAATTTAATCACAATTAATAGTGTTAAAAAGGCAAATTATTTGACAACATTATTAAATTAAACATTTTCGATACACAAGAAAAAACCGATGTTTATATCATTGGTGAAGAAGAATTCAATTACGATCTTCTAATGAGACTGGATATCATAAAACAATTTAAACTGGTTCAAGATGAAAACTTGAAAATCACTCAAAAAAGAGAAGAAAGAAAAATAGAAGAAGATATTAATCCTATGAATAAGAATGATGAGAAAATCAACACTCCTAAAGAGGTGATAAATGAAACAAATCAATGTTCAATAAATTTTAGTAACACAAAAAGGAAGAAGATTTCAAAATAAATATGACTAACTTAAAAAGTCAGAAATATATAAACTAATTAATATTTACAAATCAATCTTTGCAAAAGACAAGTATGACATTGGCACGGTCAAAGAATATGAAGCACGTATTCATCTACTCATGGATAAATATTGTAGTAAAAGGCCTTACAGACGTTCAGTTGAAGACAAAAAAGAATTAGAAGACAAAATAGCAGAGTTAATTGACAAAAATATTTTAGAGGAATCTTATAGTCTATTTGCGGTACCGGTAACTTTGGCTTTCAAGAAAGAAGACAAGGTGACACACTTTCTTCATGATAAAGTTTATTCTTATTGTTTTTCTTGCATTGGACTTCAATAAATTCTTTTGCCAACTCCCCTTCATTCGTGAAATATTCGGGTACTTTGGATAAACAATCACTTTAGGCACTGTTCACGGTGAAGATGGCAAAATTTTAATTATGTATAATACATGTTCATGTGAAGTCATGTTATTTATGCCGATATAATTTCATAATTATAGAAATTAAAATGGTACGTTTCCTGGTCCCGAACCAGATGCGCTTCTTTCGCAGATTTGCATTACACGCTGCGCCATAAGTGCGATGTGCGGAGTTGCAAATGGCGACTGGCAAAGCCACGCGTGAGTATAAATAAACAAAAGCAATGTTTGTAAGCAGAGTAATTATTGACTTTGTTGTAATTTTAAAATACTCATTTTCCTGACACTGTTTTGTTCATAATGTCACTATGTCGTACGGATATATTTGTTCTTAAGTGTTGTTTAAATAATAATTATGCACTAATAATATTTTAGTAACGTTACGAAACTTTAATAATATATTATGTTCATTTTTTAATTAATAACATTTGTTTGCCGCAAGAATATAGTAAACTTAATAAGAACTAACCAAGTTACGTTCGTATCCACTGACGGAAGCAGAGTAAACTCAAAATATATAATGATTTACCAAGTTCTACGATCTAAATATCTAGGCGGATTCGACTTTTTGATTTTTGTTAATGGGTAACTCTGTAATAGTTTTTTTAAGTCTACGTAAGGTAACATAAATAAAAAAAAATTTCAAATTAATGAAAATGTTTTGTTAAATTTTCCAACAAATGATAAAGTCGCTTGATATTGTGTCCTTAAAGGTTTATATGTTTTTTTTTTCATGTTAAGAGTATAATATTATTATTTCGTATTCATAAAACTGTTTCGGTTTTTAGTCTACTCGCTAAATAAACTATAAATTTTCCACATTACCCAAATAAATTTTGAAAAAAGATTTTACGTTAAATAAATTACATAATTTTGCATTTTTTTAACCATCCAGTTACACTTTTATATAAAATTATCTCCAATTATTTCTTTGGAAAAATACAAATTCAACAAATTATGGAATGAGATAATAAGAGAAACAGACGAAATATTCTATGACAATTTTTTTTATATTGAAATCACTTTCCGTGTTCGCTTTTTATATTAGTTGCCATTGCATTGAACAATACTTTAATGCGTTTTGCTTGCTAAACTATTTCACATCAACAATTTACCAGCAATCCATAATGCTGCACTTGCTTACACATCATAAATGCAGTTGTGCTAAGTAAGCTTAAACGCATTTCCGCCACCAGTCAATTAATATCAAGTCTATAATAAATAAATGGAAACTAAATTGCTTACAAGATAGGTAAATATATACAGCGTAAATGATTACGTCTTTCTATGGTTATATTCACCCTATTTGATTAACACAGAACTTATATATAACATATTGATTGAATAAATTGTTTATTGACCATAGATTTCATATATTGATTGAATAAATTATTTATTGACCATAGATTTCATAATTTATATTTATTAAAGTAGAACACAAAAAAGTATTTTTAGTATACGCGAAATAATACAATGGTAGAAGCCGTGACTAAATATGTTTCAAAACTTACCAAAAAAACATTCAGTATTTATTTTTTACTAACTTTTTTAACCTTGATTTTCATAACATCATCCGCACCTTCATTCTAATTTAGCATTATTTATCTCAGAATGAATTAACATCCGATGATATCGTCGGTTTATCATCCCTTCAAAATATCGATTATGATCTGAAAATCAACTTATATAGGGACGAAGATCGCAGGAGCAATGATATTTGAACACGTTTCTGTTAAAAGTAATTATACTTCTTGATATGACAGCGTCCGTATAACCGTATCTCTTATTTTTGTTATCTAAATATTTAAAAAAATACTTTATTTCTTGTGCCAAGTCAAAACTCGTTTGTAAATTTCACAATTTGTATTCCTTGAGTTAACCGTAATTTTTTATAAACCTTAAATAACGATTTTTTTTCTATAAGTTACGATCTTTTATCAATAAAATAAAAATAATTTTAATCAGAATATTATTGCTATAGTAATGCGAGCAAGCGTGGGTCACTAATGTTATTAAACACAATTAATAAGTTTCCTCTGACTTTCACAGTTTCTACAGTTTTATAACTATTTAAAAGTGATGTGACAAATTTGACTACTTTATTTATTTTATGGCATAACAAATCAACACAAATTTGCTTTAAAGAAAAATAAGTTATAACAAAATTAAATGTAACAATTTCTCAAGTATTTCACGGTTTTGCTCGTTAAAGTTTTCAAATCTTCTGTTTGCCATGGTGTTTTGCTAGAGAGCACTCTAGAGTAATATGTTAGACTATCTGCTCCAGGCATTCGTAATCACATATCTAAGATTTGCTCTAGATCTATTTCTCTATATAGATATATTTCTAGATATATTTCGCTCACTTTATTTAATATTATGAATGGAAATATTTTTTAAAATAAAATAGTTATCCTACTTACAATGTTTTATACTTCAACCTCGTTTGTGGAATATTTACACACAAAAAGGATGAGGGCTCTATCTCCAATACCCTTTTTAAAAATTTTTAAAATTTTCGATTGAGTTTTCAATTAAATTTATTTCCAATAAAATTTGAAGTAGTTCCAGAAAATTGACGTCTATGTAATCTTAAATCTCTTATAATGTTTTTAAATATTGGTTTAGTTATACAAACGCAGGACAATTTTACTAGCTATGTCTATCAAAATAAATGTTAATGTTTATTTTTAACTTAAAAAGTGAATAAACAATTAATGGATCGTTGTCAAATAGTGTATCGAAATATTATACAGGGACAGCACTCAACCGATCGTTTCCTATTTAGCACACGAATAGATTGTGTAATAAAATATCATGTTTGGAGTATAATTAAACGTTTGAGACCAAATTTTGTACAAGTACAGATCGATTTATGACCTAATACATATATATATATATATATATATATATATATACATATATATATATACGGATTTTTACCACATGCATGCGTGTAAATCGCGTCACACAATATTATACGAGTATATGAATGGTAATTAATCCATTATTATCACATTTTTGAGGGGTTCAGATCATGTTACGAACCATCGTATAAGGATAGTACTTGATCGAATGTGAAGATTAATTGCCAATATGATCATGTTTACCCTAAAATTAACAGGGAATAATAAAAATGAAGTAATCATTTAAACTTTTTAATTTCCATATTCATATCATAAAAAGTCACTTAAAAATTACGATTAGAATACTTTGTCAATTTCTACTACTTTACCGCTAACGAAGCGATGAAAGCTCTTCTAAAAGTTTTCCTTAAATTATTCATAAGCTTAAAGGTTAAATCAACAGAAATGATGACGATTTTATCTAAATCTCAATAATTTTATCATCCCAACCAGTGAACAATGTTGTTTGTAATGACAATATACGCCTCTCGGATTATGATTATTATTTATTCGTCTCCGAATTTCTAGACAAACTATTGAATCTCTACGTATTATGTCGGTTAAATTTTGAAGGGTAATTTTGGTCTAAAATCTATTGTGTTGTAGTGGGAGCAAATTTATAGAAAACGTTTTTTTGCTTTGATAAACAGCATGAATTTACGAGTAATTAAGTATTTGGAACTTCCATCCCATGGTGAATTCAATGCTGTGATGTTTTCTTAGTCTGTTAATTTAAATGTTAATATTAAATTTTGTGTATTGTTTTTTGTGCGTTTAGTAAAACGGTTATTAATTATATTATAGTACTCATTAGAGTCAATGTATAGTTCCTGACATTGCATTATTAAAAGCTTTTATTTGCTGAATTATATTTTGATATTTGATGACCAGTTACTTATAACGTTCAGTAAAGAAGAAGAAATATATTAAATTATTCTATTTACGCTTTACGAACATAGTAAATCTGTTCTCCTTAGAGTTTCATCTATTTTTCATCTGCACAAAAACTGTTTCCAATTTTTAATTTATCTCACTGCTTTAAATTCGGTTACAAAATTATTTTTCGGCGTAAATCGATTAAATACATTTATACCACAAATTTCAATGAAAAACTTTCGCACTCAAGATTCAAATGCTTATTAGTACGTATTATCGAAATACTCATATATGGTGATTTCATACAACTTGGAGTGATTTCATACGACTTAAGGCTAAATAAAGCACATACTGAAAAAGGGATTGCAGTGCGGACACTGCTTGAATTATTTTTTCTGAAAACGTCAGTCGCGTATAATATACTTAAATGAAATAAAACTTTTAGTTTGAGTTGAAACGTGCAATAGTTAATAATAAAAAACCTGTATTATCTCGTATTAAAATAAAAACCTCGTCAAGTATGAGTGGAACTTGCACCAAGAGGTTTCTGCACACATTAGGCCTATATAAATATTTAATGTTACATAATGTTCATATCAAGCAATTTCCAAAATTTAAATTTATTAGAACGAAAATTTGTTGCTAACTATATCTTTCACATGTGCATATTATGAAAAATATTATTTATGTGAGATAAATACAAATTTTATATGATATAACTATGATTTTCGGATTTGTTTCTTCACTTAGTCTGTGAGATCTTGCTTGTTGTCAAATTTTATGATTCCAGGTCAACGGGAAGTATCCTACAGGTTTAGATATATTTGCAACTATCTAAAAATGTGGCATATTTATGCCACATTTTAGGGTTTTTTTATTAAGTTGACGTCAAAAATAGATTTTATTATAGCTCTAAAGGATAGGAGGAAGGAGTCTTGAATATGGAGACTAAAATAAAAAAAATAACGAAAGTAATTAATCGTCTTTATTTTTGATTAATTACCTCTGGTATACTTTAATGTAAAAAAGTCCTTAGTCAACGACTCTTCTGTCAAATCATAAATGCTGTTAACTCAATTCAGGCAGGGCTTACAAAAAATAGTATTAGTAAATTTAATGTGGAATTATTTTTATAAGATATAAAACTTTTGGATATGAATTATGTTGAAATAATTTCGAACATTCTTATTTAATTTCATAGTTAACCTAGTATATTTTTGTTTTATGTTATATTGAAGTAAATGATGCAAAAAAGACAACAATAGCGCAGTATCGATTAAAGATATTTCCTACGCCTTTTCCTACTCCTTTCTAATATTTTCATGTTAATACAATTAATATTTGGGGATGAGATCAAGTACTTTTTAGGCCGAAAAGTTTAAATAGTTCAATTAATGTAATAAAATTATGCTTTAATATATTTATGTATTTAGTTATAATATATATATATATATATATATATATATATATATATATATATATATATATATATATATATTTAGTTATTCGTATGCACGGTAAAATATATGAGTATGTTACTTTTGAAAAATAAGATAATAATGAGTCGAATTAAGTACGAATAATATTTACAAAAAAAAAATTAAATATTTCATAGGCTATGGTTTTAAGGTCAATATCTTCAGGCCATGTCTTAGAATTTATTTTAATATGTTAATTATTTTGCATATAAAAATTCGCTTGCCAATGTAAATCCATACAGAAAATTTGTCAGTCGCCCGCTCTCAGGCCAAAAAAAGAAAGTATTGTATTATTCGGTTTGGGCGCAAATATTATACGACCTGTCAAATTTAAAGTTCCATCTTTGATAGTTTCAAGATACGACCTTTTAATGTAAAAACCGGGGAATAAAAAAGTTTCGAACATTCAAGTATGAAATTTCATTTTTATAATATAGTAGTCATAATTTTCCACGTTTTATTTATAGATAAACTCATAATTTTAAAATCGCTATTTAGTTATTCAATAAAATTAAAAATAAAATGTTAAACTACGTGCAGCAAGTGAGAGAACTGGAAAGCGATTACTTTGAATACAAAATGTACACGACCTATATTTAACAATTTCAAAAACCGTAAAATTAAAATATTAACGTTGGCTATGTTCTACGGCTAGTATTTTGGTACTACAGTCAAGATGAAAACTTTACTAGTTTTTTACCTACTTCCTACGAAAAAATGAGACGAAGCAAAAAATAAATAGGGGTATACTTTTATTTAACCGCTACAATCTATGAGCCGAAATTATAAATATTGTAACCTAATCGCGGAAATGCTGTATTCGAATCGTGAACTTTTTCTTTTTTATATTAAAATAAAAAATAACATTTTTGTTTATACTATTAAATATATGTAAGAAAACCAAAAAAATCTATTTTGCCTATAAAATTATTCGAGAAATGGGTATATTTTTACTTCAGCACCGTCTAAAACTTTACCAATGTTAGTTATCGGTTCTAAGGAGACGAATTTGTTCGTATAAAACAGTTCGTTTCATATATCTGTTCATTTAAGTGGTCTATCTTTAAATGTAAAGAGTGGTAATGGAATGAGTACTCGATGGTGATGCATATTTTTTACTGACATAATCACTTATTTTATATCATATATTTTTGTTTGTATCTGAATTGGATCTAACACCTTTTTTACCAACGATAACCGGACTAAAAGTATAAAAGAAAAATAGTATATATGGCGGTGGTAGTAAAAATTATATTAAAAATTTAAGGCAACTGATTGGATCTAGGGAAAAAAAGAAGGAGGGGACGATGGTACACACAAACAAGGATTAAGAAAGGTTTTTTTGAGGCGGTGTTTGAATGTATGTATGACGGCACATCGTAGATATCAGAGTCCAAATTATTCCACCGTTTCGCCGTATAGGTAGGTGAAGCAAGGAGATTTTCAGACGAAAGTCAAACGCTTAAATGTAAAATAATTCGGGCTACCAGATCATTTTAATACACAAAAGAGAAGATAGAAAACTTACAGATTCCATAGTTTGAGGAAACCGCATATGGTCATTTAAAAAAACCACACGTAAATACAATATCCATAAAGATTAAAAATAGTATAGAGATAAGCAAGAGTTGACGCTAACTCATAAATATACGTGTTCTCGAACAAAACAATACATTAAGCAAACACAAAAAAATAATATAAAAGACTAAAATATTGCTCAAAAATATTACTCCCCAAAACCAGGCAGCTCCTCAAAAAGTCTCTGGTGATCATATTTTTTGGAAAAATTAAAGTTGTTATTACCTTAGAAAGTAAAAGGAGATAGTTACAAGCAAATTTAAAAGTATGATGGAAATTCGCACTCTGGTGTTCTTTTATAATCAGTAACTACTTCCCAGCTCGCATTATTCTGGTGCATCCAATACCAGACCGATTAAATTGCTTTTATAAATATAAGAGCATAGGTGTGTTGAATAGTCTATAAATATATTGCATAACATACACAAAAATGCACACCTTGATCATTTTGCTATAATTTAAATATGAAGTAAAGTGAGAATTGCAAGGGGCTCTGAAATAAAATCATATTCTATATTCTTTGGATCACTTCATGGTATTTGCATAAAAATATGAGCCGTATATAATATTCCTGAAATGAAGTATATAATAAAACTCTAAACAAATAATTTTTTGGTCAGAATAGGAAGATGGGAAATATATTTACTGAATGATTTTAGGCGCATATGGGAAACTTAAAAGTCTCCCACATACGTCTAAAATTGTAGAAAATTTTTTAATAAATTTTGGCTATTGGCTGCTTATCTCTAAATGTGGATAAATATTGTTAGGTAATATGTTTTTTTTTCTGTTGTTGATATTATTTCCTATGAGAGGTTTTTCGCTATCTTCTTGTCAGACGTACGTCCAAATTATTCTTAGATCCATGTTTGTTATAGAATTCCAATTATTAAATAAAGTCGCGTAGTTAGCTTTTTTGAAAACATTCTCGATAAATGAATAAATACTTTAATTGCTTGCTCAAAAACCTACATCTCTATCTGTACTTCATACTTCATCTTTGGCCATACCTATTTCGCACATAAATAGATAGCAATGTCTATTTATCTACATAGACAAATAATATATTTGTGTAATTACTACGCTCGAAGTAAACACTTATTTGCGATTGTATTATTAATGCAGTGCAAATGCATTTTTGAAAATATTAAATTCGCATATGCTCTGTTTCAGTGAACCAAATCCTTTTAAAATAGATGCTAAATATTGCTTCAAGTCTAACCTTATATTATTAAGAAATCTGCATATAAATTGAGTCAGAAGTTTTTAAGTGATCCATATTCAAACACACAGAGACAAAAATTCCATAAATTTCCCATTTGTGTTCTGTTATTTTTATTAGGTAATCCTTAATAACTTTTTTTTAATGTGTAAAGGCACGCCAATTTTATAGTTTGATTATAGTATGACTTATTTTATCCTTTAGGCAAACACTTTTCTCTAACTTATAATGTGGTATTTGTAAAAATTAATAAATAACTTTAAATAAGTGCAATATAAGTAAGAAGTCAGATACATAATTTGAAACAAAAAACCACCCAGAGCTCGGCTGAATGTATCCGAAAGATGATTTTTCGATATTTCTAATAGACGGATGGTTAGATTTCTTGTATATTTCTCACTTATTTTCCTCAGCGTATATCAGGTTACTATCTTTGCGACTCGGAAAAAAGAAATTTATTTTCTGATTATTAACTTTGAGTTTCTGTCACCTGCTTTAAACAAAAGTCTCATTCGTCATGTTGTATAAATCACGACACTTGAGCTTGGTATTTTGAGAAGATTCTCTATGGTTAGTGCTTTCATTATCTAGCACACATCGGATGGAATGGTATATCAAATGTTGTTGATTCGGGCAGTTAAGGTAATTAAAATTTTAATATTATTTATTGATTAGCGAAGTGCCCTTTGAAAGTAGATCAATTAGGTATTGTATTTCTTTAACCCTTTCATTTCGGTTATGTGTGATAAATAAACAAAAAGATTTATTTTTAAGTAAAACATTTCTTTAGTAAACTAGTTCAAAATTATTATTTGTCGCCTATCTCATTTCTTTTGCATTTATAGGTATGAAACATTCAGGAACATATGTAATAGATGTACATTTTGTATCCATTAAACATAATATATTATATGAAAATATATATGTAACGGAATATATCTTAGGCAAATTGGCTCTCGACTATCATATTTAAAACTAGAATCATAGTTATAGATAAAGGTGACCAACATTCACTGATTGGGGAACATTCAGATCTTAAGTTTGTAAAGGAATACGTATACTTTGCATCTGTGATAAGTTACCAGGGAACATGCGATATCAGGTGATGCATTCAGACGGCGAAAGATATAGTAAGCAAGTTCCATCTGTTGTCAAGAAATAACTGGAGTAATAACTTGTTTTCGCATAGTGGACAGTAAGTAGATCGATGCTTTTGAGATATACTGTGGATAGAGAAAGCCACGCATATTATGGACTATCAAAAAAGCAAAATAATCTGTGTTCGACGAACTCTAAAGTAAGATCAAATTATCAAAAACAACTCACACGGTCGACGGTCCTGACTATTGGTCTGATTAGACTAAAATTATCAAGGGATTCCCCACTCCTGCAACCTTTAGATGAATCGAAGACAGTGAGGTATGGAAGCAGCTGGTCAGCACTTGTACAAGGAAATTTAAAATGGGCGTAGTGCCCATTTTCAGTAATGAAGGACTTCAGTAATGAAGGACTTTCAATTGACCTCTTCTTTTTCATCATCATTCAACCTTTAATAGAAGAAACGATTGCTGTGGTTACACCTGTAATTAAAATTGGCAGTTTTTTTTATTTGATTACAATAAATATATTAATTAGTATTTGTTTTCATTGTTAAAATAACATTTTCATTATTTATTATTGAAGATATTCCTCCCTGAATATATTTCGTATTTCTTCTTAGAGACATTCCTATTTTGTTTGACACTAAACATTTTGCGGCATATTAAAATCCTTTACTTACATTTTTGTTACATTATTTGAATAGAACATCGTAACCCAAATTAATAGAAATTTTCCCAATTTTCCTAGATAGTACCATTCTATTTTTGTATCGCCTTTTGCAATTTCTAAAACAGAAATTAAATATTTTATGTAACGATGATATGCATAATTTTATTCAACATAATATTCATTTCGAGTTCGCAAGTGACAAAATGATTATCTCATTACAGCCTCCGGCGGTCGTTCATTAGACTGGTTGTGGTAGAGTGGCCGATATAACGTGATGGAATTGTGTTATCTTGAGGGAAAAATAACATTTAATGTGAATAAGTAACGATACTTTGCGATAAGATCACCAGAATTTAAATTAGGCATTAGTATGCATGTTATGTTAAATTCCGATTTTGATATTTGCCGGTAAGATTTCGTCTCGTCTGTTTTGTAAATTAGGATTCGGAGTTAAAATTTTATGTTTATTGTTCTGTACTTGCATAAATAAGCTTTTGGTAAATATTTATCGTCTATATTGACAAAGAGAGATTGGATAATATAACTGCCGTGGTAATTTTATCCTCCGTCTGTGTTGAGTATTTTGATGGTCTTATTTTGTCTTTATCTACAAATATCACTTGAGGCCCAGTCAACCTTGATAATAAATAACGGCTGACTTAAAACATCTAGGTGAGTTTAAGTAAAATATTTTTCGTATGAAACATTTTTATCAGTAGTAAACCTTAGGTTCCAGCAGGCATTAGTTTTAAAGCTCGTATTTCATATTAGTAAGAATTGGCAGATTCAATTTTTATTTAAATGTTAGGTTAAAGTTAGAAATAGTTATGCAGTACAACATAGTCCAGTTTGAGAGAGATTCATTTCGACTCTTGATCACGCTTCAGTTACTTATCTCAGGTCTATATAGTTTATTAATGTGTACTGATAGTAAAAATATAGTCATATTGTTTGATGGCATATACATAGGTTCTACATATAAATACAGAGCATGAAAGATTTTCAAATAGAACGAAAAAGTGCGTTTCACCTTAATCAACCGAGATGCATTATTTGGTTATCCTAGAAATATTGACTGGATTTATTTTACATTTTTTTGACATTCTTAATGAATTAAGTCGGCTCTTCTAAACAGAAAATGGAAATTATATTGGAATTTTTAGACGACTTGGACAATGATATAAAATTTAAATTTAAATTTTACTGCGAACTAAAACCTATAATTCCATTGAACTTACGTATCTAAAATTTAGTCTTAACGCGTTGAGTTAGTTAACAGAAAATTAAAAATTATTTGAGCTAAAATAATATATCAAGAGTAAAATAATGAAATGAAATAAAAAGTTTATACGTAAATGAATATTATGCATTTTTAAATTGTGATATCCTCGACAGTGATATTACGTTCTGTTTTCTCACAAATATTCAGTGGTAGAGCGATATAAGTTTAAATCTCAGTAGATATAAGTTCTAAACTCAAATAATTTTTACTCTCTCTATATGACAAATCTAATTTTTCACTGCACTGTGCATGAATCCCGGTGATATGTAAACGACAGTACTTCATTTCAATTAACCATTGAAATAAAAACTTTCCTTTAGTCAGACCATCATCACCTGATCTCTCGCTTCCTTTGTCTTCCAAAGCCGACACACGCGACATAAGTCACTTATTGCGCGATACAATAGGCAGTCGAGAGAAAAAAACGTGATGTCAAATGAAAAAGTTCAAAATATGAAAAACTTCGTTTCCAACTCGCGACGTAGTTATGAGTGTATGCAAGTTTAATTATTAAATATGCATTTAATATTTCAATCTGAACATGAGATATTTGCATATTTTGTACGAGTGAAAAAATGTTAAGTAAATAAGAATAACAAAATTATCGTCTCTTTCATAAAGAAAAAAAAATGGAATCCTTATAAGATCACTGACGTGCCCTCTCAATCCAGCATAATTGTTTTTCTTAGAAACCGACTAATGTAGAAAATTATTTCATTGGTAAATATTTAAAGGACCAACATAATAATTGAACTTTTTCCTTTATATTTACCATATTTTAATATTCGTCAATTAATATCCCTAATTGACGGATATTAAAACAATTTTTTTTATTTATGTACGGTAATTCCACATTTCAAGAAAAATAATTATAGTAATATAATCGAAAATATCCACATTTCTTTAGACTCCGTTTAGCATAGAAATCTTAAATCTGGCATAAGTATAAAGTATATTAATTTGCATATATTCCAATAGTTAATATTCATAAGTTTTATTACGGGAATGCTGAAGTGGGAAAAGCATGGGATTATTTGTTTTTTTTTCATAGGCCATGTTAGATATCAATTGAAAGAGACATTACACGAATTTCAAAATATTTTAGAATTTAGTTTAAGATAATTCTACAGAAATTGTTGAACAAAAATATCTGAGTCTGAAACTGATGCGCCTAATTTTGGAAATTGATACACTGAAGATATTGAGAAAAGTGGCTTTTTCACAAGTTTTTCACAATTTTTATTGGAAAACAATTACACTGATTTGAAATATCACAGTTATTGAGAAATTCCTGATATTTTTATATCCTTCGATACTAATATCAGACTCCATAGATCGAAAGAGATCTTTCTCGCTTTTGCGTTTAGTTTATCATTATAAATTCAATTTAGTCTAAGGGGCTCAGTAAATATTTTTTTGAAATTACTATTCAGAATATTTTGTGTAAATCAAATATTACTTTTATATAGTTTTTGAAGTTACGCCGAAACACAAAATAATTAAAACCTTCACAACATTTTATGTCTTACGGTATGATATTTCGAATATTTACTTTTAATTAATGTTATTAAATATTACTTTGAAAAATTTTCGACAAATAGGTTAAGAAATTACAAAATTTAAAGAATTTATAAAGAGGATACATCAAAAAATAAATGGCAAAACTTTTTAAAAAGACGAAATGAATTTATATCACAGATGAAAGTTAAGTGCATAAACTGATAAATTCTAATAAGAAAGACTAGAAGGTCATATAACTTAAAAAAGTTTCTGAATTATTGTTAGTGGGTAAAATGAGCAAAGGAAACAAATAAGTTTATGCAGAGTAGTATTTTAAGGCTACAAATGCGTTTATACCATGTGTGGTGTGTAAGAGAAGGCTAAATTATGATATTTATTGATATCTTATTAAAGAAATAAATGGCTATGTTAACCAAAATTGTTTATGTAAAACAGGTTAATTTTTACCCACCTTTCAATTTAGGGTTATTTTAATCATAGTTTGTGCCACCAAGAATTATTTCGTTAAAATTGGGATTATTTTCATTAAATATTAAAATCATTCGTTGAGAAAAAATTTTTATCCCAGGCCAGGCTATTAGGTGGTTTTTCTGTCGTAAATACATAATATTCAAATTTATTTTAATAACATAAATATTTACTTCTTAGGGTTTTGTAATTTCGCCACATTAGTTCGTCCGTCATAGTTTCATACTTTTCATAGTTTTATATGGACGGGATCTTGCAAGTTCATGCTTATATCAAATAATTTTAATTAAGGGTATATTCTCCAAACATAGGTACGTTCAAGAATCTCACAACCACCGCATCTGCATTAATTGCACACCAATTTTACACATTTTGTTGTACAGAACACCCCTAAATACGGTCGACGGAGGTCGGTTTGCATCATTTCTATTTTAAAAAATGTTTACAATGATTGTATATGCGAGTTCATTACGGATTAATAAATTAATTAAACACATCTGTTATTATTCTTGTAATTTACGAAATACACGTAAATAAATTATTTATGATTAGATAATAAACCGTCACAAAAATGTTTACTGTTGCACACAGTTAGTGCATATCCTACAAAACAACTGACAGCAATAGTGTCATTTTTGTTCATTAGATTTGCGTAAAGCACAGTTGTATACAAATGTGGATAATAAATAAAATATATGAACCTTCTGTGTTGTTAATATTTCATTTCTCTTCTTTTATAGAAATGAAAGTAAAAATTTAAAATGATATTTTAAATTAATTTACATACAGAAACAACAGAAAACATAGCTGCTAGGAGTATGTCTTATGCACTTCCGGAGACAATGTATACCCGACGATCACAAATTTTTCATAATGAATTCTCTATTAGCTGTAATTTACAGATTTATTTCTCTCAATAAACCTAGTTCAGCGATATTAAAATATTACATTTAATTGCGCTGGTGCTTATATCTTATATCTATGCATATAATTATACATCAAATGGGTCCCGCTTCCTAATGCAGGTAATCGCATCCGGTAGCCAGTAAATATTATTAACGGAGAGAGAGAGCACTATGCTCGCAAATTTGTTGAAGTGTCCTTTGCTTGAGAGGTTAATTTAGGTTTCAGGAAAGGAATTTCCACATCACTATGGAACTCAGTATTATACCAAAAGCAAGGGTACTACAATGCAATCTAATTTATTTTTTCGTATTTGGTCAACACAATGAAATTGACATCAAATTATAAGTTTTATAGTGGGGAATAACAGAAAAAAATTATGATTGATATGAAGCAGTTTCATTAACGTTCGAATATTATTTTTTATATCTCACGCAATGTAATATTTAGAATTTCTAACTCTCGACCTTATCAAACTATCGATACCGTCACTGACTAATTACTTTCAGTATTTTACAATATCATTCGTGTGAGACGAATATATATATATATATATATATATATATATATATATAAATATATATATGCCCACACACACACACACACACACACATATATATACATATATATATATATATATATAACTTAAATTTCATTTATAAGTTAAATATTTGTATTGTATTTTTAAGGACTTTTTTTTGATGATATGTTTAATTGTAACTATTTTAAGACTATTCATTAAGCACAACTCTTCGTATTGGATTCGTGTAAATGCGGTTACATATTTTAATAATAATATTAAAATAAACCGAAATAAACAATTGTAAGAAAAATATGCACAACGCGAACAGTTGATAATTACAATCTCGTATACCGCTTATGAAGAAAAGAAAACAACACTATGACCCTCTTGCAATGTGCAAATTATTTATAACATTGTAATATCTCTCAATATTGCCTCTTTTAACTAGCAACAGCAAGGCTAAAAAGGAATGGTGGTGATATTAGCTGTCTGTGGGTTTGTGGATAGAGATGCATCACCTTAGGGACCAAATTACTAGAGCAATTGTAACAAATGAGGTATCGTTTGATTCATTCAAACGTTGAAATCAAATCATCATAAACTGCATAAAAATACTAAATACAATAGGTATGTACAAGAAAACTACAGTTATACGTATCCTATTACCTTGAAAATAACCGAGCATCGGTAAAGTAAAGAAAAATTTTGCACCTTCTGGGTGGACTCGCATTTGCTTTTCATAAGCAAACAATCGTAATAGTCCCTTACAAAATTAAAGGAACAAGTATTAAGGGTATTGCGCATAAAAAATTATAACTACACAATCATTACAGAATTTACAGTAAGTAAATTCTCTTATGGAAATAAATCTACCTAATTTGGGATAAGTTATAATAATCGAAAATATGACTTTTCCCTTTAGATATATAATTATCATTATTGTAAATACTTGATAACATATCATATATCATTATTTTAAATAGTTGATAACATTGTTGGGCGTTCACTATCAACAGATTTTTGAAAATATTTTATTTAGTTTCTTGCCTTTGAGTACTAGGCTAAGAAATAACGGTATATAATAAATTATATAAATCAAATTTTCGCGGACAATCCGAGGCTCCAGCAAAAGTGGTGTGATTAATTATTGATAAAGATGCCTTGGTATTTATTCAAGTTTTTAAATTAATAAATTAAACAAGATCTTCATTATAAATACTATTATCAGAGTTAATTCCGATTTATTTCTTTGCCAAGTTTTTGTTATCAACAATAAGATGTTTAAATTTATTTTCGGAAAGAATCGAGATTTCTCAGTTGAATTCCCAGTATAATAAACATGTTGGCTTCAATCTATTTCTGAATTCAAGCGTCTGTATGAAAGTACTTGAGTGTAGATTTTATTGGTTTTCTCGAAGCGAGATCTAACACTAGGATTATGCGCTGTTGAATTATTTTCACGACGAGTATATAAGAAAATTTTTACGTGCTTTAACCTTGAAAATGTATGACATAGTAATATTTAAATTTACGACCGAAATTATGGCATGTAAACTATTATAAATACATAAGAAAAAAACATATGATATTTAAAAATATAATTAAAAATGCACCTCTGTTGATAAAAGGGTTGGGATTTTAGTATTGCGGTTCTCGTACAAAAGAATTAATTTTCCAATAGAAAGTCAATTTCCAATAGAATTTATTGCAATTTCTTTTGTATTACTTTGTAGTGTGCTATTTATTTATTTTTCGTTGGAAATTAAAATATAAATTATGGTACAGATATTTATTGGAAAACATGTCACTAGATATAAAATTGTATATAAGAAAAAAAAACAACTGGAACTGTGACAACAACCTGATATAATACAAACAAAATACTTTGTGCCTTTTAGTTAGACTAGAAAATAAAATTTAAAAAGAAACATTTTTAAATAATTAAAGAAAGGGAGTGAAATCCAAAAAAAATGTGCCCTGAAGAAAATAGCCCCTACCCTAATATATTAGTACATTATGGGAACGATTATTTTACATACTTATATCTACACTCATATCCGAAAGGCACAATTTTTAAATTACTAAAAAAATATATCATTGTCAGAAGAATCTGATACCCATGTTTTTTTTTATTTTATGAATGCAACATTTTATGTAAATTGTTTTTTTAATCATTAATAATTATAATTTAGGAAATTAATCTTGGCGCCATCTATATCAAATGAGTCACAATTATGCCCAAGGACATGCAGTTGGCTAGAAGAATCCGCGGTGAACGCGCATAGTGATTACCCTCACATTAAATGTTTACATAATCAATATAAGACTGGTGTCGTTTTACAAAAAAATGTGTTAGCAATAGTTAGTGGTTATCAATTGGACTTTGTTATTTTATTAACGTATACGAATTATTAAACAAAGCATTATTTAAACGATTGGAATGAAGAGGAAGTTAAACGCCCATTAATTTTGTGGTGACAAATATTTCTTTAACAATCCAGGTGGAAATTACCGATGGGTAATTTCCATGTGATATGTGTTAGGGATATGTATTAAATTCAGTAAATTTGGCTGAAAGTAATATATAATTGCTAGTAACTTCATTTTGAATAGTTGGATTGTAAAGTTTTCAATTCGATTGAATGTGAACATCACAATCAAAATATTATGTCTAATTGCCCCGTAAATTATTGTCACCCCATTAGCAATAAAAACGAATCACAATGAAGGTTTAGTAAAGTCCATACGATATAGATGTATAATTTACTTTATTCATTTATTTTAATAATCAATAAATTATTAACAAGTTGTGTGTTTACGTGTATGCGTGTGTACATGCCAGCGTGCGTGTGCGAGCAATTTTGAATGTGTGTGTGTATATATGTGTGAGCGCGCGTGTGTGTGTTTGTAAAACTTTTGAAACTTAAATTTCTTTATATACTTTTTCGGTAAACTTATCACTTTTAGTAACACTGTTTATCAATTTCTGGAAACTAGTTTTTTTTCCTATTTTAATTTTAGTACTTTCGAAAATTGTTGAAGGAGATATATTTTGGTGAAAATTTGTAGTAATATTTTTAGAACTTTCTAAAACAAAATACTGCAAAAATATTAGATTATTAAATTGATACCCCACATTACGTATGAATTAAAAAGAAAGTAATTTTATTTCCCCCTCTGAAATTTCAGTATGACCATCCTTAAGTGTGACAAATATTTGGATGTAATTAAGCAAATTTGAAGTGGCACACTATGGAAAATTTGAAGTTTCTCCATAAAATGTTTGTTGAGAATAACCACTGTTACAGATGAATAAACGTATTGACATGTGAATGAGTTTGTAAAATTTCCAGCCCTCCTTTTTAGGTAGGGAACTCTAAGTTTACTTTCTTGTTTGCAGGTTCTCTCACCATGATTGTTTCGATAATCCAATTCCTAGACCAATAAGACGTGTAGAAAATGGTTAACTGGGACCATTGTTATATGCTATTATTTATTTCATAATTTGTGAATATTTACTGTAAAACACGCTGTATTGATGGACAAACGAACGGGACACGTGAATTATCTTTTTAGTTATATTTTTTTTCGTTCTTAGGTATGGAACTCTAAAAATATTGCATTACGTTACGTATGATACATTTATACTCTTGAAAAATAGAATAGCATTTATATCCTTTATCTAGATGTCCATTATAAGACTAGTTATTTTGCCCGCTGGTTTGCTCGCTAGGACTGTCCCATTTACCTACTTCTTAGGTTAATCAGAAATATAGAAAATTGTTAACCAAAACCATTACCCTATATTTTTATTTACTTATTAATTTATGAAAATTTTCTATAAGATTAGAAAACTAGGCATACCGTGGCTAAATTACTGCTACAAAACAAATATTTTACAGCTAAACACAATGAGTTAAATGAGAAAAATCAAAATGCAAGTGAGGGTTAAACGCTAACTCAAGACATTCATAAAACAAAAGAAAGATATTTACATGTATTTAAGATGGAAAAACACGAATTCTCATAAAACAAAAAAAAGCAAATTTAAAAGAGCACAGATAAATGACAGGGTATGAAAAATTTGGGTATGGGATTCAAGATATTTTTATGCACAAACAATACCGGCTGCGTATAATTGTTGTCAGTAGATTTCTTAATCTTGTAGAATACACAGCAAAAGAACCTCCATAGTATTTGTATCCTGAGAGATTAGAAGTTGCTTTGTTTTTCGAATATATTGTAATGTGTAGAGGTATTGGAATTTAGATCGGAGGTATGAAGAACCAAAGATGTTACTAAAGATATTTTATAGAAAATACAAAAGAGAAAAGTTGCATCAGTCACAGATCTCTAACCTTTCAAGTCGTGACGGGTGCATTCATATATGGTCATATTTTTAAGGCCAAGTTATAATTAATACAATCTGATTAATATATACTTAGGTTTGAAATAGATGAAAACTTTTGGGCAGGCATTGCAAATACACATTATGAAAAAAATATTACTACTGGTATCATTTACTCAATCATTTCACATCATATGTCGATTAATCTAGATTAGACCAGCCCAAAATCTTAAGAATCAAGATTGAACGTTTGTGGTAAATCAACAATTCAATTTTTACAAAAGTTTCTAACTTTGAAACCATTGGGTTATCAGATACAGTCTGCATTCAGTATATGAAGGCAAGAAGAGGTTGCACCGATACTGAAGTACAAGAATAATTGCAGGTCACCAGTAGATAAATAATAGTTAGAAGACAATTGTTTTACTAGAGGATCAAATAGAATAAAAGAAATAGAAAAAAACCCTCTTTGGTTACTTCAGCAATAAGACTATTTTACTCCGACTAGTTTTTAGGGATGTGTTTTGTCAGTTTTCGTTTTACAAAGTATTTTGAACGAGTAAAATTAACAAACAGAAGAAAATTATAATTTGTAGTTATTTATCCGTCAAGACTTTGCAATGTAATAAAACTTTTATTGTCACATTAAAAAATCTTAGCTCTTAAGGTACATTATATTTCTATAACATAATGAGAAGAATAAAACAATTCTAACCTACAGAATGTCTCGATAAATATGTAGATACATAAGTATATTCTTCACGAAGTGGTTTGCATGCAATATTACATTTGAACATCCATTTGCATCAACATCAAAATACTATGGGATACTGATTCTTAAATGATATACCAACTCCCTTCATGAGTAGGAACTATGTAAAATATAAATATACAGTGCAAAAAATTATAAAACGATCATTATGTCCTTGACCTACTAACGCATTTAATGCACACCGTAAAGTTTGAATTTAATTATAACTGAATCCTTAAATTTTTACACACTGCAATGTTATTACTGAAAAGCTCTTAAGGTATCAACAGAATTTTTATTTTGTCCTATTATATCAAACCTACATATTTGAACTTATTCTAACTATTCGAACTATGAAACACTTTCACCTAATATCAAACATTACGCCATACCAGAGATAGAAAAAAAAGTCTTAGCCTATGTTTATATTCGTTGTCGTTAATTACATTAGCAATACGCAGTATTCGCCTAATAAAATTTTACTTTTAAATATACATTCATTGACAATTCATAAAACATATCTATAATTAAAAAGTTGGGGACTACTCGTAACACAAACTTTTTGATTATTTCCGACTTCTTTGATTTAGGCAAGTCAGTATAAGATATAACTTGAATACGGTGATACTGTCACCTCCTTGATCAATAAAGTTATTTACAATTAAATTGTTCCCCGCCTGAAACTTGTGAAATAAAATAAACCTTTGGAGAACAAAATCTCAAAAGGTGTAGGAGTTACGAGCAATGGGATTTATGTTCGCTCGCATATTAAAATAACTTGTATTGTTGCTTTCTTCACCAACAATTTATTGAATTAATTTAATGGAAGTTTTGTTCCAAATAGCAATTTAGTTTTTGTTTTATCTACTTTTATCTAATGATTTCTACCACTGAATTATGGCCGAGCAATGAATACTTTTATATTATTAAAAGTAGCAGAGAAATGTTGTAAGGGGTAAAGTGATGACACTGGAAGCATAACAAATATTTAAAAGCCCATATTTTTTATTCAGCATATCAGTGAAAGGCCAAGAGTAAAAGGAATATTGTTCACTTCATTTACACAGTTAAAAACTCAAAATTTTGGATAACGAATTCTAATGATTTTGACACTCACTACTGTGGCAAATGGTCGGTAATAAAGTTACAAGGATACATAACCTGCCTTTTATACTACTTCTAAATATTTTTATTACTTGCATGTAGTACATTAATCACATCCGTAAAAAATTAGAAAATTTCCAGGAACTATCCTAGAATCCTTACTCTTAATATAGAGATGGAATTTTCTATAATATCTGTAGAACCAGTTTCTGAGGAAAATGGCGTGGATTTGTAAACAAATATTATAGAAATACGTATTCCTATTAATTTAAAAAAAAGTAATTTGATACACCACAACACAAATGAAATGGAAAATTATTTGGCTTAGAAATAGCGAACGATATTCGAAATTAGTACAGATGAAAATAATAATTACATTGCAGTTTGCCTATTTTGTTCTAGTCTTATTTTCTAGTAGTTTTTAAAGAAATATCGAGAGTGTTAATTATTTAAACAAAAAATCGCATAATGTTGACTGTAATTTAAAAATTATCTCTTTTGGTGGACGTTCTCTGAGTGAATTTTTTTTTGAATTTTTTTTGCGTGAATTTTTTTAATCCGAGTATTCATTATTTTCTTTGCAGGAGATGACAAAAGAATTAAATTACTTCTGGAATGCAAAAATAATTTTTTTGACTCCGAAGTGCCAGTTGTTGTCTTATAAAGAATAAACTGTGGCCATTCTAGCCGTGCATCGCCATACGACATCAAAATTAATTACATAAAATGACAATTTTTCAGTAATAACATTGCTGTGTGTAAAAATGTAAGGATTCAGTTATAATTAAATTCAAACTTTACGGTGTGCATTAAATACGTTAGTAGGTCAAGGACATAAAGATCGTTTCATAATTTTTTCCACTGTATATTTATATTTTACATAGTTCCTACTCATGAAGCGATTTGGTATATCATTTAAGAATCAGTATCCCATAGTATTTTGATGTTGATGCAAATCGATGTTCAAATTTAATATTGCATGCAAACCACTTCCGGAAGAATATACTTATGTATCTACAAATTTATCGAGACATTCTGTAGATTAGAATTTTTTATTTTTATTATTATGTTATAGAAATATAATTTTACTTTATACCATTTTTTTACATATATACAGCGCCTGCCATCGGCTGATAAAACTTAAAAATATTTTAATAAAGTAAAAACAATTGGCAAAATTTATTCAGGAGGTTTTTACGTACGTTTTCCGTCATTATTATTTACTCAAAGTAATGAACAAAGAATATGATTTATTTGTAAAATGTACACATTTAATTTGCACAATTACGATTGATCTGCAAGATATACACTTTGCTTTATTATACTGCCTTTTGCTAGCGTAAATATTTAATTAGGTTTTTTCGTAAAAAATGGCTCTTGAAACGGCTCTTTGAAAATGTTTTTATGGTTACGCCAAGATGAAACAAATGTACCACATTTGTTTTATGATTTAAAATAATTACGTTGCTTTATTGTACTGCCTTTTGCTAGCGTAAATTTTTAATAAATTTTTTTCATAAAAATTTTCTTGAAACGGCTATTTGAAATTTTTTTATGGTTACAAGACGAAACGAATGTACCACACGATTTAACATATTTTACCAATCGCGCTATATTCCATATATACGTGCCAAATATAAAGGAAATTTAACTTATTATGTAAGTTTCTTTTTCTAAATGATTAATTCTATTAATTGGTATTAAAATGACTGAATAGATGACACATATACTCGTTACCCTTAAAATAAAATTATAGAGCGAATATTTTGCTACGACTGATAAACGACAGACGAAAAGATCGATAATTAGATGAGGTGAATTCTCTTATAAACCAATCGTACTTTAAATGACACCTAAAACAGAAATCTCTGCAATAATATTACCGGTAAAAAGTACAAGCAAATAGTTAACAAAATAATCAAAAGCAACTACGAATTAATGGGGCTAAGCTCATTTTTTTAATACAAATTTAATAGCGTATGCAAAACAGAAGCTTTACATTTTACTGTAAAAAGATTAAGGGGGATTTCCACGAGTTAAGTCTGTGGGTACGGAGTTAAGATATATAAAGTAGACGATACTTTGAAATATACCAAAGAAAAGCGTAAGAATATGAAAATAGTTTCGGCTACGTAACTCGACCCAATTGAGTGGTGATTGATATTCAAAATGAAATATATTACATATTTAAACTTTGTCAGAAGACTAGAAATCCTGTCCGCTTATTATACAAAAATTTGTGCTACCTTATTTATTTCTAAATATTAAAAGCTTCTTCCTCGGTGGAAAGAGAAGGTATTTCGATAGAAAATAGTATTCTTTCTTAGATTTTAAAAATATTGTGTGTACCTTAATTTGCCTTCACGAATGACATGCATCTCTGTCCGTTATTCTGTGCGTATATATTTGAAAATAGGGTACGGGTTGCAATTTTTAACACATTTTGATTTTATTTTTCTACAATTATTTGACTGTTAAAATGGACGCCTATCGATATTCAAAATTATTTGTGAGACCGTTTAATTTCGATGAATAATTCTTTACAAAAAGCCCTTTTTTCTTACTTGGGGTTGGTGTAGTTTTGTGCAAATCCCCTTCTCCCTGCTTTCTGCTTATTTAATATTTTTTCTAATTAAAAAAATTCATTTTATGTACTTTTACTGATTAATAATTTATATACTTAAAATTAAAAGTAGGTACGATGAATTATATAGTAGTAATAAGAATAAGATAGAACTTAACTTCTGAAACAAGCAGAAATGTTCATAATATTGTATGAGTTTTTAGCGTTAATTTTCATAATATTCAATATACACAATTTTTTTTTAATAAATCTATAAAAATCCTTTTCAAGTTTATTTTGATATAGAGTCATATACATTTTACAGAATGGATGCGTGAGTACATTTTTGAATTTCGGACTTTTTCACATCTACAAAACACAGATGATTTCTCAAAAACCAAATCATGCAACGACACAATCATTCAGAATGCAAGAGCAGTGACTTCCGCCCTTGAATCTATTAAGATCTTAATGACAATATTATAAGTGTTACATATTTTTATTATCCAAATATTTTAAAAAGTGGACTTTATCTCATATTATTTCGTTCCAAGCGTAAACTCATTTCTAAATTTTACAGTTTGTATTTATTGAATTCAAGAAATTTTTTTAGAAACTCAAGAAAAATAATTTTTTTTTGTTGTGACCTACCAATTCAAAGTCGTAAGTGATCATTCAGTTTAGCGCAAATATAGACCGCATTATAAACTGTCATACGAGGATAGTTCTAATATGATCATCTCTATTCTGGAATCAAAGTGATTCTCAGGGAACAATATAACAATACATGTTTTCCATTTTTTGTGATGACATTGTTCTGTGCTTATATAATAAATAAATATATCATAAAATTTATTTTCAATGCTCAGTACATTATGTTCCTAACAACTTTTTGTTTTAGGCCTGTATGTAAAGTTTTACATGCATTAAAGTCCAAATGAATCAATCACCTCACCCCTCCATTCCGTTTACAAATAAGGCTACGGACAATCTGTAACAAAATCCGAAAAATTATTTTTAGGATTATTAAAAAATCAAATTATTTCCAGAATTTCCATTTTATTAGTTTTGAAATTACAAAAGAAACTGATAAATGTGTAAATAATGTAGATATAAATTCCTGGTTGACTGAGATTGCTACTATAACTACGAATCCCGATAGCAGATTCAACCGTCGGGGCATTGGAACCTTTATCAGCTAACACAGATTTTTTGGGACGCGTGATTTCAAGTTGTTACAATATTTTTCAAAATTACTGTAAGACCCTAATTATTATCAATAAAAATTTCACGTCATAAGTACTAAAGCTCTTACTTCTCTTCCTTTGACAGCAAAATGATAATGTGCATATCATATATGTGTTTTAAGTATTTATTTATTCAATATATAATTTTAATTACCCATTCCTAGAATAGTTTTAATTTAACCATTCATAATATTCATTTTCACTATTAACTAAATAAATCCACTCTACTGACCGTTTCAGGTTTTAAATTTTTGTCAATAAAAAGCAAAAAAGAGGATACGTTTGTAAGTTTTCGAACATTCATAGGAATATGAATAAAGCAGGGTGGTGCTTATAAGGAATTATCAATCGCCTTATCCTTGATATTTGTCTGAACAATTTACCGACTATTTATTCCATACAAAAACGCGTGTCGACCGCTAATATTTTTGCTTGATATGAGTAAGCTTCGTTTGTGCTTATTAAGTTTCGTTCGCACCCATAATGATAATAAATGGCTTATTAGTTGTCAAATTTTCCGATATTAGGCTTTCATCCAAACGGAGCCTCCATCCTGTTAAGGGCATTGTGCGTGTCTTGTCACAGTTGACTACAGAAATAATCGATAATCTTTGAAACGAACCGTAAGTTGGAATTCCGTAAGTTGGAATTATTTTATTATCAAACATGTAATTAGAAGAGTAAGTGTATTTCTTTATAAATTTACTCATGAATAAGAAGGTTAAACAAAATTAAAACTGTCGGTCGATAGTTACTTATTTTATAAGTAACGATCAGTTACTTATTTTATAAGTAACTGATCGTCATGAAATAAGTATTTATTTTGATGGTGATTCATAATTAATGAACTCATGAATGCAGCGTGAAAAGTTTTCTGTCTAGCAGTGAAAACTCTGTTTTCAAAGATTCCCAACATAAAAGTAAAATGGAACTCATGTATACCTTGATTCTTGATGTAGAATCTTGAAATAATATTCAAACCTATCTCGCGATAATTAACACCCAAGAGTATTTATATATTTTAATAGCTAACACTCAAAAATATTCATAATTTTTAATTTTGGTAATTTTTTTAAAGTCTCCTTAATTGTTTACGAGATATTTAGACATGTTTATCTAAAATGAAAATAAAGTATAAACAAAATTATACAGAATATTCGTTTGTAAAAATTATCAATTTAGAAAGAAAAAAAAATATATATACAAGTTGTCTCATATAGGTGTTAACAAAAAAAGTTTCCATAAGGGAATATATCTAGTTATAAATTACTAATAATCTTTCGGGACAACATCCTACTATTTAGAATTAACATTCCTTTATTTAATTTTTAAGAAACTTATTACCCGTTTCACAAAAATATCTAATGACTGATGTACTTAACGAATAAGTTGATGCTGGAATTTGAGAATGGGATACTTTGATATAGGACGAATTTACTTGTTTATGGTATACGTGAACAAAACTTAGTTTAATAAGTTTCTTTTTTTAAATTGTGCAACGTAATAGCGAAGATTATAACGTAATAGCAGGATATATATATACATATATATATGTATATATATATATATATATATATATATATATACATATATATATATATATATGTATATATATATGTATATAAATTTCGCATTTGGCTGCATAAAATTTAAGAAACTAAGTTTTATGTCAACTTTTCATGAATAATAACTTGTCTGTTATTATGATATACTACGACAAAATATCAGCGTTTTGCAATTCGATTGTTCGTAAAATCTATTATAAGGAATATGCTACATTTGTGAAATGTTGAAAAAGGAATGTTTATTTTGAAAAGTAGTATTTTGCCCTAAACTATTATTATGAATTGATAATATGTTATGTATGACGTAAAACGTCAATATTACTTCTAATATACTAAATTCAAAATCATGTGGCATATGTCAAGTCCGATTTCAAAAACTGTTCTCAAAATTTATTTGGTAAGTATTTTTAAGAAGACATTACTTTATTTTTTTTATATTTCTAAAAACAAAGAATTAAAATAATATGTTCGTGAGAAAAGTTAATTTAATTTTTTTCGCATTGTACAATTATTATAAGCAAACTTTAATTGCGAAGATAAATGGAAACTTTCTATGAGTTTATAAGCTAAAATACGCGTGACAGCGTATAGACAAAATCAAGATAAAATACTTTTATTTCTCACACAAACACTTGCCAAAGAGAAAAATATGAGAAATGTCAATAAGGAAGACTTTAAATTCTAGAAGATTGTAACGCACAAAATAAAATTAGTTCTCTTTACCCAAGATTTTAAAAGTGCATTTAAACTACAGGGCATTGAATTATTTGTGTTGCGAAAAAAGAAAATTATATATTTCCTTATATATATTTTCGCATAAAACAAAAATTATCATCCCGACCAACGTTCGTAAAGAATTAGAAAGGAGTTACGTACATATTCCATATTATTTACGACGATATTTTTCTTTATCCTAGATTTCAATTACACCATTAAATGATGAAAAAAAAATGCTAGAATCTAATCTCTTAACCTTTAGAAAACCTACAACTTCTCGAAGGATTAACTCACATATCTCTGCGCTATTTTTATCGACAAAGTTGGTTGAATATTTCACACCCACACTCACGTTTTGGTGACAAGATAAATGTTGAAAGGGCATCCGGATGATCTTCTTCTATATATATTTTTATCACATTGCCGAAGATAAGAAATCCTCCAATATGTTTTTCTAAAGCTCCAATTTAATATTAATTCCAAACCTCTCGTCTTTCTCCAAACTTGTTTCATTTTGTAACTAGGATTCGCTTGCCTGACGGTTACATATTTTCTTGTTATATATAGAGGTACTTACTTTCTATCGTAAAATTATGTGGACATGGTTATGGTTATGGAATACCTTTACATTTTAACAATCGTAATATTTAAAATTCAATATTTAAAAGAGGTTAAGAAAATGTTTACAAAATTCAATCAGCAATACATGTTCTTGTAGTGTAGTGGTTAGATTGTTAGTCCATTTAATGAATGGCGTGGTAAAATTCAGTGTCCCGAAACCTTGTCGCATTATAAAACAATCGATGTATTAATCGAACATACGTAATGGATGACCACTATAATAGGGTCGCGTTATATCAATATTTAATAAAATATTTATTTAACCGAACTCTCGATTTAAAAAAAAAAGATCCCTGAAAAGGCACTAAACTGCTGATCTCTATTATACTGATTATTAGTATATTAGAGGTTAATGTAATAAACAAAAATGAGATTAATAGATTATTGACGTAAAATATAATATGAACAAATATATTTCATTACAGACATTAGGTCCTTTAAATAAAATTAAAACATCTATTTTATCAATATTTATCTGATTTTGAATACGTACATAATGCATGTAGTGTGAATTCAACTAGAATACCGTTTATGTTTACACCTAGAATTTAAACAAATACTGTACATTTTATTATGATAAATTTATCAATAGTACTTTACATAGACGGATAGACCGTAAAAAGTTAATCTAAGTAAAATTACGTAATTGAAGTGTCGATGACATTGAAAATAACTTTGTAATATCGGTCTATCATCAGTGAATAAACTGCGTGTGATTTCTAAAATGAAATGTCATATGTAAAATTTGATACAACACAGATTTTATTTCGAGTTCGCAAATAATAAAATGGTTATCTCATTGCACCTTCCGCCGAGAGTTAATTATTTTCTTAATGATGTCTATATAAACATTATAATGAGAATAATAAACATCAGCGATATAATATTTATATAATATATAAGTTATTGTTAAATTTTTGAAGAGATACATTGTTCCACGCAAATACCCAACAATTCCGGAAAGCCTTAATAATGCTTTAATCAGTACATATTTAAAATAATAAAATAACATTTTATGCGGTAGTATTTTTATGACATATAACTTTATTTTGCACATAAAATGTTACCTTTAATTAATGGGAGAATCAATGAAAAAAATCATTAGTTTTATAAATTAAAAATTCTGCATTTTCCAAGAAAACAACTTGGTAAGGAGGAAATACTCAGTCCAATCTCTCATATTTAGCTAATTCCTTCCGATCTGTTTTAAAAAACACGCAATAATCATGATATCAATATACTGTAGCATCTAAAGTTTTCTGCTTTGGTAACAAATATCTCCTACTTCGATATTATCTTAAAAATTGGATTAACTTCGTTTATATTGATTTTGTGTTATTCAATTTTACCATCATAGCTTTAAAGATTTTTTACTACGAACCTTCGCACAGCTCAAATAGACAAGACATAGATTATTTTCCATTTTAAATTTACCTATTTGTTTCATGTCATTTCACTGCTTTTTTTTCCATAGGCCGATGTCAGACGTCTAATTTGAAAATCATTGGACCACGTCTAAAGCAAACATATTATCTGTTTATTTAAGAATATTGTCGAATGAACATTTTAAAAATATGGCAGCAACGGGGTGAAACAATATATATTTATGTCCTATTGAATAAGTTAATACCGTACTCTTGCTTAATTGAAATATTTATAAAGCGCTTTCTAATGTAGTTTTACACATTTTTCAATTATTCTTTACTATATGTCTGTTTCCATAAATCTCTATGTATGTTTTCACAAAGTAAAATCGTAATCAACATAGAAGCAAAAAGGTTTCATCTTTTGTATAATCGTGTGAATTATTGTTGTCAAACATCCAAAAAAAAAAATTTTTTTTCATTATACAACAATTGATCTATAAGCTAATCGCGTTTGATATCCTCCACTCGATACAAATTTATGCGAATTCAATTAAGAACTTTGTACTTGCTTGAGATTGTCAATTATTATATAAATACAAACAACTAAAAAAAATCAGGAACTGGTTCATAAAAATAAAGTCAAGTCAAAAGTAACAATAAGGGATAATGATTACCAGATCGTCTTCAATATGATGAATCATATCATCTGACAACAAGGGATAATGATTATCAGATCGTCTTCAATATAATAAATAAAAGGCTGCGAAATAATTTTTAAATTTAAGAATTATTTAATTTAAAAGTGGATATTATAAGATACAAAATCAAAGATGGAAGAACCCAAGCATATTTCACATTTTGATAACGTATCATTAAAGATATTTCAAGGTGATAACCGTGATGCTTGTTGAAAGATTATTTAATAGTATTTATGCGGATTGACTGTCTTCACCCATTTTTTTGTGTCAATGCGTGTAGATGAATCTTTTCGTCGAACTACTTATATATTCTTTTATAATTTTATTATTTTATGCATAAGTAAACCATTCGACTGCCCAAAATGTTAAAGCAGTTCACTCAGATTTTTTAGAAATAGGATAACCTAAAATGAATTCTGGTATTAGAAAATGCTTGTTTACCATAATCCATTGGCATGGTGGTCATTCGATTTATACAAAGTTAAGAGACGTGACGTAAAATACAAAAATCTCAACAGCTGTATACTCCCACTCTGTACTCTGATCCTGAATCTGAAGGGTGTTTATGATGTACACTAGAGCGCGGAATGTAGCATTTATTATTTCTTTAACCATAATGTGTATAAGTTATGTTTCTCTAAACAAGAAATATTTATATTAAGGTACCATGCCATGATGCCTGCAATTCCATGTACCTGATTGGGTGTAAGCTTTTCCGACAGTCACAAGAGTATATTTCCGAACGTGATAAAAGTAATTTCGGTTCCTATTTCAATTAACAATTTAATTAGCTGTTTGACATTTGGATTGTTTTTTAAAGTCTGCAATCTAGGTTAATATTTAGTGTCTTAATTCATCAAGTCATGTTCAAATAATTGAAACATTACACAGCTGTGATATTTTGACCAAGATAAAGTTAGATTCAGATATCTATGAAAGCTGAACATAAAAGTTTAAACATAACAAAGATTAAACATTTACAAATATTAATATTACTTTTCATCGTCTTTCACACCGTAACTAATATATCTTCCGCAGGCGTGGAAATATCTCAAAAAGCCAAATCTCTGATATAATCATTATAATTTTTCATGATTTATTGTTTGAGTAGTGGTGCCTTTCCTTGTACTTTTTCGCAAAATTTGGTTTATACCTCCAAAGATGTGCAACTTAAAATTCGAAATAATACATAATTTCTTATATAAACAACAAAAGTGTGCACATTGTTACGTCTGAAAAACATCTTATCAATTTTCTACTCTTATTAATTGATGCACAAATAATTTATTTAATTATCCAAAATGATAAACTAGTTCACTCCAACTTTTAGAACATAAGTGATTTGAAATGAATTGTCAAGAAAAAAAATTGGCAATGACAGACAGATAGACATGTGTGTGACCTTTAAGAATTCCGATTTTCTTTCTGAGGTACGAAACCTTAAAACAACCGAGTGTATATTGAGGCACAAATAGTAGTGTGTTTAGTTGTCTATATCTCTTAAAAATTTTGATCGTATTTGTCTGAATCTCCGAAACTATGTGACTTTTACAGATGGGAGACCGTAAGGGTTTTTTATTTCACTATGGAACACTGAAAATGGAGATTTTCTGCACAAAAAAATTCACGCTATTTTTACAATTATCCTTATTATTTTGCACTCTAAATGATTGCCTAACGCCGGAATTATTATAAAGGCTAGATTTGAATTTTCTAAATTGTAGGTATTGTTTACGGTTCGAGAAATATTAGATTAAAAATTTTACTTGTGCAGAACACATACTCGCTTCTAATAATTGTACTAGGGCAATATCATATCCAGCTCGCTAAAATACCATTGTCAATTCAAATAAGCCATATCTACCTACGGCTCTTAATTAAGTATACTACATAATTCATAAAATGAATGAGGTTAATGAAGGTATAACGCTGGAAGAGCGGAGGCCATATGGTAGTCTAAGAGCTTGGGCCAGATTGGTAAATAGATATAGTGATGCGAAATAGTTTTGAAACTTTAGTAAATGAACGAGTAGGTTAATATATGTAATTTTTACAGTGAATGACAGATATTTGTACGTTGCAGATTGCAAAAAGTCGTGAATCAAAATTTGAAAGCAGTAGTCACCTGCAAAAGCTTTCAAAAGATGAGATAAATCTCAGCATTTAGATAAAGAATTATCATAAATAGAAAATAATTTCATGAAGGTATCAAAGTAGATCTAGATCAAATACGAAGGTATGCTACCAGGATCGAAGGGTTATTTTGGCTGAGATGCGTCATGCATGTCCGATTATAGTACAGTTCACATTTCTGATATACAAGAGAAATAACCGGTCATTACCAGCCACATAATATTACATAATATTCACGACATTACGCAATCAAGCTTTCACTCTTTATCACAAAAAAATTATTGTTCAAAAAGCTGATTGTTTAAGTGCTTACTTTTCCCCTATGTCCAAAACCCTTTCAAGCCAGACTTAATGCTAGCTTCAATGTTTCGAACCTACGTTGAAGCTAACAATAATTCTTACTTACTTTTTAAAATTATTATTTTGTAAATAGTTCTACTCATTAGGCATGATAAATTTCTCAGTCGATACTGGCAGTTGCCTAATGCTTTGGATGTTTTGGATGCACTTCATTCGTGAGACAATAGTTCTAATGGAGATTAATCTAGTTCCGATATACCACCACTAAATTCATAATAGTACACCCACCCATCCTCGTGCATGTTCTGAAATGAACATAGCATCAAACATAATTTATTTAATGATTAACCATCAAATTGTGATGCGCTAACTCAAAATAGGACATGAAGCAACTGAAGAAGTCCACGATTGAATGATATGTAATTAACATATTAAAATCTCCAAAAGCTATAATATTTGCAGTCGAAGGATTGATATGATGTGGAAAAGAGGCTTACACTACACTATTCCTTAAATGTACCATACTCGCTAACTAATCTATTTAGGAAGATAGAACTAGATAAACTTTGAATACTTTTATGAAATTTTGTGCGAGAGGTATATCTAGGATTGGGTAAAAACTAAGTTTACTTTCTTAGAACGTTTTCTGTCTCTAAAGGTTTGTGGAGCAGCACTTAAAACTTTCGGACGAATCTGAATTGGATTTTCTCTCGTATAGTACCTAAAATTAACATTTAAATCTAAGCTACGTTTTACCCTAAGGCTTATTAGGTAAAATATGTTTTTCTACTATATCTTGTATATTTATTATAGCATCGGGCAATACCTTTTAAACGTATCTGAAAAAAGTTTTCACTTTTATACCTTCAATTTATTATTCACTAAAGAGGTCTTGCCATCATTGAATATTAACTTAGAGGCTTTGTGTATGTTATCTCTTTATGTGTTTGTTATAGTATCACGAAACAACTTCAATACCTACTTGTAAGAAGTTTTCACTTTATTTTCTTTCAATTTGTTAGTCACTAAGGGGTTAAATTAATTTATTTGCTAATATAAACAATTCTTCTAACACGGTTAAGTGTACCCTTGCAACATAAGTTAAATTTCAGAAAAAACATCTGCACTTAATAAAGTATTTAAGGTTAGTATTAATTAATAATGTTTTTGTTGAGGAAGCAAGCCAAGCAAAGTTTTACAACTAGTCATTGCAATTGAACATAAGTTATGATTACCATTAATCTAGGAAATGTATGATATACACTATTGTTAGATTATTAATATTTTCCATGCTTCTTAAGTTTGAAATAACATACATCCCTAATTAAAACAATTTTTTTTTTATTTATTAATACAAGAGATCAAAGCTGGTCATTGAGACTCTTTAAATACTTTAAGCGCGACTTTATGATTATAAAATTGGTGATCGAAGAAACGTAACTATACTAATATTACTTTTAATCAGATACTAATATATCAACAGATAACGTTTGATATATATCGAAAAACCATTGGAAAATATTAAATATATTTAGATGCTTAGGATTAAAGAAATACAGTAAAATAAAATAGCCTGCATCTAGCAATAGAGAGTCGTAGGCTGACAGGTTGCCATGATATGTTATTTATTTCTTATATTCACGCTCTTATTTTTATTCTCGTCCTTATCCCTGATGGTTTCTTTTATTACTGGAAAAAATACATCCATTAAAGAAATAAAATTCCATTTTTGACGTAAGCTATTTCAGTATAAAATTTCACGTAGATCGATTGAGTCTATAATGTGCAAAAGCGAGACAAGCAAAAAAAGGAAAACTGATTTTTGCATTTATAATATTAGGTACTAATTATATTATTCTTCTTCTCGGTTAGCACTATAGCCTATTAATCGGCAACTGCCCGCTCCACAGAATCGATCCATCTTGTGCGAGGTCTTCCTCTTTTCCTGGTGCCCTCCACATTGGCAAAGGAAACTTTCTTGACCGGATTGTAGTCTGCAAATTTAAAAATGTGCCCAAGAAACCTGATACGAAATGGTTTAATGATTCGGACAATATTTGGTTTTTTAAAGTTTCTATGAATTTCATGATTAAAAAAATTCTCCCTTTGTTATTTTTTTGACAGGGCTAAATAACTTACGAAGTATTTTTCTTTTAAAAATAAGAAGTCTATCTTCATCTGCTTTTGTTAACGTTAAACTAATTATATAGAACACATTGAAAAATTTTCGTAAACGACCGGTTCATGATTTAATTAAGTTCTTGGATATTTTTTTTCGATATATCCAAATTTTAATAAGAATTCTCTTTTTTTCTCTTTCATGATCTTCGTCTTTCTCCCAGCTATGGCCCCGTATCTCATTTGGGATCAGCCCACCTCATACATTTTGCCGCAAAAGTCTATCTTGTGTTGTGATTAAGTTCAAATTCATATTTTTTTATATTTTTCATCATATATATTTTAAAAAATCTAGTAAGATAAAATTATGACTGTACGCAAAGCTTGTTTTAATGTAGTTATTTCTGATTTACTCAGCATTTATTAATAATTGCTTTTTCTTTACAGCTGAATTAAATTTCACTGCTATTAAATATATAAACGTAAATTCAAAGCAAAATTGCGAAGGTGATTTCAATTGCAGCTTATTTTGGGGATTCATGTGAGTACTTCTTTGATAAAAGGAGTATTTTATAGTTAATTATACAATAAACTGACTGTAATTAGCGCACCCATTAATACAGAAATGTAAATTTGGTGAATGCAAGGATTTAGATTAATGTGAACTATACATTAGAAAACAAGAGGAGACAAAATTACACTTTGAAAAAGCACTAAAATTTATTAATTATTTTACTCTTACTAAATATCTAAAATGTAAGTGAACGTATTATGCATTGTAAATAAATAATGAAATGTTATAAAAGTGTGTTTAAAATATAGTTATTTGCAGTTTTAACAAAATGTAGTAAACGAATGTTTATATTATAAAACACATATGCATTCTAAATTTTAGGTTACAAATATCAATAAAGTGGACATAATTAATGAATCTGGAACAAAAAACCCATTTACTCTCTCCGTTAAATACAGTTTTGAAGACTCACAGTTCATAGCTAGCCATCGGAATATCTATTTATTCAAAGAGTATTGAATGAGTGATTAAATTGGTACTTTTATTTTGTTCGTGCACTTAGAGGAAAATTAAAAAACAATTCCTTTTTGGGTACTTACCAAAGTTAGGTCTGAATTAAATATTTAAAGTTAATGGTATATAAAATATATTTTTATATTTTAGATAAGTACTTAGCTCTATCAAGTAATGACACAAGCACCCAAAGTTACCAACAAAATACGTATCCCACCTTACTCAAAAAAATAACAAACGTGCTGACAAGAGCCCTATAAATATCAATACGGTACCCACGGGGTTTCCGCACCATATTGCACTATCATAAAACAAAACTGCACTTACAATATTGCATTTTCCGACGCTCGCTTCGACCTCACGATAAAATTCTCTTAACGTCATGGCGAGTTTTGCGACAAACGTTCACTCTGGGATGTGATCTATTGGCAGATTTTACGACAATGAGACGCAAATTGATAATATTTTGGGATCAAAAGGTGATACCAAATCTAATTTAAATGAAGTTCAATTTAACAAAATGTAAACGAAATAATTGAAACTCTGAAATGAAGGCCGTATATTACGTATTATCAAAAAAAAGTGAATAATAACGACAGTTATTTCTCAAAAATACTTTCTTATTTAATAAATTTTATAATTGGACATTTCGATATTCTAAAATCAAATAATAAGTTTCGAAGGACTTTTAGAAAAATATAAGGAAGTGCCCATCCACTTTTTGTATATCCTTTTTTTAATATCTTCTTTGTTTTTTTACTTTTTTTATCATGGGAAACATATTTTTCTTCATTATGTTTACCAGTTATAATTGGGCATCAACTGAACAAACAACTACCGTAAATTTTATTTGCATTTACCTTTTTGTTTTCATATATCTAAATTATCTACATCCTTATATTTTGCATATCTAATGTTACTTTTTTATCAACTTCACGAAAGGTTATAACTTTCAATTTAATTCGGATTTATTATGTTTTTAAAGTGAATAGGTCTTTAAAAAGGGTCTTAGTAATAGGTATTTAAATGTAGAAGAAGAGTGGTAAGATCCTCTGTAAAAAAAATATCATTGATGATATTTAATGTAAAAAAGGTAATTATTTCTAATATTTGATAGCTAAAGTAATGAAGGTTTGTCGATATCAGTTGGATAGTGTTGCGTCACATATGAGTGTGAACAGTTCCATAAATTAGTTTAAGGTGCGCAGCTCCTAAAAACCTTTTATTTATTGTCGTGCAATGTATGTTTTTATTATTATATCCAACAATGCTTTTAAAAAAGAATATGATGAAAATAAGATCCACCGTATTTGATAATTTCCACCTACACTTTCCAGAGAACCAGCAAGAAATATACAAAACCCATAATGTTGGACAGTGCAATGTATCAGCTTTCTAACTAGTATCCAATATAGAGAATAGACTTTAGAATGAAGTTACCAGAACGAAATAATTGAAAGTAGAGCAACTGGCGTCCTAAGGTAATAATTCCCTGAAACTGGAAAGGGATTTAATTGAGAAGGCGGAGTACTATTAAAATATAAACCTGCTAAATATAAGTAACTCGCATTACAATGGTTAACTTCAAAGCTAATATTAATTTCTGAAACTTTGTTCAATATCTGTGGGACAAATAACCAATAATAATGTAATTTTTCACTATACTTCATGAAAACTATGAGAATTAGAATCGCTGCTATAATTTCCTAGTAAGTAGTGTTATCTTCAGCTGTTTGGAATTTGGGAAGAGTACTAACCTTAAAAATAATAAAAAAAAAATGTGAGTTATTTGAATCCATGATGAAAGACTGAAAAATATGCTGAAAATAAGAAAAATAAACAAAAAAAACAAGCTAATGAAGATCTTAAAACATTTCAGAATGTACACTCAAAGTATGTTTCACAATGTGATGTTTGTTGTACCATACATGAGGGAAAAGTTAAAGAACGATCAATGCGGGGAATCTCGCACCCTGTCTGGTTTTATTATTTTGTTCCTCTAAAGAAATAGACGAAAAGAAGATGCGATGAAAACTTCGTTTCCAATATAATTTCAAATTACCTCAGCTGTTCATGAGTTCTTGATGCTGAAATGTAAATAAATTATATTCAACATCGAAAACGTCAATATGAAAAATAGTGTAAAACCAGGAAAGGTGATATTGAATCGAAATTTGTCTTAACTGAATTTGGGAAATTTTGAAAATACATTTGACAATAAATTTAATAATAAATAATGTAACTGTTAAAAAGAAAGCTCATTAGTCTACACAATATCTCAATAATGACCCAGTTCTCCATTCATCTAACAGGCAAAATTATGGAAATTTTTTTGTAGTTATCTGTTTCATATTATACTCAAATAACCCTAATGGTATATACTGGTTAACAAATAAAGGATAAAGGGTGACGCCTATTGCGCAAATCCAAATTTTCTGGATTAACAATATTTACCAGAATGGACCCGCTATTTACTTTATAACACCATTTTCTTTAGCTGTTTTACCAATTCTAACGAGAGTCTACGAAAGTGTTTGGTACTTTGGAAGGGATAGTATTAATTTGGTAAAATCGTTCGCAAATTGATTAAGAAACATTCGACAACAAATAATTCAGTGAATTATTTTTAATGAAGCCAGTTTGTTTTCTTGGCTGAGTTTCAAATAAAAATCCCACTAAAACTACTCTCATATCTAATTGTTTTAAGTTCGATTTTATATCTATACTGTTTGCTTTCACCACGTAATACTGATCATTATATTATTTTCTTAAATGACTAGGTATACTTCGATAACTCGAAGATCGATAATGCAGTGAGAGTTAAAATGGAAATAATTATTGACTACTTTAACGACAGCATTATGCGTCAAATAGATCGATATGTGATATAAAACAAAGTCACTTCTCTCTTCCTATGTATTTATGATCTTCTCAATAACTGCGGAAATGATTGTCTGTCTGTTTTTATTTGTGGATACATTTATCCACGGGGAAGATTCTAATTAATAAATTATTAAGCACTTATTCGCATGAACCTCTTAAATAGTTTGAGATACATGGAAACAATGTGTAACAAAATTATTCTTCTCAAGAAGTTTTATAATCAAAACCGCAACATTAGAAGCGTATGTAAAATTCATGATAAACTTATTAAAATTTAGGAGAAGCAAAACTTTTTAATTCTAGTCAAGTCCTTGATGACTTAAAATTTAAATGTTATTTTGAAGCTGCCATTTATTTTAACGCAGAAAATATTTTTTAATTTCAATGGAAATCAGAGGAGGGTACTATGCTTTTTCGTAATCAAATGAAAACATAATAGGAAAACATAATAAACTAAAAGGGATTCCGCGGAAACTAAAATTTTATTTATAAATAAATGAGCAAAAAAATCTGTTTACGCGTGTAGAATTATTTATTACTATCGATCCGCCCCCGTTTCGGACTTTTAGATAAAGATATTTGAAATAGAAAGCTTTAATGAGAGAGACGTAATTAATTTGCTTACTTAAAAATATTTTCCTAACTATAAATCTAATTTGAAAATTACTTCATGAAAGAGAAATTTCTGCATTAGTTGAAGAAAATCAATTTTAGTGGGATTTTTATTTTAAACTCGTCTAACAAAATAACATTCCTAAATATAATTTTTTAGTTTATATCTGAACAGAGAAAATTATAACAAATATTCACGCAATTAAATGAAACTACGTGATTTAGTATTATTTATACTTCCTTCTTTACAAAATGAACACCAAATATCTTTACTATTCAAATAGACACACATTCAATATTTAGTCCTAACTAAGACATAAACTTAGGTTTAGATTTAAGAAATGAACGTTTCATTTTTCAAAAAATATTACAACAATTTTAATGAAATGTATAACATAATTAAGTTGGGCGAAACAGCAAATTTCATTTTATTTTTATGTTTTATAAACTATTGAACTTAATTGCAATAAAATCTTCGTATTACTTTATAAGGAATTTCTCTTTAAACATCTTTGAACCTTATTCTCTTCATTTAAAGGGAGAATTATTTCGAAACTATTTCCTCTTAAAAATTATGTCGATAATAGTCAGTATATTTTAAAGTTTTTTTGACATAGCTACCACAGCTTAGCATTCTAAAGCTATTTGTAATAAAGTCTTAATACAAAACCAATTTATAAGGTGAAAATATAAACATCTGAATAAATGTTGTTGGAGAAAAATATATAATTCGAATAAAATGACGAGCAAATCGTGGCCATGGCCGCATTCATTTTCATTTATCTCCAAATAAATTACTCTGAAGTCGTAAATTAGCTGTTTTAATTTTGTTTTTTATTCTTTGATAAACCACTGCACATCAGCAACACGTACAGGTATATCCATAGCAAGCCCCAAGCTGGAACCCTTCACGGTAAGCGAGTTGTCGAATTGTTTTTTTTATTTTTAAGATTTATATTTTTGGCCATCATTTCATTAAATTTTCATAAAAGACGTTTAGTATAAGATTAAATATCGGAATTTAGGTTTTTATAAACACATGAAATCATATTGAGTTACTTCGTTATACTTTAATATGAAGATTTCATCCGAATCTGATTCATTTTGGGACCGTTTTATTTGGTATTGAATAAATTTTCAAGTACACATCACAATAATAATAACTTTTTGACATATTGTCCATCAGTTTTCTTGCAAATTATGTTAGATATATAGAATGATGCCAAGAATATAAATATAATCTAACTGATTAATTACATTTAGTCTTCAAACTTCATTAATTTAGAAAGAATGCAATTTATATGTATTACAAAAGCATATATTTATATATTTTTATTTCGATAATAGAACCAATACAAAACACAATATTATCACAAGTATAGCACAATTTAAATTATTTACGATTAAATCGAAATAAAGATAATAAAGATAAGGAAATTCGTTCAAGTGCCATCTTTTGGAAGTTGCAGGTTGTGGATCGATCTAAGTTCTCTTTGATTCAATATTTTATTATTCAATTTACAATTTTATAATGGTTTTGGCAAGAAGTCGTCATTAAATAATTGTAATAAAAAAACTACGTAGTACCTACTGCTACGTTGCTCCTACGTAGTACCTACCGTGAGGAAGCTGGCAGGGTTGAATAATTTCATTTAACTTCCTGTAACTGACCCCTGTTCTATTTCTTATTTTCTTGTTAGTGATTTTTTCCAGAGGTGCAATAATTTTATTACATCTATGTAACTGCTAACTGCTTTAATAGCAAAATATTACCATTTATTAAAAGGTAGAATCTTTTTAATAACGAGCATAAGATTATATAAAGAATAATTAACTAGTAAATAGATTAATATTAAAATTATTTAAGTAATAAGGGAAATATAAATTTAATTGCCTACTTATAAGTAGATATATAGTCGTATTTCATGTAACCTAGTTAATAATTTTGCTTCTAATGTAAAAATATCCAAGACCTGCTACTCACAACCTTAACCAAAGTTTAAAAGCAAGTAAATAACTTTTGTTTAATTGTGTGACTTTTACATGTCTTTTGGAGACCCATAAACAGATGGACAAAGGTAACATATAAGTAATGTATATTAATTTGGTTAAAGAAATTTATGGATTTCAGGTTTTCAGAGTTGTGTAAATAGTGGAGGCAAATAAGTTTATTGTGCGAATTGTATCGATAAAGCAAGTACAATGAACAGATAAGCCCCGTTCACGCCGCGCACAACTGTATTTTTCTAGATCCAATATATTCCTATTGTAATGTTTGTAAAAATATTTTAAAGTACTATATTCCATTGCCCAACTGTAACACTTATAATAAACCTCGAGGCGCTTACAGTTTATGTCTATAACTGAAACATGCTAATTCTGTACCACCTACGTGTTTCAAATGTTGTTAAACACTTTCAAACCCTTACACATATATCCCTAGATTTATATAATCATAAAAAACGCAACATGAAAAATATGGAGCATAAATTTTTTTGTTTCTTTATAATTTAATACCACAAAAATTACCTAATGCACGTAAATTAAATATTCATAAGATTATTGAAACCACTTATTACATAATAGTTTATGATTTCGTTTTAAAAGTAAGTTAAAAGCTAGACAAGTACCTCATTAACGACTACGAGTAACTAAATTATTAGGATAAAAAGTTAATGATATAAAGAAAAATTTGGGAAAAATTAATAACTTGTTTGAACAATTGTGTGACGTGGAAAGAAATTGAAATTCTTCTACTACAAATCACACTCACATTTGACAAACATTTCTTTACATGTTACATCTGCAACTTCATACTTATCAATGAACTTAAATTTTATTTATGTTTGTATATAAAATGACATGTCCTTGCAAATTTGTTTTTTGGTTTTTAAAATAAAATTCATCCTTTTTAATTATACAATATAAAGATAATGTATTACATTTTACGTGGTCCATACACTTCGTATTTAAATCCACAAACAAATCTGTCTCTCGATGTTTTGCTGCAATCGAATAAAAATATCACGAGACGTCCAACTATCCTAGTCACTAAATTCTAGCGGTCATACAGAAAATGCACAGAGTACGTTACGGATACATTGCCCAACGCTAGTCGCCCGAAGCACTGTTGTGTATTGAGTCGTCCGAAATCCACGAGATAATGTTTCCGGTGCAACATTTAACACGTTGCATTTCGTTTTGCGACTCCGGCATTGGCTGGGAAATGCCGCAATGCTGATTTCTTTGAAGAATTTATATTTTGCGTTTTATTTATTCCTTTACTGATTCCTATAAACTTAATATACATAACAGTTGATTAGTCTAGCGGCATAATTATTCAAAGCATTGTCAAGAGAGCACATAAATGAAGATTAAAATGTCAAATTTAATCTATAACAAACTCTATATAAAACATGAAGTATTCAAATCCATATGGAAATGAGCACTTTTAAAAACTACCGTGCGAGTTTTCAAAAACAACATTTAATGACAGTGTATAAAAAACGCTCAGTAAAGGCCGAGCCCAGTTAAAAATATTTATCAATGGGTATGGAAAAGACATTCCTCCAAAATTAATTATAAATCAAATAAAAAAAACATCATACTTCATATTGTTTGTCGGGTTTCTACTCCATATATATTTATGTCTGTAACTTTATATGTCTACGACAAAGGAAATCTTTTTAGTAATTATGTGCATTTTTTAAAATTTAAAGTAAATCATTTAAATGTTTTTTTTTCAATTAAAATTACAACAGGCATAATTAAATAATACATAGAAAACATTAAGTCTACATTTGGAAAAAAAGCGTGTGTTAATAATTTCACACGACCTTTAATTAATTTTTTTTTAATTATGTATATGTCGCTTCGCATTTTTATTATTTTTAACAAGAAAAAATATTCCAGAAAATTCATCATATAAATAAATAATATGATGATTAAATTCACTTTATTATTTTTATATTTGTTGGTTGTTTAACCTTCAAATTTGATCGGTAATATAGCAAAAGGAATAAACTAAAGAGATTTTCAGGACGAAGTCCATAACTATGGAAACTTCATTGCGAGTAGCTGGATTCGTAAGATATTTCAGCGTATTGTGAATAAGGCAACAATATTGTTTCTAGTGTGCCTAAATTCAGTACCTTTGAACATATATCCTTTAAGATATGATCATAATTCATTATCATCCAATCAGGATATGCTGAAAACTTATTATGTACTATAATTTTACATGAAATATACTCATATGTCTACTGTATATTCATTTAACTGAACAATTTAAAAATTACTATTTGTTTATTACTATACGTTGTTTTCGTAAAGTGATCATAATAAGTAAAGGTATATTTTTCGATGAGTTTAGAGTTTATAATATCATATAATAATCCAAGGCTTCATATAATCTCTGCATGCTCGCGGTCAACCTTTAAATGTTACGTTTCTGATATTTTATTTGTTAAACTAGGTCACATAAATTACTAAAATTTATTAAAATAAGCCAAAAATATTTTTGGGTTCCTGGGAATATTGTAGGTTACATGTAACGCATGTAAATAAATTCTCTCAAATAGTGCAGTAATAAATAAAATGCAATAACTATCAAACAATTTTGTTGATTTAAAATATTTAAGTGAAGATTTTATTCAAAATTGTTAATTGGCGCTTATTTTACTACGTTATTCAAATATTGTGCATATGTATACTGGTCGGATATTTCAGAAAGAAATGATGATAGACAAAAATGTATAAACCTTAATTCTGTTTCCAATAGGAGTCAGCCACGGCTCATTGAACAGCTGTTTATAATATGTTGCAAGTTTTACTATAAAAGCTCGCGTTAAATTGCTGTGGATATAAATTTACGGTAATATAGGAGTAATAAAGGTAGAAAAACTATAGAGAAAAAATTTAGTCCAAAAAAAATTGATGAACAGTCGAATTAATAACAATTTCCACGACTCGTTCGATAGTTTCATTTTTCTAAATACACCCCTACAAAATTTCACCTTTTGAACTATTCTCAGTTTTCCGTGATCAGTTCTCAGTGTGCGGACCTTATTATACTTTTCTTGATCTCTACTCTTTTCAAACTTTTCGTGTTTGTGTAATTAATATATGATAATAGGCGTGGTTTATTATTATGCTTTTTCATAGAGTTTTACCTAATTGCTACTTGTTAAATAATTTAAACCTATCAAATTACTTAGGTACATAAATGTCAGGAAAAATATATTGAACATTGAAATTACATTAATAAAAAAAAAAATTTTTATGCGATTTACCAACTTTAATTGTTTAGTTTAGGCAAGGCTTTAATTGTTTTAACAAAAAATATGAGAAGAGACTTTTGTGAATTTTCTGTAGATAGAAACGTCATGGACTATCCTAAAATTAATATTGGCTAAGCTATAAATATTCCCAAAAAATATTAACAGCTTTTCGTTCAAAAAAATTCGGTACAATTTAACGCATTTTACAAAAAAATATTCATTATTTGATCTTGCCGTTTTCCAAAAGATTTATAAAAGTAGCTAAATATATTGACACCAAGAAATTTATTTGAATAGTAATAATATATACAGTAAGAAATATTTTGATTAATTTTCTTCAAAAATACGTTAATGTGTTTACACGAACAACTCGGTAGAGAGGAAAACGGGAATTTAATTTAATGTTGTGCCGCCGCGACCTTGGTTTCCAGCATGGGCCGTTAATGAAAATATATAAACACATTACGCTTTCATAAGAGAACCGATAAATCTATAATATTTTTTCCAAAGCACTGCAATAGAGTCGTAAAATTAGTTAATGAAAATTTGGAAAAAAAGCCGATATATATTAAAGGTTCAAAGTTTTTCACAAACATAGCGAAAATCTTGTGTCAGATTTTACAATACTTCTAGCAAAAAACCTAACAATTTTTCAAGGAAAAAACTAAAATTTCTATTGCAAAAGTGAGCTGGAGAAATTTACTGTGAAAAATTTAAAGTGTTATGGAAATATCAGCTCAAGACTTTAAAAAAGGAGCTTATATTAGTAATTCAAAATGAATGAATCACCACCCTTCAATTCCTATATATATACAGTGGCTCTGTTTGTTCCCTGAGTGTACAAATGTAAAAATCATGCCAATATCCGTAAGGCGCGAAAAGGTCCATGTTAATAAATTTATAACAAATATCTTTAATTCTTTACTGATTAGCATGCATTGAAACAATGCAATATTATCAACATTTATGATAAAACTAAAATAAAAATAATATAAACATTTAAAGGCACATGTTAATTAAATTAAACTCTGAAGAAAAATAAAATTATTTTTTCCCGAAATAAACTTATGGGCTAATATATCTTACACAGACATAAAAATATCATGAATTTTCAAAAAATGTTTCAATTTAGCAAAAACGCTGGCACTTGATATTGTTTGTTGACTTTTTCAATAATTATAATATAGGTATATTATAATTTTAAGAACTCCATTATATTTAATTCTGGAAAAAATGGTTTTGGAGTTCTTTCGATTTTCTTTCTGAATTAATGTCCTAAGCAAAAATATATATGATTATGTATATATGTATTACTTAATTAGAGTTTTCTGCCAAACGGTTTCAAAAAAAATTGCGTAAATGTTTAACAATATCTTTAAAATTTTTTCATACACAATTCTGTGAAAAAAATGTTTTTGAAATAATTTTAAATTTCTATTTCATTTATTACACCATACGATCAAAATATAGGAAAAAATCTGTTAGGTAATGTGGGCTTCTAAATTTCTTTATTATACTATATGGAAATAAATGGGGTTCACATTCTCCCGCAAAATTTAAACGTTCTGCCTTATCTTCTGTGGTTAAACATGTGGACGAATATATGAGTGATCTATGAAGTTTCTGTTTTGGTTACCTCTTGAGATAAAGAAAATAAGCCTTAATAAATTTTGCAAACATTTTGAACGTACGATTTTGACAACAATATTATGAAAATGACGATAAACTTATTACTGTTATTCCAACAATATCAATATAAAATTATGTAGATATCATGTTCATTTTAAATTAAAAATGTACATTTAATAGATCAACCTAGACATGCCTTTATCATATTTAAATTTGTAAATAGAGTACTTTTATATTTGGAGCTGTTTCATTTGATGTTTTTTACTCTTCACCGCTCACTGAGTCGCGCAATAAGTTACAACATCGTGTTGGAAAGAAACTTGTGGCCAGTGCGTCGGACGAGGAAGACAAAATGAAGCGCAAGGCTTGGTGCCGATGGTGTGACTAATGGAAATATTGAAAAAAAGTTTCCTTGTTTACCTGTCACCGGAATACACGCGATATAAATAGTGACAAAAAATGTTGGAGTTTGGAAAATATATGCTTATATCGTTCCAGCACCAAAAATATTTTAAAAATTACACACACACACCTAGTTACTTTATGCGATATGATATATATCTAATATTCGCAAAACTTTATTTCGCTATCTCAGATTTTCTCTCTTAAAATTTAATTTGTCCACATATTGACAAACATTTCTTTTTCAACTAATTTTTATTTATTTTTTTTCTAAAATGTATTATTAGTAACCGTGAGAGTTTTAAAATTCTTATAAGTTTGAAAAAGCCAACAAAATATTTTCGTTAACGTTGGTATAATCGATAGTTACAGACGGTTCCGAAGGTTTTCAATGCATACTTTCTACGTATATTTAGAAATAAACAAAGTATTACAAGTCTAGCATAATAACAAGTCTAATTATCAATATTCGTCTAAATAAGATCGCGTAAACAAACATATTTAAAATAATTAATAAAGCAAACGCACGTAACAACACACGTCTTTCAAAGCTCTGTCTTGAATTAAATCGTTGAATTTAGCGTTCGATATTTGAATTATTCAGCTGCGGTATACAGGGCTGCGAGGGTGGTGTAGTATTAGGCCCGCTCACTATTTCTACTTATGTTTTTATAGATTTAATTTTTTGGAAGATAGTTTGTTTATTTTGGTTTTTAAAATTATTATCTCAAATGTTTTTAATTTTCTTCAGTGTGTGTAGTGTACTTTAGGCGTTTATGCTAAATTGTAAGTTTGCAATTTTAGTAAAATTGCAAATGTTAATTCTTAATGAAATGGAAACAAGTTACCTTAAAAATGCTAAATAAAAATGTTTTTAAAAAGTTTAATTCTAAATAAAAATTATATAAGTTAATTCCTGCCATTTTTTAAATTTAATTATACATAAAATCATAATAAAATTAGTTTTATTCGTTCTTAGTATGAATTTGATAACACTGAATTTCTTAATAAAAATAAAAAAATTTCTTAGCTATTCAATTTGTCCTTTTCATAACAAGTATTCTCCGAAGTTTTTTGTAATACTACGGTATCAAAGATTTCGGTAAACTACAAAAAAATTAAACACTCCATTGAACACTAATGAGATTAAAAACGAACAAGATCGGAAATAACTTTATCACCTTATTTACACTTATAGTATATATATATGTATATATATATATATATATATATATATATATATATATATAATTATTTTCCCCTATGCGTGCCTAACAAAAAATAAATGTGGATTTAAAAAAAATACGTGTGGCACTCGGGGACTGCCGCGGTCAAGCTATTGCATAGCATTTTTTATCAACTTATGCAATTACGCCTCTTTATATTTATCATGACATTAAAATTGATGAATCTTTAATAACTTCGGGAGTAATGTATTCATTACGCTGTTCATAAATTTGAAGTTGTTGTTTGTGAAATTTATTTTCTTGTAGCGTTACATTTTCTATATTGCACGACATTCTCTTCATTACAGTCCAATTTTTGTCTTTTTCTGTGAAAAACATGAGGAAATCGTAAAGTTAAATAATATTGAGGAATATATTACAATTTGTTTTTAAATATTATTATTATATCAAATTACAAATTCACGTAAGATTTTTCTGCATTACGTTGACGAAATTTCCTTTGACGTTCAGCATTTGATTTTGGTACTGTTTCTTTTTTTTTCATTTTTTCTTCAAATCTTTCTGACGCTGATAATATGCCCTTTGACTTTCACAATTTTTTTTTCTTTTTAGCTCTTTAAGTTCTTCTTCTCTATAAAACGAAAATAGCTAGGTATAAATAATAGGTATAAATAATTAGGTATAAATAGTGTAATTACACACCAAATCAATTAATCATTCAAAAAATTGGAACAAAAAGAACGATATTAAGAGTATGATCATCGAATTTCGCGCGATGAACATTTATATAGATATAATATCATATATACTTTCTCTGCGCGGCATTAATGTGTATAACCTATACACAAAAAACAAAGGTACTAAAAAGTACACATGCTTGGTTTAATGGTTTCTATTATATACATAATGAAGAATGAATATATATATATATATATATATATATATATATATATATATATATATATATATATATATACATACATATTGAGAATCTAAATTGAGAATTTTAACTCTATGTGTTTGTGTGTGTTTGTGTGTATAAAAGAGGGCTCACTCATTTTCTTTCATACTTACTCATTTTCTTTCACTATTTTTTCATCACTTTCTTCATTAATAAATGCACTTTGTTTATTCATATTTAAAACACTTTTAAAACACGCAAATTTTACGCGTACATCTATTCACTGTTGTAGATAGACGATAGATACCTATACACCTATATACTTTCTCACAAACAGCTGCTTACGTATTCGTCCGATTTCGGAGCAGCTCGTGTCAGTCTACACGCATAGTCGCAACGCACACAAACACCGTGCCGAAGTCTGCCGAACTGAAACGACGTTAGACGATGCACGGCTTTTAACGCCGCACCGCTGTTCAGGTGGGAGTGGGGGTGTTAGGTTTATTTTCGTTACGGAATTTCTTGGTCCGGTCGCCGCGCTCAAAGCCCGAGATAAAAGCTATGCAATAGCTTAAAAACTAATTTATTTTCTAACATTTTTGCAGATAAGTAAAGAAAACAAATTTGCTTAAATTGTTTTCTGAACAGAATAAACATCGCAGTGAACGAATGTTTCACAAATTGTTCCATAATCGATGAATGTTATATAAGAAAGAAGGTGAATTCACGATCGCCAATAAATTTTTTGGTAAATGCACTCAAACAATCTTATAACTATTAGTGAAAATCTGATTATACGTGTCGTGTGAAACTCAACTCTGTACTATTAAATTATGGCTTTATAATTGTTAAAGCCGCTTAAATAACGAATTCAAGTCGTGCACATTTAGTCCATTGTACGAAACGTCGCTACTGATTTTAGTAAACAATTTGTCTACTGCAATATTGGTTTATTTCCTGGAGTTATAGGAATGACGTTCAAACAAAATATAATTAATTGTTAATCACAAATTCATCATAAATTACGGTTTTGATTTTTTAATGAATTATGCAAGCTATACATATTTTTAATCGATAAAAACCAAATAGAGTTTTTAAATTGCCTGCAATAAATAAAGAGGGGTTGTCATTTGGATTGAAAAGTTAGCGTTCAGTATTAGAAATAAATTCTAAATAAAAACAACGTTACACAATGTTATCGCCACAAAACCGATAGGTGCCTGGATCAAGGCATTATTCGGTTCCATTATAAAAAGTATACCAAGAGCCTGGAAAATTCAAGGGGAGCGCGAAGTTCACGTAAGACGATTATCAGGAATAGGCTACGACATCAATTTTAAATATTTTTTGGTGTGAAACATCTATAGGCGCAGGTATAAACCGGATCGTTGGCGTGGCGACGCTTGCCGTGGCGACGGGTCGCCACGATATACTAAGGTATATATATATATATAGTCTATATTTAGTAGAGTGTACGGTATGACGACGTGTCGCCATGCGCAACCGACTACGCGACCCCCTCCACACTCAGTTCGACGCTGTTGTTTACTACGGTACACATAACATGTGCTTTAATATTTTTGTATTAATTGTGAATAAATGTTTATTAAATAAAGTCACCATTTTCTGTAAGAAATTCGTAATACTTTATTTTTTCATTATGCTATATTTAGTTCCTGTAATAATCTTGTCTTTTATACATATTACTTGTACGAACACGATGTTTCACATCTGCCAGGCGTCCCGTCACGGCTCACTGTTTTTTTTTTAATTTACGACAAAATACAATTCAAGCTTTATATAAATTATCACTTTTACTTTGCAAACCACAAAGCATATTTTTGAAAAGTTATTCTTTTGACTAATTTAGTTAACATATACATATAGATATATAATATATCCGGATGTACCAAATAACTTACATATTTTTCGCACCCGTGATTGTATGTAGCAAACTGAGTAGAAAATATTGAGGAATTGTACTTCCTATGGTTTAATAAAATACTGTCCAAGTTGTCGCAACAGTTGTTCAACGTTAAAAATTTAAACGGTTTTGACAACTGAATATACTCAGATCCCTGTTTATTAAAATTTCTACAAACCCTTGATAAATGTGATGACCCATGATGTTTGAATTTAATCTCGATTACTTCTAATCGATTGTTTTACGTGACCTTTACGTGAATTGTGGATGTATTTTGAACTTTAATATTAAGGTCCAACATATTATCTATCAAATACATCTACCTATTACTGGGCTTCGTTTTGAGAACTGTCGATTACTTCAAACAACCCTCATTCTCTATACAATTCTTATCCAGTTCTCTATATAATTCTTATTTAATATGTTGCGACCTAAAATCCTGACAATGCTAATTATTCCGATATGATTGAGCGACATAAAGCAATATGAACGAGAAAGGTTGTATTTTAATAGCAAAAAAGAACGGTTGAGTGTTCGTCAATACGAATACGAATAATTTTTCTTACAATTTTAAATGATTCAATTTTAACGACATGAACTATGTTTTTGTATACGAACTTGTACTTTAGTTCATATGGAAATTACTCCGTACGAATTGAACTTCAAGGCGAAAAAGTAATTAAGAGACGGGAAGGAGAGGAAATTGTGGCTCCTAGAATGTAGCTTGTGTCTCTTTAACTTTCAGTGTGAATAATATTATCAAATTATATTTAATAACGTTTCACTTTACATCTCAGTTATTAGCATCAGACAAAATTTCTTCTGCTTAATTTATTGTACCAAATATTTTGAAAGTGATATTATATTGCAACAATCAGAAAAATATATTTTGGTTTCAAATAAGGGCAGGTATATAAAGGATCTCTTAATCGTGGAAATCATCTCTTTTATGTGTCTTCTTGTGATTGAACAGTCACCAACAAAACGAATAAATCTCGATCAAATGAAATAATCATTGTGTGTTTAAACATTTTTAACTTAACCTGACTGCCATAAATAATTCTAATCTACAAAAAATTTAATTAATTCTTCCCATTATAAAAGGAAACTATTACTAATTCCGATTGATATCCAAATAGGTGCTACTGATGCAACAGGGAAAATAGTGTGTTAACATCCGCCGAGTTATTCTTAGCCAACCTCTTTTTATTACCTACTTACTACCTGGAGCAACTGAAGGTAAAGTGACATTATATGATAAAAACTAGATACTTAAATTAAGACATTCGAAATAGATGGAAGAAAAAATTACCATATTAATATTAATATCATGCATTCTACTTCGCAAATAAAGGGGATTAATATTTACGTATACCAAAAAAAATTTTATATAAAATATATAAATGAAGAACTATAAATATAAAATTATAATTAATCCTCATTAAAAATGCATAGAGCAAACGAAACGAAGCTAATTGTGAAGACCAAAATATTAATTTATGTGTAATCACATCCACTTGAAATTCTGATAATTGCGCCACAAGAGAGAAACGATTTATTAAATAACAATATATTCTAAATCTAAAAGCTGCAAATGATCTTAAAGCTAGATTTTCTTAAAAATATCTGGATGGTCCCCGAAGAATCCTTGTATTTTCTAAAAATTTCGTAACCATTTTTTTTGCCCTTGGAACGCGCACGTAGTTTCTAAAAGCTTAAATAAAACAAATTACTCATTCAGGCGGCACAAAAAGTAATTAGGCTTCAAGTATTAAACGTTTCTTTATTAGAATAAATTGGACGGTCTGCAGAAAACCGCCTACCGATTGGCAAAGAAAAAATTATATTAAGAAATACAGAGAGTGCCATAAAATTAATTCAGCAAATTAATTAATTTGGAATTTAATTCCAATCAGGAAATTTTTCAAGATCCGCAATTGTAAAAAAATAATTGAAGTGTCTGAATTTAAAAAGCTACCTCATTAAATATATTTATATATTAAGGGCAATATCCACTGTGCAAGTATTCTTCGCACATATAATAAAGAGAAGGTTTAAAAAAATCCATAAATATGATGAAATATATTTTTTTCGAAATAGGTATTGTTTCTTATCAAAATTCCCACTACATCTGTGCTGAAGATGGTATTTAAATTTCATTTTTAGTTTCCAATTTCGTCTATATCTGTGATTTATTCTATTCAAATGGATGTCATTGTTAACGAATATAGTTTTCGGGTTATCAAATAGAGAAACAATTTGTGCAAAATTTTATTACATCTATCGCTACCGTATAACTATATCTGTTTGTGAAACCGAATAATATTAATTTCTTCTTTTTATTTACTGTTTTAAATAAGACTACAGAAAGATAATAGTTGAAAACCTACATATTATTACTAAATCAGATATAAATGATAAAATCATTACATTCACAAAACCCGTTTTTCTCAAGTGTAGAAAGGTTTTATACCTATGCTTATTTACAAAGTCATATATTGTTTTATCTTGAATAGTTCCTCTTTTGTGTACTCACAAAATTCAATGTTTTTTGTAAGTCTTGGTATAATTTTTTGTTCCATTTATCTCTTTATAATTGAGATTATGGAGTGAGTGGGTTGGTATTTCACGATTAATTACTAGTTGGTGTAATTCTATTCGCATCTTTTTGCCTGGATTTGGTTGAATAAAACATAGTACTCCTGTTACAAGAAGACCGTTTTATATATTTGTGGATTATAGATTATAAATTATTTAATGATATGAGTTAGGAAATTAATGATATCGGACATCAGCTGAAAACTTCAGCTCAATACTCACAAAGGGATTGAGTAGGAGTCCACTAGGTTAAACATCATGTCAGTATTTGTTTTTGCCTATATCTATTCTGAAATACGGTTGCTTTTATATCCATTTTTACCTCTCGTATTAATGTTATGTAAAAATACAGTCACTTTATTTTTTAGTCAATTTGCTTGGGCAAAATTGAAATAAACTAGACGGAAAAATATATAATGATTATCAAGATTATAAATACACAAAGTATGTGTGAGTTTACAAAATAACACTAATGTAGATAGGATTATGAACGACTTTGAATTATAAATAAAATCAAAATAAAACAAATTATATTAAATACGGACAAACAACTCTGAACGAAAAAATTTCTTAAGAAATTAAATCGTTACGACGAATATCGGTAAAAAACCGTGTTTCCTTCCGTTATTGAAAACTTTCTGCTCAAACTGAGGATTACTCGAGAATGACTCCGTGTCGTACGATGAACTCGATAATGATAAGTAATGACCAATATTAGCCGAGTCGCTTCGGACGATACAGTTCAATATACCTTTCATTTAATTTCTTATGTAACGGGAGATATAATCTGCATTTGTAAAAATATTTTTTAAGATTAAGTGTTTTGTCATTCAAAAAATGCAAAGTAACTAGTATAAATTTTATTACTGTGCCCAGTTTGAAATTTCTACGTCAAGCGGTTTTTGAAAAAAACGGTTAACCGACATACAAGTGAATGAATTTGATAATGTTTCGTTTTTTCTTTGGATATATAGAATCATAAAAAAGTCTCAAAAATGTTTCGGCTTCGAAATGAATACATGAAAAATGATCGTAAAATAAAATCAAACAATAATTATTTTTAAAATTTTTGTACCTTCTCGTTTCAATTTTATTAAAAAAAATTATCTTAAATATTTTAAATAGTTTATGAATTCTATTTATACCAATAACTTATTCACAAGAGGAATTGTTTTTCAATGCACAGATGTATTTACATATTATTCTTCCGTGATTTTCATAGTGTGTATAATTATATTTATTATAGAGGAAGTTATTGAAATGATGCTTTAACGAAATATCGTACAAATCTAGCGAAGTATCAAGTTTCAAGAGATTTAATTCTTTTTGGCTCTGCCAAATTTAAAAGTTATAATTGGGAAAATTACGCATATATTATAAAGAATAACGTAATATAATAAAGAATAACGTAAATTAGTAATAGAAATAATTTTTTTAACCAATAAAATCGCTAAATATAAATCAACGAACGTAGGCAAAGTGTGTCAGCATCGCATTTAATGAATCCATTTTTAGGAAGAAAACAAAGGTCACTCTTTTATATTTATTTTCAAATTTATTCATATAGCAAGAAATCAACGTACGAGCTTTCAAATGAATTAATGTCTTCTCTTTCGCTTTAATATGGATGAAAACATCTAACCCAATTAATTTACAAATGATTTTAGAAACATATTGACTAGCAAAAATTTATTTTCCTTTTTGCGTTAAACTAAAATGTATAATTTTTTAATAATGTTGGCTTAATCTATTACTATTTGTATAGAAACTTATAAGTTCCGTAGAAAAATTAGAAGGATATCTTTATTTTTTAATAAGTACGGTATAAACACAACACTTTAGTAATGGTGAAAAATACTGCTCGTAAAAGCTCGAAAACGAAGTTCCTTGAAGAAATATTGAATGGGACAATCCAAAGCAGCTTAGTTAATAGAGACCATTATTTATCATTATCGACTGAGCTAAGTTCATCTTATATCATGGACTTTCTCTCAAGTAATCCTGATTTTGGGCCGAAAGTTTCCGATGGAGGAAAAAACAGAGTTTTCGATTTTCACCGTTACGATTTATATATCTGGATGTACGACGATATTGATGAAGTATGTTTTTTCAGAGTTGTTAATATGTCTTTCTTTTTATTATCTGTATCAATTTCTTTTATATTTTTTAGGTTACTATTTTATTTTTAAGTAAATTCTTTTCAAATTTATTTCCTCATTAATGACATTTTGTATAGTTGCACTTTTTTGTACACTTATATCCTTAATAATCAGCGTAACATTTGCTGTCTTATGTGTAAAATGTTTTCATGCATATGAAAAACCTAATTATACTTCCCTATAACACGGGATAATAAGGGTCGAAAAAGTTTTGATTTATGGAGTCTGAGTAATAAACTCGTTTCATATACAGAATAAATCTATTGATTAAATTACTATTTGTGCGTTAAGTTTTTTTTTATTCACCGGAGTCGAAATACTTTTAAAATGAAATTTTATATGCATAAATAACTATTCGAAAACAAACGGAAGGACAGATGAGATTCGGGAAGAGTAGACAGATATTATTCAAACTGATTTATAACTAATCCGTGTAATGTAAGATAATTGTATATTATTTGTCGACGGTGTGAATAATATTTACGTGTTTATATTTTTAAGAGATCTGTCTGCCTTTTTCCGCTGTAAATAACCGTTATATATTTTGAAAACTCAAACCACAAGTGACAAAGTTTCTTGATAAATTTGTGGAAAAAAGTCTGGTCTTATTATTTCATTATGGTTATTGATTTTATTATTCCTGTGTCCTGTATTTTAATTTTTTTTTTTTCATTGCAATCTATCTGGATCGATATTCAGCAATATTTCGGAACTTATATAAATATGTTAACTTGTGCGATACTTGTCCATTGACAAGTCCGCTTCTCTCAATTAGACTATACTATTAGATCTTGTGGGTTTTTTCGTTTCAGCCTCCGTGGTATTATTGGTGCATTCATCAAGTTCTTTGCAAGTACGTTAGGGTGGTGAGCTAATCTCGTATTATACATTCTCATTTGATCTTGTATCACTTGCTTAACTGTCTTTATGTTAAGGTCGTGGTGCAATCTGTCATTTGTTATATACCATGCGTAGCATTTTAGATTGAAATCTTTGGAGGATTTCAATATTTGAGTTTACTGATGTACCCCATAGCTGCAATCCATAACACCATATGGACTTAATTATAACTTTATACAACAATAATTTGTTCTCCAATGATAGTTGCGAGTTTTTGTTTAACATCCAGTACATTTTGCGAACCAGTTGACCCATTGCCAGGCGTTTGGTGAAAATATGTTTCTTCCACGTTAGTTTTTTGTCAAGGTGCATTCCTAAGTACTTCACTTCGTCCTTTTGTGGTACGTGAACTCCATCTAATGTGACTGGTGGGCAAATGCTTCGTCGATTTGTGAAAGTCACCTGGACAGATTTTGATTCATTGGCTTTGATACGCCAATCTCTAAGCCATCTCGCTATGTTATCAAGACTCTTTTGAAGCTTTTGAGTAGCCCTTGCTGGAAGAAAATCTGATGACAGAACTGCCGTATCATCGACGAAAGTGCCTGTTATAGTCACATCAGAGGTAGGCAAGTCAGCAGTATATAGAATATAGAGAGTGGGACCCAATACACTGCCCTGTGGAACACCTGCATGGATTTTGTATAATGGGGTTACTTCTTCACCTTGCTTCACGAAATAGTGACTGTTTTCCAGGTATGACCTGACAAACTGATAGTATTCTATTGGAAGGGCCTTTTTAATTTTGTATAGAAGTCCGTCATGCCACACACGGTCAAAGGCCTGGGATATGTCCAAAAATGCTGCAGTACAATATTGTTTTTGTTCAAAAGCGCTATTTATGCTGTTAACCAGCCTATGAAAACATTTTGGAGATGATCAGCGAATGTCTGTGCTTTGTCAAAATCTTTGGTAGCCCAGCTGTTATCTGTTCTGCGTATTGGTGGTCGGGATATCATGGGACGCTTAAGTTTTTTAGTTGCCTTCCACAATGAGTAGTCGGTCGCAGCAGTGGGATCTAAATCTCTAAGGTATTCCTGGATATTTTGATTTCGGTCATCCCATAATAGTTTTCTCAGCTCAGAGGCCAGTGAATTAAGACGAGCCTTGTCTTTAGGCAAACGAGTTTGTTGTTTTCGCTTCTTTGCAGCCATTTCTCTGATATTGGCTGGGTACCTTAGTGCGTTGGGTATTTTATTCGTGGTCCCAGGTGTAGCGAGCCAGGCAGATTGCTGGATACAATAATTGAAATGTTCAACGGCTTCTTCTATTTCAGCCGGTGTTTTAAGTGGTAGGTTCATGTCCAGAGATCCTGATATTGACTCTCGGAAGCAGTGCCAGTCGGTTTTTTTATTATATAACCGGAGTGTGTTAGTTATTTGTGTTATATTTCTCTTCAACAGTATTTCAAACGGAGAGTGATCCGAAGAGAGTTCAGGTATACATTTGCACGTGAAATATATGCTACCTATACCCTTTGTTATTAGGAAGTCTAAAAGGTCAGGCTTCTTGTTTACGTCAGTGGGCCAATAAGTTGGTTCACCAGGAGATATGCAAGATAGGCTTAAGTTTTCAACAGCTCTAAGTAGCTGCCGACCCTTTGGTGTTATTATACGTGAGCCCCAGTACGAGTGTTTGGCGTTGTAGTCGCCTCTAGCCACAAATCGGAGTCCTAAGGTGGTGAAGAATTTCTCATAATCATCCTGTTTTGTCTTATTTTTCGGAGGGCTGTATACCGCTGAGATTGTGAGTGGTCCAGCCCAGTCCTCAATCACTATGTTTGTGGCTTTTATTTTATTTGTGCAATAATTAGCAGTCTCGTGATGTTTTATATTGTTTTTTATTAGTATGCCGCTACCTCCACGTGCATTGCCAGCTTGGTGCATCGTATGGTAAAATGTGTATGATCGTAAATTAAAATGACTCTTTACAGTCAAGTGTGTTTCTGATATCAGAAGTATGTCTACTTTGTGTAATTCTAAAAAAGCTTTCACCTCAAGGGTTTGTTGTGACAGTCCATTGGCATTCCAGATTACAATTTTTAGTGAATCGAATTTGTCAATTTCGTCGTAAGTGTTATAAGTAGGTTGGTCATAGTAGTTAGCTGTTGCATCAATTGCTTTATCATAGTCATTAATTCCTGAATGTCGTTTCTGTCAGAGTTGATTTGTGTCATCTTTTCTTGTTCGTCAGGCTTGTTAGGTTTTCCATTCAGGATATCACTATATTTTCTTTGAGTTTGATGTTTCAGAGGCCTTGTTGTCTGTTCAGTTGGTTGAGAAGGTGCGGGTAGTGGCAGCTGACGTTTGTGTACTATTTCGGGTTTGCCGGATAGTTTAAGTTTATGCAGTTGTTTATACACTTGACATCTCTTGTAGTTAGACGGATGATTTCCATCGCAAAGGACACATTTCACTTGGTCGGATCGAGTCTTCCGAGGAAAATCAATTGAGAGATGATCTCCTGCACACTTAATACACTTTGGGTTTCGATGGCAATAAGTCTTAGTGTGTCCGTACTGTTGACATTAAAATTTGTATTTTTATGAAAGTAAAATGGTTTTAGTGGACGTTAAACATTCATTTAGAATTATAATTCTTTCAGTTAATTTTTTTTTTAAATGAAACATTGAACTTAAAATAAATCAAACCAGTGGACCTTTTTCCAATTTTCTTAGAACTTGGCATCATCTTGTGCGATCTGTAAGACGACAATTGTACGTCTTATGAAACGATGATATGCATAATTTTATTCAATGCAGTGTTCATCTCGGGGTCGCCAGTAATGGAATGATTACCTTATTACAGCCTCCAGCGGGCCTTCGTGATAATGAGCTGCCGACGTAATAGGAAGGATTATTGTTGATACTTAGCTTTGAGAAACAAATAACGTTTAATGTAAATAAGAAACAATTTCTTGAGAAACGATTAGTAGAATTTAAAGTAGATGTCATTACGTATATGACGTTAAATTCATATTTCATTCTGTAAACTTTATTTCCTTTTGTTTGTTCTCTGCATTTTTAATCGGGATTCATTATAACCATTTTATGTTAATAATTCATCATTTACATAAATATGCTTTTAGTTTACGTAAATATTTGTCCCATCTATTTACAAAGAATAATGCATTATATTTATACTGTCATCTACGTAATTTAATTTTTATCTTTGAATGTCACTTAAGCCTCAGTCATTCCAGGCAAGAAGAATATAGTACACCCAACCCCTACTTGTTGGCATTGAATAGCTCGGCGGGTGTAAACACACTATTTTCTTTCTTATATCAATGGTATCCACCTAGAAACTAACCGGCATATTCCTTTTATGATAGGAAAAATTAACCTACTGATTTGTAGACCAAAATTATTCATTTCAAGGTCTGATTAAGTTCAAAATTTTTAACACAGAACAAAAAATTTGTTTAACCGAGATTTGATTCGTCTTATTGGTTAATATTTAATCACCTATTAGTACTACAGCTGCAGAATTCTCTAACATAAATACGTACTCTATATGGTTTAATGACATACCCTGCTTTTATAAAAACACATAGAGTGAAACTTTTAGGAGTGAAACTGAATAATGAGATTGGCTTTATAAGTTTTGAGTAATAACTAACTTTCGTCGATCGTATATATTGTGGGAATTTTAGATACCGGCATGGATGCAAGCGGTGGATTGGCTTAAGAGCGTGAAGCTACATGTTGCTATTCTGTCACAATGGAGGCACAGCTGTATTGATTAAGAGATATTATTGAATATCATTGTTCAAATGTTAATGTATATGTCATGTATCTTGCTATATTTTTATTGCAAAATTTCTTTCGCTTTGTAAATGTGTATTTTGTATTTTTTTCTTCCTATTACGTCGACAACTCATAACCACAACGGGTTTAAAGAACGCCCGCCTAAAGCTGTAATGAGGTAGTCATTTCATTACTCGTTATCTCGAGTTGAACATTATGTTGAACAAAATTATGCATCCCAACGTTACGTAAGATATTTTATTTTTGCCTAACAAATCGCAAAATATAATACGAAATTTGGGCAGTTCTTTTTAAGAATATTGGAAAATGTTCTATTATTTTGGCTTATTTAATTCAAAAAAATAGAAAAGATAATATTGAAAGACTATAATTCTAAATAAAAGTTTGTGGATAATAAATTTTATACTAAAATATGAAGATGATATTTTACAAACGATTGATAATAATATACCATCGAAAAATGTTTGTTAATAATAATTTTATTCTAACAAAATAAATAAATTTATCGCCTACTTTAATTACACATGTGTTGAAAATAATAATATTTTAAAATAAAAGTCGATCGAAGAAAAAATTATCCAGAAATATTCTAATATTTCATTATAATCTATACCCATATACGAATATTAAACGAATAGTAACAGCTCAATTTGAATGTTGGGTAAAATAGGAGATTATAAATATTTAGTAGTCAGATTCTGTAAATTAAAGTCAAATATATTTGCTAATTATTGCAAAATAAAGTAATTTTTGAAATATTCGGTAAAAAAAATTAAAAAGAAAAAAAGTTACCAGATGTGCTCTATATAAAAAATGACAACAGAATAGATCAGTTCTGTTATTATTTAAACGAATATATTATAAAATAAAGATGTAAGATGCCACATTATTAAATATAATTAGATAATGTTATTGATAATCAAACTACACTTCACAAACAAAAATTAATTGCTTATTGGTATACGGTTATTTCCACTCGATATAAATTACAAGTTTATGTATAAAGGCTAGTTCGTGTTTGTAGCCAATCTCACGAATAGTGAGAAAAATTATTCGTACTAGTGTACATATTGGTGTAAATATTGTTTTTTATTGTTCAAAACACTGTTTTACGTATATATTGCTGTATACACCCGTCAATTATGTCAGAATACTGAGTGTATTCAAGATTCCAGATCACAAGAACATACTTAAACTAGACTGGTCAAGTGCTATATAGACAATGCGGGCTGCTTGAATGGAATGCCATTTCTCAAGAAGCTCAGTAATTTGTAGATAGACCTACAAGATAATATGTTCTACGTGAATATCAAAGCGCAATTTAGATCCACACACCAGGCAAAGATTGCATATGCCAGGAAAAAATAAATTACCTTATTTTCAGAAAAAGTGATCGAGATCGGACTAACAAAGGAACTTTCCACATGGTAATGAGAACCAATAGCGGCGTGCTGCAGGTACTGGTTGTCCTTATTGAATTGATCTATACATGTGCATTGCATAGGTCCCTTTCTTTATTGCAGACAATTTAAGCAGAGTATTTGATTTTTGTTTTTATGATTACAGGGTCCCAAGGAGAGATGGAGACAGAAAGAGTAAGCAATTTGTATATCCTCAAATAGCCTTCCTATTCAAGTTGTCATGCGTCCTTATCACGTACGACGGTTTGATGATGCTTCGTTTCAATTATATATATTTTATGAGAAGCTTCTTTAATTTATCAAGGTATACAGAAAAAATATGTTGATGTATTCATAATGTTGTTTCAAATGAGCTTAAATGAATCATTTAGATTTCATTTCACATGTTTTATTTATCGATCAAATCCGCAGGAGAAATTATTGTTAAAGCCGAGATAAATTTTCGCCACCTTTGCAACTAAATTGATAGATATGTTTCGAAATACATGTATTAAAAGGTTTTACTCGTTTTAAAATGGATGAGAATTTGTACATGAATTTCAGCAAGCAAATAAATGTATTTCTACACACCGAATAATAATACTAACATAAATCGAATGGTCTACGTCTCAAAAAAAGATATTTTAGGTAATGACAATTTGGCAGTTCTCTTGCTATATCGCAATTGTATAAAGATGGACTCGTTTTATATAATTTGAATAAAGATACATATCGCGGTACACGTCACGATACAATTGACCGAATTCCATTCTCGTGTTTATTGTTCTTTTATTAAAATTTATGAAATCTCTTTGAACATTTCCACCTTTTCTGTTCTATCCGGAAGTTCGTGTCAATGTGTTTAGGTAAAAGAGAATCTGATGGAATATTTTTCAGTTTGTTGCATTTAAAGCATATCACGATAAGTAAATGAGAAATTTGATATTTTTTAAATTATGTGAAAGAAATTACAGTAAATAAAATTTGCAGCTATGTTTTAAAAATACATGGAGGCGTAATTCTAATATAATTATGATATGTATACTTTTATCGTATATTTCATAATTTATACACCTATTTTTTATTTAAACTATTTTTATAGAACAAACTTCGAAGGTTTCTATCAAAAAATAGTCATACATATTTTTGGTGTTGTTAATTTTAGAAAAATGAACTATAATTAATAATAATTTATTTAAACATCACATATTTGTTTAATTATTCCACGTCATCAGTTTGAATGATACATCATTCAAAAATTTGGTGTTTACCTTACTTTTGATTCCATTGAATATGTCTATGATTTTTAACTGATTTTATAAGTCTCTTAATGGCTTCTCTGAAAAAAATTAAAAGAATATAAATAAGCAATTAATGACAGATAGGCGAATAATTTATAGGATGTGCGTTTGTGGTTTCCAATATTTCAAAATTGATTACTTTTCATTTTGTTATTTACTATTTCCACACAATTGAAGATCCGGAAAGAGTTCTGGATAATTTTTGATCTGAATATTTTTGTTTTATCTTTATTTTTTTTTTGTTTTATCGTACAAAAAAATACTTACTTATATGGCAAATCACATATAATTACATACTATCACGGCAAATCGTAGATAGAAATACTTATTTATAATGTTCCAAAATACAAATAATGCGAAAGTTCTGAAAATAGCGCGTGATACTAAAATTGATCGTTGATGGATAACATTTCATAGCATTGGACTTCAAACTAAAAAAAATTACACAAATTAAAAACACTACTGCATGAGTAGAAAGAAAGAAGAAACCTAGAAATTATGACATATTTGTGATTTAGAAATAATTTGGGTTTATATTAAAGTCGTATGTATTTTTTGGGATAATAAACTGATATTACAGTTGACACATGAAATATTAAAATCAATTGAACCGTTTTGTCGCTACGATCAAATAAACAAATTTACGTAGCACTGTTTGAATCCTAAATATATGGCAAATTACACGCCTTTTTGCGCATTCGAGTAGAAATACGAAATGTCTCCCGATTTTCAGGTAAGATATTCATATATAGATATTTTTACATTTGGACTAATCATGAGGGCTTAACAATTTCTTCTAATTTCCGGATTTATTCTGCCCTAACAAGTATGGTTGATTACATTTATTAGTGGTTGGTTTATAGTCTTGTTTGTTTCAGTAATATGGTATATAAACCTATTTACTGAAATTCGTTAAATATAAACTGCGCGTTATATATAGTGTTTTGTATAATGCAAATTAAATGTATAAATTAATATCTAATGTTTAATAAATTTCAATAATCCTGAAAATATGTTTGTTGCAGTTCCAGTCATTGCGGTATTTAATTAAACTCTTTAAAACTATCTAGTTTTTGCTATATACGTGAAATCCTGGCTTAAATGCAGTCTGACAATAAAGGCCCAAAATCCGCTGTTAGCAACTTCAGTCCTTGTAGAAATGTTTGACTTCTGACCGAAAAACCGGTGAAGTTCGATTTTGATATGACTTTCCTCTTTAATTTTTTTATAAACAGAGAGCGAAACAAATGACAATTAGATTACAAAGATCTTGAGAGTACAGTGGGTGAAAGAGAATACTCCATCCAGGTGTAAGTAATTTATCACGCGTTACTTTTGCTACGTAGGTTCAGCATTGTCAGGTAAAAAATAAACTTTGCTCTAATTTGAAGGAAAGTTGTCTGTAATTGTTCACGATAAATCTTATCTTTAATTGTGCTGTTAGGTTTAAAGAGTTCTCAATGAATAACTCCATTTAAACCCCGCCACGCAACCAAAAGTATCTTTTGTCCAATATTATATTTTGGTCTAGGTACAACTTTTTCTCCAGCTCCTAGCAACTGGCGTTTACGTTAAAAATTAACATAAGTCACCCCTTTTTCATCTCCTGTAACCAGATACTTTAGCCTCTTGTTGGCACGATAGAAACTCAGTAGTTCCAAGCACATATTAGCTCTCCTCTGAAGTTGAAAGGGTGTTAGTTCATGTGGTAGACAGACGAAATATTTCCACTTATTTCTTAAAGCATGAAGTTGCTTCTCCATTATTTTCCAGTATAAGAACTGAAAATAGTTCTGCCAAACAACTTAAACTTAATCACATATATGTTTCAATAAGGCTTTTAAATTTTAATAAATCAATTGTAGCAGGTGGCTTCAGATGAGTTTTATCGGATCAGTCAAAATTAACTTCGTTGATCTTCGGAACCCGTGCCCTCTTACCACACAGATAACTGCGTCATAAAAGAGCATATCTTCTCCCATCGTTGTGTATATATTGCATAATGCTTTTCTGGTTTTTCGCCCTAAATAACATCCATGAATAAAGAGTCCTTTAAGTTTACTTCGAAATTCTTCCATTTTTAAATGATTCATTACTCATCGATTACTCAATTGCAAAATTAACAGAAGGTCAATGCCCCACTCTTTACATACCCTACGAGAAATATTCTAGAAGCTTCTATAATAATCCAGAAATCGGTCGAATAAGTAGCGGGTTTATAAGTTACCAACCTAAAACTATTAGACTTGTAGTTATATTAGAAATCTAAATATTTATTATTTAAATAGCACTGTAAATATTCACAACAGTCTGTAACAATTGGTTCAACCAACATTAAGACTTTTTCAACGTTCCAATAAATTTTAAATCTTTCAAGTTTCTTAATAATGTAATTGGTATTGAATATATTTGGCGTTAATTTTGTAGAAATTCATCATTAACAATTAAATGAAACTATGTGATGTAGTATTATTTCTACTGACTTTAATTTCATTACCACGGCCTAGGTTTCTTTGTATTGCAGCCCTGAATCCCACTTGAAAATGTTGTAATACAACGAAACCTAGGTCGTGGTAACGAAATTAAAGAAAGTAGAAATAATACTACATTACGTAGTTTCATTTAATTGTGAATGTAATTGGTTATAAAGAAATGTATGTAATGCTTCGCTGTCTGTGTGTGTATATGTGGACAAGTTCAGTTTTAACGGGTGAAATGCTGGTTAGTGAAATCAGGTTTTGAGGATATTAGGTACATAGCAAGTAGCATAAAATAAATAGAATTGCGTACGTATTTTTTAAATGTTAAGAAAATACGTACGCAACCCTGGTGGCAGTTCTGTGGTAGGACGATATAAGTTTAGATTTTTCAAATTCCAAAATTGTTCACTATCTTAACACAAAACGTCTAATTTGTCACTGTCACTGTTCATATCGTGTGCATCCTGGTGACAGGTAAACAAGGAAACTTTGTTTCACTCAATCACAGAAATTATACATTATCATCATTTCATTAGCTACACCATAGCCACCTGGTCTTGCGCTTCCTTTTGTCTTCCTCGTCCGATACACGCGATACAAGTCACGTAACGATACAATATCGTAACTTATTGCGCGACGTAGCGGGCGGTGGAGAATAAAAATTCCTGACGTCAAATGAAATAGTTTCAAAATGAATGTCCTCTCCTATTAAAATATAGTTAAGACGTATCAAGATTTAATTATTAAATACACATATATGAATTGAATGTGAACACGATATCTTCATTTTAGTATATTATTTTGTGAAATAAGAACAATAAGGCCAAAATCATTGTTACCAAAATCTTAAGTTAAAAATATTTAAAAATTTTTAGGTTTCCATACTTAAAGAGAAAAAAAAATGGAAACGTTGTTAGATCAGTCAAGTATTCGTCCACCTGTCAATCGATTACAGTTTTTCCTCTAAGAACTATTTAAGGTAGAAACGTGAAATGTCGCGGATCGATATGGCCCGCTTACATTTCAATATGGAATATAATAAACAATTTTAAAAGGAAAATTTAAAGGAAAAAGAAATACTAAATTATATAATCAATTTGTTTTCATTTCGTTCATCATGTGAGTTAATAATTGAAATAAAACTATTTGCGCAGAGTTTTCTATAAGATAATTCTAGAAATATTGTTAATAATATTTAAGCAATTTTTTTAGAATCCGTCTGACTTAGAAACGCGTACAACGAGGAAACAAATTAAACCCCATAATTTTAAATAATTCGGGTGTAAAAAATTGCTAATCAAGTTTTAAAGGGATCAAATGATGCAATGAAAACAATTTTTTCTTTTTATTTTAATACTTTGTGTAGGACTTTAATCGAGAAAGAAAGTTGTAAGGATTTCAAAACTAATTTTTCACCATTAAATGTTAGAAGGTTCTTGCCATATTATTGAAAAGGTCTACGAAAAAATATGAGGGCAGCATTTTTAAATATCATAATTTTTTAGAAATTCGTGATTATTTTATTTCTTTGTCAGATATAAAAGGCAATATATTAAATTATTTGGTAATAAATAATATTAGCGTCTTATAATAGTTTAATTAAATTATTATATACCCTTATACGCTCATATGTACCAAGTGCGTACGAACTCCCTCCCCCGTACCATGAGAGTTCTTGTATTTTTGGTTTCAGTATATTGTCAACGTGGACAACATTGCAAGGTTTCAAGGAATAAAAGTCAGTAAATAAATAAAGATATTTTTATAAGTTTTCAAAATGGACCTTTTCACATCTAAGCGTTGATTTGTTGAGGACTGTGTGGTTCAATACGGGTGCATTATTGACATTTGTTTACTCGGCGATTGAGCAGAGACATTCTGCTATGTATATTATTACTATTTAAATAAATTACTCTGCATCGCTGTATCTAGTAATTCTTCTTATGGTTTTAAGAGACGGCAAAGTGAAATATTAAAAATATTTCAAATTTGTAATACATTACAAATTTGTGTAAATTATAACAAATGTATTTCAAAAAAGAGCTATTAACATTTTTCAGAAGTAATTTTTAATTCATTTGCAGCCTAATCGATTTTTATTTTAGAATAATCCATTACTATGTATTTTTATCAACAGTTAATTAACGAAGGTCTTTTTTCATCATTGTCCTTAAAAGAAGCAACGATTGGTTCGATTGATTTATTGGGGGGGTACCTTTTTCATTAAAAATTAATAATCTACGGTTAACCGATTAAAAATGACGTTTTTTCATGAAGGTCATTTTAATTGTAAATATATCTTCCCTTACATTAGTAAACCTCAATGATGTAAAAAGTTTACAATAGTTCATAATAAATAGCAATTATATATAAATTTGTGAAAACATAGTCGTCAACCGCGCCTATGATGATGTATTTATTACATAAAAGTTAAGAGATTAAAGGCATTGGGGAGGAAGAAAAGGATTATAAGATCCGCACAAAACAGAAATTAAGAACAATTAAAATATTTCTCTGTAATTTTCCTTACTCTAATTCTCTTGTATTGCCATTACTTTTTATCCACAACGATTTTAAATGAAATTTCGTAATGAAAATTGCAATATATTAAAAGGAACCTTTCAACGACTAATTAATGACCGTTATTGGAAATAGAGGAAGGTCTTATATATATATATATATATATATATATATATATATATATATATATATATATATATAGATATTTATATATATATATTTGTTTACCTTCATTTATTTCTAAAATATCCAATCAGTAAGCAGGCGTGTAATATTTAAATTTTTAATTAACAATATTGAAATAATACTTTAATTGGAACTTCGCATAAACGGAGTATTGTGATAATAAATGTATTTTATTTTATTGTTGAAATAATTGACGGAATTTACATATAAGCCTTAAATGCTTTTTGTCCTGTGGTTTTCTCTATACATTGTTTCTGCTAGACGTAGGACTGTAATAATATGTTAACCACGACATTTTGATTTATTTGCATTTGAAATATTTATTAAATTGTAGCAATTGATGTGTCGTAATAAAATAATTAAAATATCATAAATAAGACATTTAAAGGTTGTATTCGTGCAAGCGCTAGAACAGACGCCTAAGTTATTTTAAGGTCTAAATACATACAAAAATATCGCCACACGTTTTATGATCAGTTTACGAAAATTAATTTTCAAGGATCTGTGAATTCTAATGCGTGGCTCTATGAAGATTCTATAATAGTAACTTGTAAAATTTTTATTTAAATGAATATACAGTAGATACGTAAGAATTGTGTGTGATAAATAATGGTATGTATTAGGTTTTTAATATATTTTTCGACTCAGAAAATATGAATATGTCATAAATGATATATGTTATAAGGTACTTAATCTGAACAAGCTACATACAATATTTTTACCTTTTTTTTCAATACGCTGAAATATTACGCTGAAATATTGCAAATTACTGTCTTTGAAATGAAGTGCATGGATTAGGAATTTTGTTCCGAAAATCTACTTACTATATTCCCGTTGCTCGGAAAAAAATTCAAATTTATAAAAGTAATAAAGGTTTTTCAATCCACATAACCTTTTTATCAGTTATTAAATGATCCTTTTTCAGAAATATTTCTTTTTTATTTTAGAACGAATTAAAAAGCGAAGCAACTTCTACACAATATCAAAAATTAAATTTAAAGGATATGCATAAAATTATTAACAGTATGTTTCTCGCAATGTTGACTTAATATTTTATTTGTTTTCTTCCACAATACCTTTTGTAATTTTAATTGAAAAAAATATGTTAATAATTTTTATTACAAATTTTTTAAAACTGAAATTAAAAAAAGAAGTACGTAATTATTGAAAATCTTTTCTTTCTCGTGAAAATATAAAATTATATACCTAAATTACTAATCGAAACCCATTAAGCCATACAAAGTGTGAAGTTTTTTTATAATTGAAATATAATTAAATATGGAGGAATCTCGTTTCTATTCGCCGTGATAATTACTTTTCAAACATGGACTCGTCGATTGCTGAACGTTTTTTATAAATGGTATTTTCATTAAAAGTACTTTTTAAGAACTAGTACGGTAGCTTTTTAAACGGTTCATATCGCCACGGATTTGGGAAAATTAACTTTTTATGCAGAGTCTATTATATTTTAAAGTTAGCATATTTAAATTTCCATATATGTGCTCTCTTTGTAATATTTGAATTAATTCCGCCACTAAGTTAAAAATTCTACCAAGCAACCATATATACTTTCCGAAAAATAAAAAATTTTAATACTTCAAAGGAGTCGGCGTTAGCCCATTTTCCAGCCAATGCTCGATCCGCAAGACAAAATGCAACGCGCTAAATGTCGCATCGGAGACATTATCTCGTGGATATCGAACGACTCAATGCACAGCAGAGCCTCGGGTGACTTCCATTGTACAATGTGTTCGTAAAATGTACTCTGTGCCTTTTCCGTAAGTGACGGTTAGAATTTAGTAACCAGAGTGGAAATTTCGCAATATTTTTAACTTATAGCCGTATGACGTTGAGAGAGAGGTCTTTTTGCGGATTAACTACGAATCGTTTCGGCCACGTAATATTTTTGTTTAATAATTACAAAAGATGACATTTATTTTAAAAACAGAAAATTAAATCAGTAAAGACATCTTATTCAATGAATGAATCCAGAACATAAATCAAATTTAAATTAATTGAAAAGAATGTAATCGTAAATATTGCAATTTTTTGTTAAACAGAAGTAAAAATCCTACTGCAAGAGTTTTGTTTCGACTAAGGAACATATAAACATTTAAGAGTAATTTCGCCATGTGAATACATTGCCTAATACATCTTTCACAGACGCAAAAATATCTTGATTGTTTCCAAAACGATGAAATTTAAAATCATCGCCACAATTCTTTGGTAAATTTTGACAGACTTCTAATACATTTTGTTCTTTGCGTAATTTTGACTTTAGCAGTTTCGGACATTAGGAATTGGGGAGCATTCTGAAAAAAAAAGTACTTTCTGAATTCATTTTACTTTCTTTTTCAATTGGTTCTCCAAATAAATTAACTGCGAAAGAAATAAATTTATAACTTCACACCCTATCAACAGATATATTTGAGTGTTAACTGCGAAACATATGCTAGGTAATAATATAAAAATGGTACCGGTATTTTGAAAAACGGTTGTGACGGGCGGACTAATATATATGTGTGTATATATATGTGTGTGTATATATATATATATATATATATATATTTATACATATATATATATATATATATATATATATATATATATATGCGACTTTGCGTATTGTTGGAGTGTAGTGGTATTATTAAAAAAAAAAAGTGGGTTATTAAAAAAAATTAAAACAGTTTTTCTGACTCCAGAGTAATTGATTGAGAAATAATTTGAAATGAGTGCGACCGACCACGAATTGCTCGTTGTTTTATTCGAATTATATATTGTTCTCCAACGCACATTTATTCAAACGATTCTATTATCTCTTTTACGATTGGTTCTGCGTTTTGGTTCTGTGGTTAATATGCAGTGGTTTAACAGATATTGAAAAAATTATAACAGTTGATTTCTGACTCCAGAGTAATTGACCGAGAGATAATTTGAAGTGAATGCGACCGACTACGAATTGCTCGTTATTTTTTTCAAATTAAATATTATTCTCCAACGCACATTAATTCAGATGGTTCTATTATTTCTTTTACGTTTGATTTTTTGTTAAGTTTTTATATTGCTTAGCTGTAGTAACTACATTATAAATAATTTGCATCAGTGTAATATTACAGTTTTAGTGTACAAAAACAAACATGAATAAAACAACACGCTACAAGGTTTTAAGAAACAGCGAATCTTAAACTAATTTATGGAATTTTTTAAGTAATTTTGTAGCGCAACACTCTATCCAAATGCTATGAACAAGCAATATTCTACTCAAAAGCTGTGAATGAACGGTATTTATTCCTTCAACTGTCTAGTATTAGTAGTTAATCTAACTTTACCTTTTGAAAAATTATTAACACTCATGTTAACATCATACCCTTTTTCTGAATTTAAAGACGTATTCATATTACAAATGTACTTAATATCATTGGAAATAAAAACGATCACCTTACATAAAGTTGATTATAAAAGTAACATCATTTGCACAAAATGTAACCAAGTAAAAAATTTAGATACAGAAAAACAAAGATGTGAATGAAATGAAAATTTACGGTAGTTTCCTGATCAATAGATATTTAATTATCAACATAGAAATTTAAAAAAATAAATGAAAGCAATATTCTACTCAAAAGCTGTGAATGAACGGTATTAATTCCTTCAACTGTCTAGTATTAGTAGTTAATCTAACTTTACCTTTTGAAAAATTATTAACACTCATGTTAACCTCATACCCTTTTTCTGAATTTAAAGACCTATTCATATTACAAATGTACTTAATATCATTGGTAATAAAAACGATCACCTTATATAAAGTTGATTATAAAAGTGACATCATTTACACAAAATGTAACCAAGTAAATAATTTAGATACAGAGAAAGAAAAATGTAAATGAAATGAAAATTTACGATAGTTTCCCTGATCAGTAGATGTTCAATTATCAACAAAGAAATTTAAAAAAATAAATAAAGAATAAACTTTTACCATGAAGGATAAAAAGCTTATAAAAATCGATGATGAAATTAAAGAAACAATTTTTTTAAAAAAGGCTGTTACTAAATCTATGATGAGGATTCCTCATAATTTCAAACGCGCTTCAAACACTTATAATTTTGTTTATAGAGTATCGATATGTTCAATGATAAAATTTATTAAATAAAAAAGTATTCTTGAGAATCTACTGTCGTTATTATTTTTTTAATAAGTACATAAATTATTTCCTCCATTTCATCGTTTCAATTATTACTTTTGTATTTTGTTAAACTAATCTTGGTTTAAATTAAATTTAGTACTATTTTTGATCCAAAACTCTATCAATTTACTCCGAGTGTTCACATCACAGTGAGGCAAAAATAAAGTCTACCGCTAATCCCAGAGCACGTTTATTGTAAATCGTCGGCATGACGTTAAGGGAGTTTTATCGTAAGGTCGAAACGAGCCTTGGAAAATGCAATATTGTGAGTGTAGTTTTGTTTTATGAGAGTGCAATACGGAAAACCGGTGTGAATCAAATTTATATTTGTAGTGTAATTTTTATGTTAGTAAGACAGGATGCGATAACTGTTTGGTTACTTCGGGCGCTTATATGGAATTCTTATTTATGTCCTAAGTTCTTAAATTTAGAAACTAAACAATACTTAACAACTAAATGATAAATTGTCAAAAATTTGTTAGGCTGCAATAAAATTAAAAGGGGCAATAGAGTTTCTCGTTAAGGATAACGTTTTTGTTTTTTTCTTAAACAATTATGACCGACAGTTTTAGCATTAGTTGTATAGCACCTCAGTTATTTATTAACATTTATTTAAAGATTCTTTTAGGTGCTATTTTATGTATATATATTTTAGATAAATACTTCATTTTAATACATGTAATATATTTGAAAAAGACCACCTTGCACCATGACCGTTTAATGATTGGTAAGCTATATCTATTTTCATTCGATTTATTTTTCGTTTTTATGTGCGGAGAGTTATTTCGCCATGTTCACTTTTACTATGTTAATTCGTATTTTTGATACGACTTGCAATATGTAATGAAAATCCCAGGAAGGATTAATACTTGTTTCTTCATGGAACGCACACAAAATTCATGGAATTAAAAATACGATTTGCAATTTTTTATTTTCTCGATCAATCTAATTTATTCTCCAACCCTGTACATTACATGTAAATATTACGACTCAATTTGGCTCGCAGCTTCTCTGCGCAGACTTTCTAGATATGCTGCAGAGGTTTCTTCCATAATAATATTCTAAAACTTACTTACATCCTGGATTAATTAAGGTTTGTATCACAAAAACATCTCTGACTGGGATAACATTTTATTTCACCTGGATGAAGATAACATTTGAAATGTTAGCTCAAACTTTAAAGTGAATCGTTGCAATGATTTCGATTTTTATGTTCATGGCTTCTTGAACACGCAGGGTTTTATTGCGTGAGTAAAACATACATTTACAGTATCTCAGAAAATATTCTATCAAAGTAAAATAAACCGTATTTATTTTATTCAATGAAAATAAAATGTCAGCTGATTCTAGCGTAGGTTTTAAATCAGTGTATTAATTGTCCCGTGATACTAAAACCGAAAAGTATAGGCCTGAAAAGAGGCTGCCAAAAATCTCTTAGGAAATATATTATACTCATAAAATTTAACCGATATTTAGATTTGCATCCATGGCATTACTCCAATGAATATAGATTTAAATTTGTTTAGTAATTATTTTGTGATATTCTAATAAATAAATATGCAAGTTAACAAAATACAGGTAAACGAAAATGGGTGCAATTGAAATAAAAACTGATTTTTGTTATGTTCTATTCCACGTATGTTTCATACAAACTTTTTCAAAAATATTCAATGTACAGTCACTCGATTAATTTTACCAAACAACCCCATAAGTAGTATCGTGACGTGTATATTGAACATGTCGACCAAATCTCTAATATGCATAAATAAAAAAGTGTTTTCAAAATTCGTCTTGAGTTTCTTACGTGATACCCATACATATACAGCTTTCAAACTCTTTTCTTCTTGATAAATAATATAAAGAATTTATAGCATTTAACATATTATTGTAGAAAGTCCGTACAATTTACTGCGTAGTTTAATTTAACAAGTTAGTTTTACTTTTGGCGTGAATGAGAAATACTATGAATATATAATTGCAAATTACTTTTCAGTATTAAACGCACAATATGTTTACGTGTTGGAACTATATTCGCCCATACATTTAGTTCCTCATCTTCTTTTATGCGTTCTTTTTATTTATATGTATTTATATAAATTTACCTGTTTTAAAAAGTATTAATTAAAAAAATAAAGTAGCGGTAAGAGGATATTGTGAATAAAATAATAAAATCCTACACAAATATATGGCTTCATTTTATGTTTCATTAATTGTTAACAGTCGCGGTAAAACTTCATTCATGCCCTGATGTATCAAAATAGGTTTTGAAAAGGGATGTCAGCGCCTTCTCTATAATTTTCCATTTTTTTTATTGTCGAGAAACTGAGAACTAAGTTAATATCTTAGAAAATTTAGAAACGGGCGCCTTTTTTTATTAAACGAGTTTTGTATAGTTTTATAAACAAAAAAAAAAAAAATTTTTGTGACTTTGATAGGTTATGTTAAGAAATACCGTAATTAATATTTTAAAAGCATAAATAAATAACAAGTAAGTCCAGTATAACCTAGAACAGGAACTTATTATAGAATTGTTGAAGTCGCTTGTCTTGTGCTGCCATATTTTTTATACAATATGAGGAAATATATGTAAAGAAATTCCAATTTTAAAACCTTCATAAAATGTATTTAATTTATTTGTTAATCAAATTTAAACGAATATTAAATCAAACAATCTGACAGGAATTGTTAAGTTGTTTCCTAAATTATCTAAAATATTTTATGATTTATAAATACAAAAATAGTAGGTATATATAGCGTAAGAAATGTTTATGAACAACAAATAATCTAGAAAATATAGAATAAAATAGTCGCAAAAATTGGCTAGATCTATCTTTTTAAACAAAAGCTGCTTTTGTTATGATAAAAGAAAGGAAAGTCTTCATTTCATTGCCTTTAGATAACATATGTTATATTAACGCCGATGACGTCAAGATAATGAGAAGTTTCTTGAAATATATTTGGTAGTGGTATCTGTGTATGGTATCTGTAATGTATGGTATCTGTATTGTATGGTATCTGTAATGTTTACATAAATCGTAGTCGCAGTTTGAAGTATAAAACACAGGTGGCTCTGTTAATTTTTCTACGTTTACTGTATTTTTAGCTGGGGCGTCTTAATTTCTTATTCAAAGTGTTTAGAAATAATTATTTTAATGATTATTTTCCTAAAACTATATTTCCTTTTACATATTTATTATGAATAATCTTCATCATCGGCCGTGTAATTAAAATTCTTATAACAATAATAATTATGTTAACAAATTTAAATATAAAAATACAAGATTTTATTTCCAGACATTTCACGCACATACTTATTTAGGGTTCCGTAGTAAAAAGGTGACACAAGGGATCCTTATAGTTTCATATCACGCATGGCTGTGCATCTGTTTATTCTTCCCTCTGTCACAATATCATAACTATTCAAGTTTATCACAATAAAAGTTCACACGAACACTAGATAAATTAAGAAAACCTCAACTTTACATCGCACTTGAGGATAATTTGTTTTCATTTCATTGATTCATCGCAAAATTTTTAGCTACGACGTATAGTGTTTCATTGAATAAATTTATATTCGATTTTATCCAAAACTGACGAAAATCCCCTTTGAAAATGACCTTTTTTTCTTTCGCTGCTAAGGCAGATTTAAAAACAACTATGGCTTTTGGCGGTTTCCTGAATTTTTTTTTCGTTTTATTATTAGTATGCTCTAAATAACTCAGAAAAACTCGTTCAGATCTATTAACTATATTCGCAACTTAGAGCGATTATATTTTTAAAAATTAAATATCATGTGAAATTCAACTTTGATACAGTTTTTCTAAAGGCAATATCAAAAAATAAATCAGTATTTATATCAGCAAGAGGTACAATACGTGTACTATTCAGAAAGTGAAAACAAAATGTTTTCTATTTAAACGCCAAGTGAATGTGTGCTATAGTTTTGTCACAACGATCAATCGGCAAGATTTTATGTGGTATTTGAAAAAAACAATAGTTATCTCTTTCTAATGTGCATATGATTATTTTAGCCTAATATTTTTAACTGAAGAACGTAAATTCTAAAATTTTTATTTTATTAAAAGTATTCAATATACTTGGCGTTAATTTTGTAGAAATTCATTATTCAAAATTAAATGAAACTACGTGATGTAGTATTATTTCTATTTTCTTTAAGTTCTTTACCACGACCTAGGTTTCGTTCTGTTACCACATCTTCATTTGGGCTATTAGCAAGAATATTTGCTAATAGCCCACCTGAAGATGTAATACAACGAAACCTAGGTCGTGGTAAAGAACTTAAACAAAGTAGAAATAATACTACATCACGTAGTTTCATTTAATTGTTTATTAAAATGTATAATAAAACATCTGTACTTTTTTCGTGGATTGTATGTTCTTAATCATTTGTCTTCGACTAACAGTTTTGTTACAATATTGTTTTATTAAAATACGACCTTTAAACTTACAGGCTCCAAATCAACAAGATCCGAGGTAGATTTTTGAAGCTTTAAATTTTTTTCACATATTGGTATTCATGGTCAGCCTATTTCAACAGCTGTCTTTTAATTATAACCAGAATTTCTCTAATATCATCTGCGCTGCTGAATGAGAAAACTGATCTCCTTGACAGAATATCTTGGTCTAAGGCCAAGATTTAGAAAGCGATTTACATTATTGAAACATGCACATTTCCAATTAATCTCGGTTGATGGTTACTAAAAGTACTGAAAAGATCCATGTTGAGTGTATCAGGATGGTCTGCTTTGTCTGTTATATTTTCCACAAGTTATTTTTGTTATTTTTATACAGCACTTAATTCTAGTTAAGTGCTATATAACAAATAAAATTATATTTTATATACCTGTGATATATTAATATACAATGTAAACCAATATAGACATTTAAAAACCGAGCGTCAAGCACGTAATGTAGTTACTAGGTATTACGTACTATTATGAACGGGTTTTGTGAAGACTCAGTGCGAACGAGACAACTCGCTTCAAAACTTTGCACTTAACGGAGAGAAGCGGGTGTGTAATTTCTTTACAGATTTATTAATTCCATAAATTTTGTTGATTTTCGAAACATTAAGAGAATATGTTAGCTTTATGACAGAAATACCTATTGCAGAGTAGAGCGAAGTTCTTATGTAAAATATAAAAATATAATAAATGTTTAAACAAAATATATTTAATATTTTGGTAAAACTGTAATTAACTATTTTATTTTAAGTGCAGTTTTGTAACACCTTATTACTTATTTACTAAGAATACATTTTGTAAGTTTATTTATATTGTACAATTAATCAACTTTAGTACGTTTTCAAAGTCTAATCTTGTCTCCATATGTCTTCCATTCGCCCAATAAATTCACATTACTGTAATAATATCCAACGGGTATGCCAATTGCACTCAGTTTATTCTATAATAAATTACAATGTAATCGTTTTATGAAAAAGAACCTATTTGAATTTTCAAAATGAGCTATAATTTAAAGATCCCACTTCGTAAAATTGTTTTGGATTTACGTTCATATATTTTTTAAATACGTACGTATTTCTTAACTCACGTAACTACATTTATACCATCGATACAAAATAATATCAATTTTAAATATGTTTGAAAAATTTGCTTATTTAACTGGAATTAAATTGAATTGTACTATAAAGGAAAAAAAATGCTCAAAAATGTTTTTAAATATTTAAAATGTTTTTTAACAACAATACAAATCGGAAGTAAACCGGAAAGGATTATATTAAAACGAACTTCATTTGCGGTCATAACTTTTTCTAACTCTATACTTTTTTAATCACATGTCATCAATAAGAGCGTAGCAAAGAAATTAGTTTCGAAAATTTGGATTTATTTCTAAAAATATTTCCGAAAAAATAGGCAAATCATGAACCCATTGTTTACGAAAATATTTCAATGTATGTTATACAATATCAATTTATATTTATATTATTTATTATATAACGATATTTATAACGATATATAACGAGTAATAACATAAATGTGAAAATAAATGATTCTTTTCTTATTTGTCTGATTTTCACTAATTATATTCTCAACCGATTTACATGAAAATTTATACTTAAATGTCGTAGAAGGAATTTCATTCCAGTTTAAGATTTAAGCTTCGCAGTAATAAAAAAAGTTACTCTTTTAGGAATTAAAAGGGTTATATAAGTAAGAGGGTGAATATAAAGAATGACACGTCACGGCAACCTGTCAGCCTACGACTGTTTACTGCTAGATATTTGCTTCCTATGTTTTACGGTATTTCTGCAATTCTTAGCATCTAAAGTTCCTTTTGGTTTCCGATGGTTTTGCAATTTACATTTTCATAAGAAATAATATGTTTATGTCCATCTCTTCCGCGAAAAACCTTTAAACACAAAAAATGTAATATTTTTTCTTAGTTTACAAACTTAATCGGTTAAACTATAGTCTGTAAATAAAAGTAATGCTGATATATTTATGTTTACTCCAAGACCGGTTATTTGGTTATGAAGTCGCATTTAAAATACTTGAAGAATCTTAACGATCCGCTTTGTTTTTCTGCGTTAAGAGAATAAAAAGGAGTAGTTGGTTTTTATTACAGTTGTATGATATTTCAAATAGAAGAAGCATGGAAGCTATAAAATAAATTAACCATCGTGTTTTTCCTATATTATTGGCAATTATTTCGTATGTTCAATTATAATGACACTCTGCTTACCTCGCTTGGTCAGTAAAACATTAATTATTCTTAGGGAATTTAATTTATATTACATATTAAGAGTATCCTTAACTAGGTTAAAGACATTTTATATCTCAAAAAGGAAAAAAATTGAAATCTCTTTGCGAATAATAACTTGAAAGAAAATAAAGTGAAAACTTCTTTTAAGCGGGTTTAGAACCTTTGTGATACTATATAAAATAGATAAAGATATAATATACATAAAGTCTTAACGTTAAAATTTGATAGCAAGGTCTTTTAGTGAAAAATAAATTGAAAGTGAAAGTGAAAATTGTTTTCATACGTATTTAAAAGTTAGCGTTTAATGCTATAATAAAAAGACAAGAGATAGTAGGCAAAAAGTATCTTAGCTAATATGCCTCTCAGTAAAACGTAGTTCAGATTTTAATATTAAACTTCGGTATTATTAAATTCAATTCAGATCTGCCAAAAGTTTTATGTGCTGCTCTGCAAAACTTTCTGAAACATAAAACGTTCTAAAAAAGTAATATTAGTTTTCATCCGATTTAAGATACGCTTCTCGTACAAAATTTCCTATTAGTATTCAATGTTTTTGTACTTCCATCTTTCAAACTCTATTAGTTACCGAGTATGGGATATTATAGAAATAGTATAGCGTGCGCCTTTTTTTACGTTGTACTATTCAACTACAAAAATATTATTGCTATTGGAGATTTTAATATGGTAAGTGAATCTGAGTCAATCGTACTTCTTCAGTTGCTTCATGTCCTATTGTGACTTGAAACCGCACAATGTGGTGGTTAGTTGCTGATGAAATTCCATTTGGTGCTGTGTTCATTTCATAAGAAGCAGGAAGGTAAGTACGTGTACTACCATAAACGTAGGGGTGGTAAATTTGGACCCATATTAGCTTTCGTTAGATCTATTGTCTCGCGAAATGCATCCTAAGCATCAGGCAACTGCCAGTATTGAATGGGAAATTCATCGAACTAAATGTTTAAAATTAGTAAGAAAAGAATAATTTGAAATATCATATCAGAATTGATGCCAATTTCAATCCACGTTCTAAATTTTGAAGTTAGCGTTAAATCTGTCTTGAAAGCAGTTTGGTCATAAGGGAAATATAAGCACTAAAACAATTAGCTTCCTGTATGGTAGAAGATTGGATGTTGCACTCGATCGGGGCTGGTGTAAATGAGTTTCTTTGGTATATTAATCAATATTTTTTGCAATAATGAGTGAAAGATTCATTGTATAGGGACGTCAATATTGTGCAATTTCAGTTGGCCAGTAGCGATAGCGTATTTCTGTTGTATATCAAAAATGTAAACTGTACTGAAGTCGGACTCGAATGACGCAGCTCAGCTAAAAAAAGTCTCTGGTTCATCAGCCACTTTGTATTTAATAAAGACCTGATTCGATACCTTCTTGATTCTGGTTCATCAGAATAAGTTACATTCATCATTTTGGAGAATTAAATAGTTTTGCATAAAATATTACCCGTAGAAAACTGTTATGATGTACCATCAGATTATTATATTTTTCTTCAGCTAATATTTTAAAATATTAATTTTGTTGATTTAGAAGGATGTATTAAGTACTTCAAATAAAAACGTTAAGTGTTATGTTTGTGTATATTATATATCTTGCATTATGGGAATCTCTAATATAATTTATTTCGAATTCTTACTTGTACGCCCTTAAAAATATTTACCAAAATGTATGAGATAATGCAAGGGAAGGCCCCATTATTGAAAAACTTATCATCAAAAAGCGTAAGGATAATTTTAGGTCCTTAACTTTTTGGGATATTTTTATATAAGAAAGGTATAACAGTTACAGTGAGCAAGATAGTTACATTGCAGAAAGTAATATTAACATTTATATTTTTTTTAATATCACACCTTCGTATCCTTACATATCAAATATCAATATATACCTAACTATTTAATTTCACGTTTGTCCTAATGTCAATAATAATGAATATTGAGTTTTGGTTAGAACCGATCGGAATGAATTAATAGTAGTAGTCACCCAGTGGTCAAAATTTAACCGTAATTTATTACATTTTTAAATTTGGACGTTCTTGAGGTTTTTTTATCAAAGACTACATCTCTGTATTCATTGCTTATATTTTTTTAATTTTCTTCTGTTACGTCAGCTGAGAGCATGTACAAATACAATTATATAAAATAAATGCTTTTTTGTCTTTATGTACATTCGACAGTCTATTGAAACAGGAACATTTCAAATCACACAAAATTCACAGCTTGAAACTCATCCAGTCAATGTGAAAGTTTAAATTTCTTTGGCGACAATCTTTACTCCGTGAGACTGTTTGACCACAGACTATTATGTGTTTAATATTGGCAGTATGAATCCAAACGTATATAATTTATTGTATTTGTAACACAAATTTCATATATATTTTAGCTTCTTGCACTTCTTCTCCATGTTGACTTGCTGACGACGAATGGATATAGTAAAGTTATTTTCAAGGTTATGTACATTTCAAGCACAAAAAATTACATAAAACGGTACATCGGTCTATCTAAAATAATATTGATACAATGATCGTAGCAAAAAAAGTATTTCTTTAAATTCCAAGTATAAACGAAACGGCATTTTAATGAAAAAATCAGTTACATGTTGGTCGGATTCATACCAGGAGGTTTCCGCATCTATTTGAAATCACATAAACTTTGGTAAAATAGACGTTTATACTTTATTTAAAGAACCTAATGCGAAAACGAAATTTATTTGCTTTAATTAATTTATTTTGCATTTTAAATCAATAGTCTTTTGATCTCCTTTTGGTTTACTACATTGACCTCTATTATACCAATAAGCAGTATAATAGAAGTCAGTGGTTAATATATTTTCACAGATTATTCCTTTTAGAATCAAATGTTTGGTTAAAATAACATTTTTTTTGAGGCCACCACTTCATGAACTTTAAGGCCATCACTTCATGAACTCGATTAATATAGCGATCATTTTATAATGCGACAAAAGAATTATTTTGATATTCCGTATTAACACGCCATTAAATAGACCAATCGTCTACCGCTACAGTATATGAACGTGTTTTTGTTTAAAAATTTTTAAGCATATTCGTAACTTGAATTCAATACCAAATTTTACATACTGAGTGACCGAGCTTTGTTCGGTTTACTTCAAGTTTCCTATAAGAACATTAAATTACTTGTTTAATAATATTAGATTTAGTATTAGATTTTCTTCACCTTCGCCTTTGCCTTCAACCTCGGTTTCGGCTTCGGCTTTGGCTTTGCTTTCACGTTCACCTTCGCGTCCGCCTTCGCCTTCCCCTTCGCCTTCCCCTTCTCCTTCCCCTTCCCTTCCCTTTCCCTTCCCTTCCCTTCCCCTTCCCTTCCCCTTCCCTTCCCCTTCCCCTTCCCCTTCCCCTTCCCCTTCCCCTTCCCCTTCCCCTTCCCCTTCCCCTTCCCCTTCCCCTTCCCCTTCCCTCCCCTTCCCCTTCCCCTTCCCCTTCCCCTTCCCCTTCCCTTCCCCTCCCTTCCCCTTCCCCTTCCCCTTCCCCTTCCCTTCCCCTTCCCCTCCCCTTCCCCTTCCCCTTCCCCTTCCCCTTCCCCTTCCCCTTCCCCTTCCCCTTCCCCTTCCCATCCCCTTCCCCTTCCCCTTCCCCTTCCCCTTCCCTTCCCCTTCCCCTTCCCTTCCCCTTCCCCTTCCCCTTCCCCTTCCCCTTCCCCTTCCCCTTCCCCTTCCCCTTCCCTTCCCCTTCCCCTTCCCCTTCCCCTTCCCCTTCCCCTTCCCCTTCCCCTTTCCCTTCCCCTTCCCCTTCCCTTCCCTTCCCCTTCCCCTTCCCTTCCCTTTCCCTTCCCCTTCCCCTTCCCCCTTCCCTTCCCCTTCCCTTCCCCTTCCCTTCCCCTTCCCCTTCCCCTTCCCCTTCCCCTTCCCCTTCCCCTTCCCTTCCCCTTCCCCTTCCCCTTCCCCTTCCCCTCCCCTTCCCTTCCCCTTCCCCTTCCCCTCCCCTTCCCCTTCCCCTTCCCCTTCCCTTCCCCTTCCCCTTCCCCTTCCCCTTCCCCTTCCCCTTCCCCTTCCCCTTCCCCTTCCCCTTCCCCTTCCCCTTCCCCTTCCCCTTCCCCTTCCCCTTCCCTTCCCCTTCCCCTTCCCCTTCCCTCCCCTTCCCCTTCCCCTTCCCCCCCTTCCCCTTCCCCTTCCCCTTCCCCTTCCCCTTCCCCTTCCCCTTCCCTTTCCCCTTTTCAAAACTAAACATATATTTGAACTAATTATTGCGAGGTTAATTTTCAAAATATATTTCACAACGTAGCCCATAAAATTTGTAAATGTACTGTTTTTCTTTTTAAGTTTCATAAAAAGACCGGTCAATATTACATTCTGATCTTTAAGGAAGGAGGAATATATTTTTTGGACATTTTTCAGTGTAACTCTGAAGATATAAAATTAAGAAAAAATATTTTGGACACCTTTAACTAGGCTTCACAAACGATACTTCGCATTATCCAGAGAACATTTTAAAAATTTTAACTACTTCAAACTTTCAATCTTTCTCTTCCCCTCCCTCCCATCCTACAATTTTCCAAATACATATAATTAAGTATTTTCTATTTAAATATGTGCAGTTAATACGCTTTCTTCTGAGGGCGAATTTGGAGTTCCTGCATTAAGCATTTTTTTGAGAAATATAAATGTGAAAGACGAACACGCAAACAAAGGATTATGTTTTTTCTTTTGAGATGCCAAAGCCTAAAATAATTATGTGAGATTAAAGAAGTTTTTACAAAAAGTTATTTGTAAAATTCCTTTTCATTTATGCTCAGTGATGGTGGTTTAGGCGTTCGTCTCTATAGTATTCATTCTTTTCTGTCAATTTATTTCCAAAATAAAAATACGGTGATGTAGAAATGCCATATGAACTCAAGAACGCCACAAAAGTTATTTGATTCCGAATGTATAGCCTGCTGTGCGATTGAAAATATAATATGCCCTCACCGTTATCCTTGCAAAACAAATTGTTTATTCCAGATGATCCCCCTCTGCTTTAAGCGACAATTATGTAACATTGCAAAAATTTAACCTGCATGGTGTAAGGAAAACGTAAAATACTTTAGTTTAAAGTAGTAGACATAGATTTCAATCGAGTCACTTATACGAGATATGTATTATTTTGAACATAATTTAACAAACCTCATTTTAAAATTTTTTAGCTCACCTTTTTTTCCATGATAATCAAAAATATCATGCAATAAGCCCACATATTTTATATGTCAAATGGAACATGTTCCCTATTTTGAAAATTAAATTAGCAGTAACGCATTCAATTTTTCATGTGCGGGAATAATTATTTTAGAGCTTATATTTAGAGCACTGCTTCTACAAATTATGGCGTACAGCCTAACTTTAAAATCTAGGATGTTTACTATCAATTTGTAAAATTTTATTGAACTCCCTACGGTCGTTTTAATGTGAAATAAAGACAAATAAATAAATAGGCGATGTTTCAGTTTTATTACATCAGGGACAATTTTAAATTTTCTATATTTTTAACTAAGATATGTGTTGTTTCCATTGGAAAGTCCACTGAAATCAGTTAAACCGTTTAAGACCGAAAGGAAGACAGACAAACAAATAAACATACAACGTTTCACTTTTATTATATTAGTAGGAATATTTTTTTGCGGTTTGTACCGTAGACTCGTTCGGTCGGGCGCGGCGGTGAAATTCGAAATCCACATCGTTTATTCTGATAGAAATATGCTCTCGTGAGGATGACGCTTATTATAATAGAATTTGCCCGTAGTTACTCCGAATATCGAGAATTTATAGCAAAGCAAAAGCAGGTATGGTATTTTTTTATTATTAATATTTTATTGAAATTAGAACTAATAGAGAATTAATTATGAAAATGTAATTATCATTCGCAATAGTTTGTCTCCGGGATTGTATAAGACGAAGTCGTCGCAGTTGTGCTTCTTACTTATTGTTATGTAACGTTGGCTGTCCAGTTTTGTATTATAAAATTTCTATTAAAATATGTCTTTTGGTAAATAACAAAATAAACGTTTATTTACAATTGGTAAATAACAAAATAAACGTTTATTTACAATTAGTTATTGAGTCAAATTTCAAGATATGGTTGTTTTTCAAATATATATAAATATGTGTTGATTTTCTAAATGCCATACATTTACCAAGAAGATTTTAATATAAAAAATTAAAAGGCGACATTGTATTCAATTTATTCACATACCCAGTTGCTATATTTGTAATAACGTATTGCAGAGGATGTTGGAGTTTTCTTTGAGAAAGACATTGTGTTTAATGCGTACCTAAGTCCCATATGTAAACAACTTTAAAAAATCAAAGGAATTGTTGATCTGTTAAATTATAGTTCTTTTTTTTTCTAGTTATAATCGTCATCAATAAAAGTTACCTACACATACGATATGCACTTTTAGAGGATTCTAGTTGTTTGATTTTTTGAAAAGATTTTTTTTATTTAATTACTATCAATTTATTTATTTTTAATTAATGAACTGAATAAATCAGAATCTAGTAAGTGTTGTCGGATCAGATACACGCGATGAACATAAATGTTGAACAGACTGACTGTGGGAAGGTAGCCGGCTCACCGCCATGTGGTCTTGTTATTGAGAATTATATTTCACCCGTTAAGCACTAGCGTGTAGATACTGAGAATAGAAACTTAGGAGTACATGAAACGCTAACTAGGTGAAGACAAGTTGTTGTTGCCCGGAGGTCCAACATAAGATAAACGTATAGGAAATCTCATACGTATAGGATAGTTGTTTTGATTATTTTTATTCCTATAAAAATAGAAACTAAATATCAAGAAGAGAAAAGTATATAATTTTTACCTACTACTCACATTTATATAATATAATATCATATATTCTGAAGTTCATTGCATTAAAATTATGTAACCTTCAAGCAGTACCTACCAGGATTTCTCAGCTTATGCACATAACTTTCATCTATGATATAAATTCACTTCGCCTTTTTAAACATTTTTTGCCATTCCTTTTCTTGGTGGGTCTTCTTTCGGACCTCTCCAACTCTTGTAATTTTTCATCCTATTTGTCAAAACTTTCAAGCTATTTAATGAAATTAATTAAAGATGAATATTCGAGGAATCGTACGGCAATACGCAAAATAGTGTAAGATTTTAATTATTTCTTTTCTTCGCGTAACTTCTAAACCTGTGCAGAATTAGTAATTGATTTGCACGCAATATTTTGATTAGTAATTTTATGCAAAATTTAATAAATATATTTTTATAGACCTTCCCGACAATATATTCAGAATTATAATAAATTAAATTCTGAAATATTTCGGTATTCATGTAACATTCTCTTTCAATTAATGTCTTACATGACCTATGAAAATAAATAAATCATTTTCTGTTACTTTGTTTGTCCATTTTAAAATTAATGTCGTAAAATTTTTTAATATTGACTATTGATGTATGTAGATTAATATAATTTATAATTGTGCCATATACACGTTTCTATGCCAAAAGAACTCTGAAAAAAATGTGGATAATTTCAAAAATAGTTCTAAAATTATTTCACACAAAATCTAGAATTATTTTATGTTTATACAAATCTGAAAAAAATTGTTTTAAAAAAAATTGTTTTTATTCTTCTAAAAAAATAGTTTTTACATCCTTCGATTATAAAATATCGTATATAAAAAGGAAAAAAAATTATATTATTTTGATTGACACTTTAAACGTTTACTATCAAAATATTTTCTTACGTTAAGCACTTTATAAGAAAAACACCTGTGCTCGATTGACAAGCTGACTGACAAGTCAGTAATTTTATAGTGGTTCCATTTTCTACACTAAAAATAAGCAAATACTTAAAATTGTGGTAACAATATAACAAAATGACGATAATATTATTATTTATATTACCTGAAAATATTGAAGTAAATAAAATTACAATACAACCTTTTTTATTCAGGTGAAATATATAAATATGTCAGTATTATGTTGAGATTGTATTATTAAATTTACATTTAATAATAAAAATTAAATGTCAATTTAAAGTATGTACTTATATTTCAATTTGCAAATGAACTCCTTCTTATTAGGATTTTTTCGTTGGACGTCACTATATTTTTACTCTCAGTCGCTCGCTGAGTCGTGCAATAAGCTACAGCATCATGTTGGAGCGTGACGTGTATCGCGTGCGACAGAAAAGGAAGACAAAAGGAAGCGCGAAGCCTGGTGATGATGGTGTGACTAACGGAATGTTTTAATTTCAGTGATTAATTGAAACAAAGGTCTGTTGTTTACCTGTCAGCGGGATTCACGCGTTACGCTTAGTGGCAGTGACAGATTAGTTTTTTCGCATCAGGATAGTGAAAAATATCTGAGTTTAGAAAATTTAAACTTATATCGCTGTGCCACTGAAAATCTTTCAGAAAATGGATCAAAATATCTACAAAATTTAAATTCACTATCGAGAATACCACAAATTGCATATATTTTAAAACTCTTAGAAAAATTCTCAGTTCTTTGAAAATATGGATTAGCCACAAAATATTGATATTAAAATTGATGAGCCAACCATCGACATTATTTGTAAAAATTAAATCTATTCCACTACTTATTTTCTTATTGGAAACATATCTCACATATTCAGAAGCAACTAGGTATTACGAGACTAATATAATACAAAGTCTTATTTTATATACCGACATCCATTTGATAGTTCCCATAATTTCATATTGAATTACATTTTTTTTATTTCAGTATTGGAAGTATATCTTTTTATATATTCAAATGCGTTGAGATGGGCCCTGATCCGACTCATCGTTAAGATCATGTAATATTAAGAGAGATAATGGTATGCACACAAATTTTTGCAATGTTCTGTATTGGGTGTATTTTTTGTATCATAGTTTCTGTTTACTCTTTATAAATTACTTTATGCAAACGGTTTTGAATTTTCCGCTTATTTCCTATCCTTTCCAATAAGTTGATATAAATTTTAAGCTAGGGTACGGAAGCGTGAAGCTCGTAGTAGGTTTTAGCTCCAAAAAATTAGATTTAAATTAAAATATCCTCCACTAGAACTAAATTTAAATTAAAATATCATATCACTTTCCAAGTCACATATAATTTCCAAAATATATTAATTTCCGGTTTTCTGTTTAGAAGTCCCCACTTAATTTATTAAAAATAACAAAGAAATTTTAAAATTAATCAATTAAATAATTCGACGATTCACTTGGTCGATTAAAGCGGAATGCAACATTTGGAATTAGTTGCAAAGCTTTCACGCTATGTATTCGTACGTAAAACCCATATTTTATCAAACGATATAGTAATATACTTATTATCAGTACACACATATACATTAATAAACTATGTAGATTTGAGATAAGTAATTGAACCGTGAATAAAATCTTCGATCGAATCTTTCCCAAACTTAATTATATTGCCTGTGTTTAACGGTTTCTAACTTCAAAATAATATTTAAATATAAAAATTAATCTGCCAATTTCTAGGTGACTTCTTACTATCATAAAATGCGAGCAATATTACTGATACCTACTGGTACTATATATGTGCAAGTGATAAGAAATTTTCAGGGGATAATAGTGTGCTTACATCTGCCTAGGTATTTCAAACCAACTGCTACTTACAAACAAAGCTGACTGTACCTCAAGTGATATTTGTAGATAAAGTTACTCGAAATAGATGTAAAGCTACCACGGTATTTATATCATCCAATACCTCTTCATAAATATTAACATATACAGATCCATAAACAGAAAGTTTTAAATTCTGGCTTTGAATATACTAAAGAAACGAGACTTAGCGGAATATCAAAATCCGAATTTAACATAACATGCATAACGATACCTAATTTAAATTCCGATGGTCTTACCGCAAAAAATATTTATTTATTCACATAAAAGATTATGTTGATTAAACGTTATATTACGTTGTCCACTCTACCACAAAGAGTCTAATGAACGACTGCCGGAGGCTGTAGTGAGATAATCATTTTATCACTTGCGAACTCGAAATGAATACAATGTTGGATAAAATTATGCATATAATCGTTACATAAGATATTTAATTTTTTTGTCGGAAATCGCACAGAACAATACAAAATTTGAACGATACTATTTAAGAAAATTGGGAAAACTTCTATTACTTTGGGTTACTACATTAAATAATATAACAAAAATGAAAGTGAAGGGCTTTAGTGTACTACATAAATGTTCATTTTCTAATAATATAGGAAGAGTTTCTTTAACAAAAAATAACGAGAATATTATGTTCGCAAAGAGAACAAACAATAATAAATATTTCTTTTGTAATGAAATAAAAATAACACTGCCAATTTTGGTCACATGTGTAACGACACCAATTATATTTCGTATTAAAAGTAGAATGAATAAAAAATAGAAGCGGTGAATCAAGTTTTGAAATCAAGCATTCGTTTTCTTCATAACTGAAGTAGTGCCCAAGTTCTTTGTTACAGGTGCTGACCAGCTGACAGTAGGGAGTCCTGTAACAATTTTAACCTAATTAAACCATTAGTTAGAATTTGGATCTCAAGGTTTTTCGTTTCCTACTTTCCCAATAACCACAATTTGTCTTAGTTATCTAGCCTAAATGAAACTTTCCGATGTAAAATTATTTCCCCTTTATTTAAATTCTTTTACATGATCTGGGTTTCGTTGTATGACAATATCTTTAGGTGGGCGATTTGTAAACATATATCTTTACAAATGGCCCACCTAAAAAATTTGGTCATACAAAGAAACCTAGGTCGTGGTAAAGAATTTGAATAAAGTAGAAACAATACATCACGTAGTTCCATTTAGTTGAAAAAAAATTAATTGTAATTAATTTGTACAAAATCAACGCCAAATATATTTAACAATTTATTTAGCTTTTTATTAGCTATCTGGCCGAAATAATTGAGAAATCATTGGTAACAGATTGTTGATAACTTGATTTTAATTTAGAGTTCGTCGAACATGGATCTTTTTGGTTCTTTTAGCAGACCATGATATACGTGGCTTCGTACTTCAACAGCATATCTCGAATGTATCGATTTTGTTCCTTTCCGCTACGCAAAAACGGACGTTCGTTCCAGTCTCTTCTTGGCGACCGACTGTGCTCGCTCACCGTAGCTTTAGTCATCTGAATGCGTCAACTAATATTTCCCTCGCGTCTTCCCTGATCACCTATAACACATCCGTTGTATGCGAATTACGTTACAAATTCTAGACATGAGAGTTCCTCAGCCCATGAGAGTTGGCAACCTCTGTCTATGACCATGATTTGGTTTTACATTGGTAATCCAGAGCTGAAAAGTCTCAGATAAATTCCGCTGAATATCTGTATTTGTGTATTATATATAATGTATGTAAAATACATAGTCATTATACAATAGTTTCTCTCTTATCTCGTTACAAAATTTACTATTATTTTGTTTTCCTAAAACTTTTCTGGCTTTTGATCTTCGGATATAATTTACGAAATTATGTACTTTCAATGCTATACCTTTTACTTAGTTTAGTTTTGGCATAAAATGGATCACGATGTCAAAAATTTTATCAACACCTATATACAATATATAAAGTTTACTTTTTTAAAGATTTCCTCTGTGTAGGAATTATGATAAAACTTAAAATTTCAAGAAGAAAATATGAAACAAACATTTCTAGATTTATGAAAGGGTTCCATTTTGCAAGTATTTTTTTTTATTGAGAGGTTTATATTTAGTTTTCTTTGACTGAGCTATGTAAAAAATTTGCTTTACCATACATACCTACACGTTCAAATATCCAAATTTTTCAAAGCAAATTAAGAATGTACTCAAAGTTAAGTCAAAGCCAATATATTTTTATATATCTATATATATATAATTATATATATATATATATATATATATATATATATATATATATATATATATATATATATGTATATATATATAATTGTTCATAATGACAAAGTCAAAAAAAAATACATTATGTAAACATAAAGTCAAAGTCTATATATTTTACTCTGTATTAAACGACTATAATTTTATGTCATAATCTATACCAAATTTAAAAAGGAAAAACTAAAATCCTATGTATGTAAAGAAAAAGTCGTTATAACTTTAATATGATTAAGATTAGCGTTCAAAATTCGTAATGAAGAGAGCACATAGAGATGTCCGCTCGGAACGATAGGTTTAAGTTATATCCCCTGTTCAGTTCAGTTCAGTGTGTCAGTTCCTTGTGGACTAATGTTCGGCTAACCGGTTGAATTGCAGGTATTTACTGAGAACACCTATTTTTATTAATTATATGATTAATAATTTTTGAAACCATTAATTTTGTTTTAAATCATTTATGGCCACAGATATCCTCAAGATGGTATGTATTGTACATTGTCAATTATATCTCCATTTTTATCCCATAATGAATACCAATTCTATTTATACATTCTACAAATTTTTTGAACGAGCTCTTGATGATGGGACCACTCAATAGGTTTTCCAAAAAAAAATTATTTTTGTAGCTCATAAATCGATAAATTACGAAGACCCTTCTGATTTTATTTTAACATTTTCTCATTTATATCACTCATGTAACAAATTGGTTTCTACCATTCTTTATTCATTAAAATTGGTTAAGCCAATAGTCGCAATGAAGAAAAAAAGGGAGTCAGTTACGTGCGTGTATCTGTAACACATGACGATCTTCATTGAACAGTAAAATATAACAACAAATGTTTCGCCAGATTTCGTACTCTTTACACGGTTCTTTACTTTTTCATCATCATCGGTGTGTTATGCATCATATCTTGTATTTAGTACAACGTCCAAGTAGAGTTACGTTAATAATTTCAACAAAGAGTAATTAAAACTTACTTTTCAAGTAACATTTTCATGGTTCATATTAAATTTAATTATTTTTATTAATCACGGTCTTGACGTAGGTGACATTGCATATTCTTTTCCTAACGTTATAAATTTGCTTAAGAGCTGCTTTATAATAATTTTATTTATAAAAATATTATCCCTATAAAAAAGTAATCGGCAAGTAATAGGGAGAAAATATAATGTATTGAAATATCCTGTAAATTATGACGTGTAAAAAGGATGTGGATAATAGTTCTGAATGAACCATGGACATATTCATTTTTATTTAATTTTCGTTACATACATGTGTAAAGTGATTTCAAGTAAAAACATTTCAACTTGTGACAAAATATTACCGCATGTTAAGATATGTGATGTACATATATCTTCGCACGTGAAAAAACTTAATGTAATAATTATCCCGCTAGTTTCTGACGACATTTGATAGTTTTTACAATAATTTTTTCGAAGAATTTTTTTTAAAAACAGTTTTCTTTTAAAACCAAAGCAAAGTTGTGTTATTAAAATTTAATGTGTATTCAGAAACTCTAACAGATTTGTTATATACTCTTTTTGTTAGCGAATATAATTTCAAATAAAACATGACTTGATTTCTGTTTTTAAAAACTTAATTTATCTCAAGCTGCCTTTTTGGATGGAGAAGCGGTTATCAAAATCAAAATTATATTTTTTTAACGAATGGAGTTTTCTGGTAAGTTTTAACCTTTGCTTCGATTAAAAAACCGACAATTTGGCATAAAATAGTTCTATTTGTGTCGCTGGGAATTGTTGATGCAAATTACTTGAAACAATTTTAATTAAACTTCGTGCCAAATACAAATAGGTACCTGAATACTTCAACATTTTTTGCAAACTTTTCAGATCTACGGCTAAAAAGTAAGAGGAAGTCATTTTAAAGCTTGTTCTATAGTAAGTATCGCAAATAAAATGTATTTAACAAACCTCTATCTCATGTTAAAGAACTTGTTTGAAGACATTTTGTTAAATTAAAAAATTCCCATATATTTTTAGACGATTTCTTTTGATTCTATATTTCATATTAATTAAAATCTTTATGGAAATTATCTACTTCTAAAATGTTATTCATATAAGTCTAAACTTGTAGAACATATAATTATGGGATAGATAGATAGGCAGACGTGAAAACGTTATGTAATTTTAACATTTAAAGTTTGGTTACAGACTTTTCAAAACGAACACCAAATGGGAAGGAAATTGAATTAAGTTCTAGCATTAAATAGGTAGAGTTTTAATTTATAAATTATTGGATATTTTTCACCAAAATCCTGATCGTTGAACCATTTTTAATATTAAGTTTGTAATGAAAAAAAAATACTAAAAATAATCTGAAGATAAATAATCTTCCTATCCTCGATGTAATGAATTCTGATACGAATATACTACAATCAGCTGGATACCTTAATTCAGTTCTAAGATAATCGTTACGCTGGTAAACAAAGTAAACATTTCACAGCATAGGACAGGCCTAACATCGCCCATTTTCATAAATCTGCAATGACTTTGTAGAGAGATTCTGATAGTGAGATTATATTGTCCAATAAATTAAAATTTTTAATAGTTTTTAATCGGAAGAAATACCATTCACATTAAGAACACTTTTAAAAGCTAATAGTTTTACGTTTTATTCTCTTAAAATGTACGTGTATTTCATTTTATATAATATAATAGGCAATTTTTTACCTAATGTAGTAAATATTGTAGAGTGGACTCGGGTGAAAATTTCCAAAATATAATTCATTAAGAACTGAAAACTTGTTTCATTATTCCATACCACCATTAAGGAAACGAGATAATAAACTATTCTCTCATAATAAATTTGAGCTTTGATGACACGTTCCTAAAGTTACTATGACTTACTTTGGGCAAGAAAAATTATTCTCGAATCTTTACATCAAATATCTTCTTTCACAAATTAACAAGCCACATTATAGGACAAAACCCTGGTCAGCTGGTAGTTACTGAAAAGCGTTTCAAGAGCTGCGAAATTTAAAATTGAGTTAGGGTCACAACGAACTTTAGCCTCATATTTAATAACATCTATTATAGGGGAATTTTCAATTGCGTTAGGAAATTTGACATTTTGTTATTACAATTTTGCGTACAATATCCTCAAGGTATAATAAACTTTTGCGGTTCATAATATTGTCTCTGTCTAAATTTAGTACTGATATTAGACATGTTATTTAAATATATAATTAAATTTAATTATTTCATTCTTTATAAATTTCTTTAAATTTCCCAACACGTGATATCAGTTCCGACCACTTTCTTTATGATTATAGCAGATTGCAACAGCGTTGACCTCATTTTCTTTCGTAATATGGGATAAAATAAATAGATTATTTTTCATGAAAGATTTTTGTGACCAGTGTAACAATTAAAGAAAGTTACGCGATATATTTTAGTCTAATAACACATAAACGCTAATGCATACTTTATCCCTTTTTTTCGACTAGACACATATGTATTACTCATTTAATTACAGTAAAAGTAAATATCGTTTCACCTTTTCTACCCAATAATCTAAGGTAAAATTGACTGTACTGAAATATATCGTAGAGAATAAATGTTTAACGATATAACGTGAAGGGAACTAGGGAGTAACATAATTTCAGAATTTTAGGTTTACTCGAATATCAGCTCAAAAAAGCTGTTTGAAAAAGACTCAGGTACTTTTTGTCTCTTTTAACATTGCTTCCTGAATTGTGTGAAAATATATATCAGAAAAGTTCTAATGTGACAATTAGAAAGGCAATAGATATAAATATTATTTAAAATTTCATATATTTTTCTTTAGCCTAACTTCTCCACAAACGTAAAAACCTACAAGAATTTTAATTAAACTCAAATAAGATCAATTTTATATTTATAAACTACGTTTTCGAAAAGACAATAATGTAGCCTAATTTTATCTGTGGAGTATGCAGCATAATTGTCCTGTTTATATATTGAACATATTTATAAAAAATATTTAAATATTACCCATGAGAGCAACAGAAAACAAAAAATCACTTCTCATAACTTTGTTTATTTCATTACATAAAAACTACTACATCTATTTATATGGAATTTTCTTCAAGAGCACGGAGGTTTACTTAATACATAGTTTTTATTTTATTATTTTGCATAAATTTACTTAGTACAAAAAAAAGAGAGAAGTGCCGTGCTGTCGACAGGTTGCAGTTAAACCAGTTTGTAGTGTATCTACATATATTTTTAATTGTGCTTTGTAGTTTTTCAACCGAGAAACCATTGGAGAAATAGATGATTATTAGTAGTCATATGGGAAGAGAAAAACACAAAAACATTGTTTTTGGAATGTTTGAATCAGTTTTGTTGTTCGTGCGTCACGCAATAACAGTTACGAATATTTTGATGATGTTTTTACTGTTTTCGTCTCGGGTAACAAATAGTAAATGTTTTATTGTAATGGACCATTAAAAAAGGAAGATATAATAATTTCACATGTTAAAACAAAGTATATTTATTTAAAAAAAATGTTTTATAGATATTTTAATAATGGCCTTATTGAATAAATCTTAAAGTAAACTAAATAATTTTTCTTTTCTTTAAAATCTTAAAATGAAATAAGATTTTAAAGGTATATTTTTCAATAGCAATTTCAATTAAAGTTTTGAAAAATTGAAATTTATGATTACATTAAGCAGGTTTCGAATGAATTCTTTAATGACCTAATCACTAACCACTCCGCCTCTTTATTTCCAGTTTTATTTTGCATTCTTTCTGTTTCACAATTATCGTTTGACATTGATTAGCATCGTATATTTTGAAAGATTACATGCATATATACATATATACATACACACACACACACACACACACACACACACATACACACACACACACACACACATATATATATATATATATATATATATATATATATATATATATATATATATAAAAATGTACTAAAATATTGATATTTATGGGTATACATAAAACTTTTTGCTTATAACACAACATTTGCATGTATATATAATCTTGTGCATGATTTTCATTAGTACATAACTTCTATTGTCAACCTTGCACAACCAACGAATTTATTTACGACTGTATTTTTATTTCTATTAAAATCTTATACCATTTTTAATTTTTATTGCATTAAAGATGAAAAAACGATTAGTTTGCATATACGTGGAAACGTTAAATACGTTGAAAACGTAGCTATTCACAATTAACGGCGGACCGTTAAGATATTTAAAGTCCATGTGTTTGAAGGTGTCACAATCAAATTGAGAAAATCATCCGCCGAGATGATGTGTAAATGTATATTAAAATATATTGATTGTATTATAAATATGTTCAAATAGCTTCTTACTTTGCATATGGTTGATTACTTTCGTTGTTAAAAAGCTTTCAGAACAAAAAATTACTACTACTACAATATGTGTCTAACTTTGCTCTCATGTAGACTGTTAGAAAAAATGTATTAGTTTACTTTAAGATTTATTCACACCATCTATGCAAATATCTACAAAAATATTTTTTTAAGTAAATATACTTTGTTTTGACATGTAAAATTATTATATCTTCTTTTTTTAATGGTGAATGACAATAAAACATATTCTATTTGTTACCCAAGACCAAATCAGTGAAAACATCATGAAAATATTTGTAGCTGTTCTTGCGTGACTGATTCAAACATTACCAAAACAAGGTTTTTGTGTTTTTCTCTTCACCTAAGACTACGACTATTTCGCCAATGGTTTTTCAGTCGGAAAACTACAAAGCATAATTATAAATATATGTAGATAAACTGCAAATTGATTTAATTGCAACGTGTCAACAGCAAGGCACGTCTTTCTTTGTTTATACTAATACAAGGTAAATTAATGCGAAATAAAAAAATAAAAACTATGTATTAAATTAAGTTAATCTCTGTGCTCTTGAAATAAATTCCTTTTAAGTAGATGTAGTAGTTTTTACATAATAAAATAAAACGAACGAGTAATGTAATAAACAGACAAAATTATGTGAAGTGATATTTTTATTTCTGTCGCTATCATTAATGTCATTTTTATAAATATATTCAATATATAGACAGGACTATTATATTGTGTGTATATATATATATATATATATATATATATATATATATATATATAAGTGCATGTATATATAAATGTTTAGACTTTTAATATATATAGGTAAAATGATGCTATATTATTTTTAACTCCCTTCCACATCGTGATGTTTACGTTAATAATTTTTAGCTACTGTCACTCTTTAATAGACGAATTATTAGATTCCACTTTAATTACCATGATAAAAAGGGATTATAATGCTCCCACTTCAGAAACTATCAACCCATGTGCTGAACTTATTTTGATAAATTCCTATTTAAATATGAGGTGTAAAGTTCATATTGATCCACATTACCATATTTTTTAAATTTTTTTGGAAATTATTAAATGTTTCGTGTATTTATTTGTTTTATGAACATCAATTCGGATGTGAACAAAATATTTAAAAAGGAAAAATATTACGATCATTTGAGTAACGAATAAATAATATGCTTTTTTGATTATTTCCATGATATCCCACATAATATAAAGTGTTTCAGTAGAGTTGTTACATTTGAGAGTAATTAAAAGTTTCGTTATTAGTTTGACAGTACGCTGCTCTACTATGGATTACATATAGCCTTCTGAAACATATATACACGTTGAACAACAAAATTAAAATCAACTAGACACGAAATGTAAACACGCTATCGGATTAATATTTCTTTTTAATTAAAATTTTACATCGTGAAGAATTCAGAAATAGACGTAAGTCTCCAAACAAGGACAATATAAAATAAAAAGTTGGATTTAGTTCCGACATACATTTCAACGAACCCATTAAAAGGTTCAATGATTGCCATAATTAATTACAAACACATATTGAAATAAGGTAACTTTGCTTCATATACAAATAATAAACCTTCAATTTAAGTTCGTATATATTATAATTTTTAAGTCAAAAAAAGGGCCTAAACTAAGAAAGAGCAAAAAAAGTTCCAATGGAGAGGTTAATATTGATTGACACAAGTGAAAGAATAGATTTTAGCGTTTTTTAAGCCTGTAAACTGTGTGTCCCGTTTGATTCATAATATTTATTAATTAAATATACGTTTAGTTTTAGATAGGTGCTTTAACTGATTTCATTTAAGATCTTTAACTTGATTTGGTTTGTGTTTTATGTAGAAAATATATTAAGAAAACTGCTCGTTTTTGTATTATATTTCATAAATAAAACTTATTTTATGGTTTTATATTTTAGACACAAATTAAAATATATTATTTAAGGTGGATATGGTTGGGTGTGATAATAAATATATGATAGTATATTATAAAACATAGCAAAAAATATTTTATTTACAAAAATATGTTTTCTTTTATTACCTAACGTCTGTTATTTTTTCAGATTTTTGAATAAGTATGGTGCTTGGCTCGAGTGGTGGTGGCTAGGAGTGTAATGATCTAGTGACGACGATGATTCTATTGACCAAAGTCAAATTATTACCCCAGAGAGGCCAGAAAATACATTGGAGGACTGTTCAAATTAAAAAAAAACGGATTAAATTCCAAGAACTGACGCAATCCCAGTTTTCTGCTTAGCTTCCGTTTTCCATATATATTGCTGCAAGTAAAGTAGCAGTCATATAGATAAGATATACCAATATAATAAAAGACTTAAGAGACTCTTTTAGATATAATGCTGATATTGAGAGGATGTTCATGAAACTGCACCCAAGAGCTAAGGCGGAGTAAGCGTAAACGGGTGATTATATTCTTACTTTAATCAAAAACAGATTAAAAATTTTGCGGAAACTAGGAATTTCTACTATGTTTGCGATATAATATTCTATGTATGCTTTAGAATAAGTAAAGAAAAGTTGTCTTCTTAGCGCCGAAAGCTTTACGTTTGAAGGACTAGGAGCTTCTGTAGATATTAAGTCATTTGTTAAGCTTATTGCAGAATGACTGATGAAGAAATAGGAAACTGTGTTCGACAATAATGTGATCAAGGTACTATAACATTGATTTGTAAATCGGATGAAGATAGCAGTTCTTGCCAAAATACCTACAAATATAATTTCAATTGTAAAGGAAACACTGAGGAGTATTTTTTAAGTTATATAACAATATCAACATCCTTGTTCTGGTCAATTGTGTGGACAATCCAGGTTTTTGTTTGTTCAGGAGACGTTTAAAGGAACTTCAGGAGACGTTAATTGAGTTTAATAACTTTGTACTTCAGATAAATAGCCTTTAAGACTGCAAACTTTCTGTAGCATTGAAATCTGTTAAGGTCCAATTTTAGTTCGTTTTAACCACAATAGGCGGTAGAATCAGAAACTACCTGACATCGCCAAAATCCCCCTATTCGTGTTATATTTATAGAGCTAACTTCATCAAAATTAATGTTTGGGAGAAATCTAAGGTACGCAAAACTCAAAACTGTTCAAATAGTTATATAAAAAATGGAGCCATTATATATGCGATAAAAAAAATATTCAAGATAGTTCAAAACAAGATACATTTGTTGTGGATCAAGCAGACAAGTGTATCTTACGGAAAGTATATCTTACACTTGTTGTGGACAATCCCAAGCCAGACTTTGAAAAAACAAGTTATGGCAACACTGCGAAATTTTTCAAAGACAGGGAAAAAATCACCGGTGAAATATTTTTCATTGTCCTCAGTTCTATTTCTTCCGGGTAACCCGTAATAATTGAGGTCTTTTTCAAACATACCCAGCACCCTTATTTGTCTTTGTATCCTTGGAATTTAACACCAATTAGTGTGCATAAAATGATACCACTGGACTAATCCGCCGATGCACTGTGCCAATTGAACAATTGTTTGAGGGCGTGCCTCTTAGCGAAACTGTAAATAGTTTCGCCTACAGAAAGAATATATACGCCTTTATGTGTTTAAAGCATGAAACAGATCAAGAGTCTACAAACAACGATTTTTTACTGTGCTTATAATTTCATATGACCTATTAATGATCTCCTTTCGAGAACCTTTTCTGTATATTTAAGATATATATTTTACCTTTTTCATTTAAAAGGACAATATTTTTAATTTATCAATGTTATAGTCACGCAAATAATTTTATCAATCAAGTTTAATTTAATCATAAATGTTTGCTCTATATGCTCCTTTCTATATGTAATAACTCCGGGCTAACTTCTGTTGATAAGTGCCTATAGTGAATATAATCAAATTATCTTGCGGCAATTTTAGGAAATCTTAAGACAACTTCCTTGAAATACTTTCGAAGCCCATTTTTCTTGTTCAGGTTATTAGCAATCACACAAGACGGATATAAGGATAAGTAAATATATTTATGTGGCGTTATATATATATATATACATGTGCATATATATATATATATATATATATATATATATATATATATATATTTATATATATATATATATATTTATATATATGTGTATATGTATATATATATATATATATATATATATATGCAAAAATGCTAAGAAACCGATTATTACAAACGAGAAATGTATGTGGGCAACGACAAAAAAAGATTGGGTAAAAATAATCTTTTTCCTTTTGTGCTTCATCTATATTAATGGATAAGATTGACACAAAAAGGCACTTGATGAACATCAAATTATATCTTGACTTTCGTACCATTTTATTTTAATTCATCATAATGTCCGCCCATGTGTGGCCAGAATTTTAATCTCTTCGACTACCGTGGCAAATTCTTACGTTAAATTTGAAGCACATGAAAGTCTTATGAAACAGATCTTAGGTTCAGTTCGAAATATATGGCAGAACTACATAAATTAATATTGATGATACAAAATGTCTGCTTTTGTTAGTTCTCAACCTAAAATTAACACGTACACGATAATAAGTTAAATATTTAATTGTTACTTTATATTCATTGAGTTTAGTTGTGTTCAAAATTTTATTATACAAGTCACCGGAGTAAAACAATGAACCGTCACTGACCGTATTATATTTATTCTGCCATACTTTTTTATTTCTCGACCTTTTTTATTTCTTTTTGCTGTTTTCTTATAGATGGCTTCAGGGGTAAGTGGTGGCGGATCTAAATAGATCATAAACGATATATCATAAACTTGGGCATCTGTTAGCATAACCTCGTTGATATAATAATCTATTTGTGTCTGCATCGTAAAATTTTTCTCGATTTAAAATGTTATGCGGAAAATTTAATTCTCTATTTCAGTATGAAGAAATCTGAGAAGAAAGCTCATAGAATGCAACCAAATATTTGTATTGAGAACACTATTAGGAAAAAAATGTATTGTAAGTGATTTAAATACTTAATACCGATATTAACGTCAATGACCGGTATAGCAAGGAAAGACAGAAGGTCTTTGAAGATGAAGAGTTGGAGGTATTACTTGATGGAAACTCATGTCAAAATCGAGAATAATTGCCACGATAATTAAAAATGACTCAATAATCTTAAAAAGCATATTTCAAAACATCTCAAAACAATGGGAATGATTCAAAGGCAAAGAATTTAGTTGCCGTACGAGTTGAAGCTGCGAGGTGTTGACGGCGTTCGTTTGCTTGTGAACAGCTGTTTGAAAGGCAAAGATGTAAGGGATTTCTGCATTGCATTGTAACTGGAGATGAAAAATTGATTTATTACAAACTCAACTGACTCAAAGAGCAGAAAATCATGAGGAATTTCCGGCCATGCTACCACGTCGACAGTTAAATCAAATATTCATGCCTCAATGTCAAGCTCTGTTTGTATGAGCTGTTAACACCGATTCAAACAATAACAAATGATTGTTATCGAATATATTTGATACACTTTAGCTAAGCTTTGAAATATAAACAGCCTTAATATAACGTGAGACAAGATAGAATGATTTTTCAGCATCACAATGCTCGACCACCATGTTATGGAAGTGGTCAAGATATACTTGGAAACGTTGTAATGAGAAGTCCTGCTCTACCCGACATATTATCTAAACAATGTTCCCTCTGACTGTCACTTATTTTAATCATTGGTACACGGCCTGACTGACCAGTACTTCCGGTCTTATGTAGAAATAAAAAATTGGATCGATTCGTGGATCGTCCCAAAAGATGATCAGTTTTTTTCACACAAGATTTGTATGCTGCCCGAAAGATGAAAGAACAATTGTTTCAATAATAAATGTATGCACAGTTTATTACAAATAAAGATTACAATTTCGAAAAAAAGGCGAAAGCAAATTTATATTGGAACATTTCAGTGAATTTAAAATTTCAATTATATAAATGAATTATTCATATTTCTTATGTTTCAATAAATCCTTTTTTTAATTTAAAAATAATGTTCGGATTTGGATAACCTGTTAATATTTCGGCTTAAACTATACTTAGTTAATTATATTTTGAAATTGGTAAAATACTTGATAATGCTAACTTCTTAATTTATATATATAAGTAAAATAGAGTAAAATTATATTATTTGCTTGGGGAAATTATATAACCAGGTATTTTCATTTAGTAGATTTTTAAACAATCCGACAATATAAATATTATATTGGCTACTGACAAATTCACCTGAGTTAATATTGGTAAACTGGAAGTACACCATGGTTAGTTCAGGTGTTAGTCAAACTGAATATTTCCCTCCTTCAAAAAATGAAGTTGTCATTAATAGCATTATGAGAGCATAAAGAAGAGTAGATCCACAAGATAACGCGAATTTAACCTAAAATCTCTTTCAAGAAGACTTTTTAATGTTTCTTTATTTAATTTTTCCGATAATGCTGGATAAGAATTATCGGAAAGGCAAAACTGTCCTTTGAATCTTTTGAACTAATTCATATTCATGTTAGGATTATACCTTTACCTATCATTGGGCATACATATTATATTTTTTCACTCGCTTTTCGCCTGTAACAGAATTTATAAAATATAACCATTTAAGTTCCGTAGGTAAATATTCTTGTCAAATACTAACTGCTTATAGGAAAAATACAGAAAGCCATACTTTTTATATATCTGACAAGGTAGGTTTTGCAAGTTTTTAATATTATTCAGAAATCGCAAGGAAAATCATAACTAAAAACTCAACAAGTTTAAAATAATACAGCGTTCAGTTGAATTACAGAAAAATTATTGAACTTCAATTAATCACCGCTTATGACAGTGACCTTGTCTATAATGCAATCGACTTAATGATTGGGGTTTTTGAAACGTTTTGTGAATATTTTTTTGTCATTAGAATATTTTTTTTGTAATAATAACATTTTTGTTACTAATTATGCAAATGCTTGTTACAATCATTCAAACTTAAAATTGAGTATTGATTTCCGATTATTTTTGGCGCAATATTGGTTCAATGACTTTCCTTTTTTTGTATGTTACATTGTATCAAATATTACATTATAGCATATATATAGCAAGAAATGCATATTATATTTCTTTATATTTTGTTAAAAAAATATATTAAAAAATGACAAATATCAAATATAGGCTATTTTTTTACAAAAAAATAACCTCTAATCTATCTATCTTTATGATTGATAGGTTAGAGGAAATCATGTTGCATTACAGTATAGCAAGAAATATATGTTTTGTTGAAGGTGCCATAAGTGTTATTAATTTCCAAAAATGAGACTAAAAAATAAAAAAATAGCAGATTTAAAATAATTCTTCTAACCTCTTTCTTGCAGTTTTTATTTTAAATAATGAGTTTGCTAGTTTTTGCGAAATGTATGTTCACTTCCTAAAATTCTTGCATTCCTTACAATTATTTTTTTTACTTAACTTTGTACGATTGTTTTATTAGAGGTAATTGCCATTCACTTTACGTTAGTGTTGCAATACATATTATTTGTTTTCAAAAAAAGAATAAAAATAAAATAATAGAACAGAGAAATTATTTTACGGTGGTTGTCGAAGACGCTCGCTCTAAATTCTGTATATTAAAAAAACATTATATTGTAGCGTGCTGTTTTTGTATGTGTGTAAGTGTTTTGGAAGCAATTGATGCAAAATGTATGTAAATGTTCATACTTGACTTAAACTTTGCCATTTAAAGGATAAATTTCTTTCTTGTCATTTCGTACCTTAAAAAGGAGGAATAACGTGAAAGTTCGTGCTCCTGTGATGGCTGTTTGTTTTTATATTAGACAGAGGCATTTAAACTTTGGCATAAATTGGTTTTAACAATGGAAGGCAGATTTGAGCATATTTTTTTAAAAATGAGACAGCGACAACATAAAATCACATACTTACAATTCATATTAACGACAGGTAAACAAATATTACTCTTAAACTTCATAAGAAAATTGTATTGAATTTCGCGTCAACGCTTTGTTGTTGCTGAACTTAAGCTGCTATCGTAGAAAAAAAATAATCTAATCATACATAATAAATCAAAACGGACCTTTTTATTTAGGTACAAGGTGAATATTTTTATTTACATAACGGAATCGTGAGTATCAAATATTCGACATCAATTTATAATATATACTCATAAAAATTGCATCCAAATCACATATATCGTCTTTTATCCGTAAAATACAAAGAAAAAAATAAAGAAGCGTATGCATTGTCTTGCTGCCAAAAACAACGTATAGTATTTTGCTGCGTGATTTGTCTATTATCCAGACAACTGACCTAATAAATTCTCCTCTCAGTTTAAAACTAACAGTTTCCAATGCCTTATTTATTAATCTATTATATTTAAAAATTCGACATTAAGGTAGAGTGGAAAACGTTTGGGAACAAGTCAATACATTTGTGAAGAGTCTCGTAATATAATTCATATTTTCAATATAAATATATAATTCATATTTAATGGACAAGAATATGTTTTACTTAGATGAAAATCACAAGAACTGGGCCAAAATTATAAACAATTGTGTAAAATTTACGTTTATTTCAATTTAAAATTGTTTCACTTAATAATACCAGAGAAAGAAAATAATATAAATTATGGTAAAATTAGTAAATTCCAAATAATAAGTGATTCGATCACACTTTTTGTTAAAAAAAGTCATATTAAACTAAGTTCAAATGGTTAACTGCCGTCTATATCAATTTTTCTGTACAAGGTTTAAGGTTTGGGAAATTACTTAATACGGAATTTGATTTTTAAAATAATCAGCATTCGTTGAAACCTGGCCTAGTCTTTAATTAGCACTGACATATAATAAGAGAAATAGTTGAAGCCGGTGTTGAACTTATGTGGCGACATAGACCAGAATTTGGTTATTGGAATTTTTTCTTTTTCCAAAATAGAAAAGGAATGAAGTAGTTACTATAAATATTAAGCCTTAGAAGACCGACATAATTTATTTTATGCATATTTATTGAAAAATTATGTTTTCATATCCATCAACAAAATTATTGAAATCTCAATTACTGAGAAATAAATTGCTTTTTATGTAAACTTATTATTAATATTATCTTTGTTTATTGCCAATTTTTCTTTACATTCATTTTAAAAAATTTAAATATTCTTCTTGAAAAAAAATTACAAAAACTTATCAAAGATTTTTTGTCTAAAAACTTTCGTTAAAAGTGTAGCCGATAATATTAATGAAATTTTATTTTGCCTCCAAGTATTTTTAATGTCTACACGTAATAAAGGATAAATGTTAATATGAAGAATATCACTGCCATTACCAGAAATATTCTGTGAATTTTAAAAATTTTAACGTTTACCATAACTCAACTAAGATAAGAAATAATGAACAAATCCACTGAAACGAGCAGCCTAGCAAACATTCACTAAACAAAACTTTCACCGACATAAAAAATATGAACTGTAAGGTCAAAGAAAAATAAAATGTAAGATTTAGCGAAAATAAAAGACCAATAGAAAAAATCCATATCTTTTACCCGAATGGTCAAATGCACGAAAAACATATGTCCTTTAGGTTATTATGTAATTTTTAGCTGTATGAGATTCTTAAAGTATTAAATAAACTATAAAATTCTAATTAATTGTATTGAATTACCCAAATCGCAAGAAACACTAAAATGAAAAAAAAACGAAATTTCACCAAAATAGTTACACAACCATTTAACACAGAAATCCGAATTTTCAATTAATAAAACCGTAACAATGTCGGCAATGCGACAGCCAACTCTCTTAATTTGCTTCGTTAATCGTTTGACTGCACATCTGCCAGTAACAATTCAGCATACGGAAAAGATTGAAATTTTTTGCAAAATTTACAAAACTGTTTTACTGTTACATTTCTAAAAAAGTATAATAAATACGGTTTATCTTGTGCATTACAAAAAACTAAAAATGTTACTCTAAAATACTATCATTCCCTGACTATCATGGATTCTTATTGAATATTTCTTTCATAAAATATAAATATATCTTTAATATATTGGATTAAAAGTAAATTTTACCTTAAGAACCTAATAATAATAAAAAAAACACAAATACGTATGTATTTAAATGGGAAAATTAAAGCAGGTTTATTTCCATTTTCTTAATTTAAGTAATGAGTGAAATTGTGTTATAATTGTGTAGATTTAGTAATTTAATATACCACATTAAATATTTTTGTTTCTATTAATTTTTTTTTTAAATATTTGTTCTTTTCAATGATTTTTAGATATATGATTTTGCAGATTTTCAGTGAAAAATATATAAAAAAAAATATCATATCTTTTTTACGATCATCAGAAGCTCATTAATGGGTGGAGCGATGTTAATTATCGTCACCGGTATTTATCACAACAACGGTGATTTCACAGAATTCGTGGGCCATAGAATGAAATTAATATAATAAAAAAATCATTGTAGAAATTTGATATACATAAGGTAGTTTCATATTTAAATTTTTATTGCGATATGAAGAGTCATGACACTTGGTCAAATGGTAAATGCAAATTAAGGTAAAAATAATATTGGTATTTCTGTAATATTTTAGATAATATTTGTGTAATTAGAGCCTAATAAAAGTTTAAAAGAAACTAAATACCAATATTCTATCGGTGCATTTTGTACCGTTTTCTTTTTAATTAAAATGTAAATAGGAGACATTTCCATTGGCATACTATTTAAACACTTAAATATTTAAAATTCAATCTAATATTAATTCCTTTTTTTTGGTTAGATATGGTGATTAGTTTATTTTTTTATAAAAACTTCCTAATTAAAAGAGTGTGTATACAATGAACATTACTTATCGATTTATTTACATTAAAAACCAAATTATTTATTAAAAGAAATTTTATAGAGATTTTGCTTATAATTAGATATCTACTGAAACGTCCTGCAATTTCAGGTTTACATTATATAAAAAGAATGAGAAAATGGCAGACATAATAAATTTAATTATGTCATTAATTCTCTTGCGTGGGTTATTTGCCAACCATCTTATGTTCTTCGTAGAAAGTTAAGTAAAAGTAATCTCGTTTCTTAGGTGTTGCAAGTTACCCCATCATAATCTAAGAAAATTAAAGGTTCAAAAAATGTATAATGAGATATCAAATGATTATCGATCGTATACCATCCATCAGTTTTATAATTACGTCTCTGAAATAGTCAACAGATCAACAAACTTAAGTGCGTGAGGGGCATGTACATGTAAAAGAATATTCAAGCATACTCTAAGATATTAAAGTAAACAATAACTTGCATCTCTCACATAGAAATCAATAAAACAAATAATTAAATTCCAAACTTAGGGCTTATCAAGAGTAAATTTTCAATAATGTTGAGATAGAAGTATTGATAAGTCAATTTTTAATGAATCTATTATAAATAGAAAGAAAAATATTATTTCATTTGAAATAAGAAAATGAATCTAATCCAATTTTCGACAAGTATTAAATAGATACACGTTCGTAAAACTTAACCGAAATCTATCACTATTATGATCATACAATTAACACCTGCATACAACAAAGAATTCTGCACTACAATATCCGATTCATAATCAAATTAACAAATGGCGTTACACACTCTGATACACGATAAAAGGTTCATAAATACAAAAATATAAGGGTCACTACGATCGCATGGATCGTCAGCTCTTGATTATTCGGAATCACGTTTAGTGGACCGTTCCTTTTGGCAGCAGCTTAATAATCCAATGATTTATTAAACAAAAAGTGAAGTACGATCGGCTATACATCAAGGGCCCTCGCGTAACGAAACGGAAACAATAAACGATAAATCAAATGTAAGGTTAGCTAACATAAGGACGGTTTAGGTGCTCTAGAGTTAGCTAGCTATTTGTTGATGTAAAGGTGTTAGGCATATAATAAGTTATAATAGTTTAATGGAAAGTCAGTTACTAGTAGTGACTTTGTCATAAAAGTATGTTTATTTTTTACTGGCTAGCTATCCACAGTTTGTACGCTTGTTTTTTTTTTGGTCGATCCCATTTGTCTGCTGTTCTATTATAAGTGTTGAAGAAGAAAACTTATTTTGATTAAAATTATTGTCATTGACAAATTATATTGTAGATAATAATCTTTTTTATCACTCGCGACAAAGAACATTATCTTTTAAAAAACAAAGTAATTTAAGTAGTTACCTATCGGTTTTCTATGACTGAAAAATATAAAATCAATATTTTTAAATAATGCAATTAGTAACAAACAAACATAATCCATTAAAACGTAGAATGATGGACAATTTTTAGTTTCTGCTCTTTTATTTCTAATGCAGATTTACAAAATTGTTGAGAAATATCATCATGGCAATGACATCTGTGTGTTTCAAGCGAAGCTTATTTATACTTAAACTAAACTAGTTACGTATGTAAGTATATATGTGAATAAGTGAGTGAAGCAAGAAAGATTGAGATAATTGAAGACGATTAAAATGTTGTTGAATATAATTATTCATATTATATTAAAACATAGTCTTTAAAAAAAGTTACGCACACGTGAATACGAAGTAAAGAAAAAAGATATTAATCGTTTGAAGCCATCAATGACGCCATTCAATAAATTTACCTACTAACTCTCGACTATATTACAGTCATCTAACACTACCGTTAATCACAAATAAATGAAACTACGTGACGTAGTTTTATTTCTACTTTCTTTAATTTCTTTACCACGACCTAGGTTTCGTTGTATTACAACATCTTCAGGTGGGATATTAGCAAAGTAATATCCCACCTGAAGATGTGTTAATACAGCGAAACCGGGTCGTGGTAAAGAAATTAAAGAAAGTAGAAATAATACTACATTACGTAGTTTCATTTAATTGTGAATAATGAATTTCTACAAAATTAACGCCAAATATATGCAAAATTTGACTACCGTTAATCTAACGTTTCCGTTACTTATTCTTTTCTCAATCAATCGCTTTTTCTTAATGATATTCCACTTTTAAAAGATCATTTAGCGAATTCATATGCGTAGTGCCACCTCAGATTTTCAATTGTCTACATTAAAAAAATAAAATAAAATTTTATGGCTAAAATTTTAATAATACTTTAAATTCAGACTACCTTTATGGTCATGACATGTACGCAGACCACGTTTTATTCGATTTGAAATATTATTTATTAACCTATCCTTTTCCACATATATATTTTGTTGTCCTATAAAGTGGATAACAAGTGATAATGATAGAAGGAATGGTATTTATAAATGAAGATTTTTCTATGCCTATGCTAAAATATTGTGGGATATTATTTCATTCTTCTGAAGAGTTATAACAATTCATAATGTTTTGTAAAATTAATGTGAAAGGATAAAAGTTTAGAATTATCATAATACAAGTGGTAAAAAGTATGTAGTAAAGAGCGGAAGTGTGTATGCGAAGCGGCGTACTGTTTCTAGGACGAATGTGGGCTAAATATTAAGTATAATAAATTAAAGGCAGAAGTTTTAGAAAACAAAATTATATAAAATAATATTCGAGGAGATAACAACTCATTCACATTTTAAAAATAGGAGAATGATAAAACAAATTAGATTAGAATAAATATTTGTAATTTTTTTATCCATGTAGAAAGTATGTTGCAATGTAAAAACTTTATTTTGTCGGCATGTTTCAAATCGATTTGAACATGTTTTTTTACTTCCGACACAAAATAAAATTTTATGGAAAATTAACAATAACTGTTAACAAGCTTTATCTTGTCGATATTTTTGATTTTTGGAAACGGTGTACTCTTCATAGGTTTTTTTTTTCAGAAAGAAAAGAAAAAAATGGTATTACACATTTTTGAAAGTATTTAATAATTTTTCACAACTTCTGTTAACATGTTAATATAACTTAAACTACGGTTCTTATTGTTGCCTACTAGTGTCATCTTTATATTTAATTAAAATAAAAACTAAGCAATGTACGCTCTATATGGTTCACAGTCTCTGCTGTCGCTGTTCCGTGATATTTCTTAAATCGAACTTAGTTGTATATAAATCTATTCAAATCAGTGTTAGTCTATCGAAGTGTCAGACTTTTTACTTTAAATCTATCATGTTATCGGTCCAGAAGTCCTAATTGAAATGGAAAGCACATACAAGTTCGATAAACACAACGAAACTTAAAAACCAGCAAAAAAATATAACCTCACTGTCGTATTACCTCTCAATTCGTGGATATAAATATTTGTGAAACAAACACAAAGATGAACTCAAAAAGTCCAGTGACCTAAAATATTAGTAAAAAATTAACCGGCCGCGAAAATTATTCTACGTGGAGATATCGTCGTGAGAACTCATCTCGAACACGAAGAACTGTGGAATTTTATAGAAGGTGAAGCACTTGCAGATCAAACGAAAAATGTAAAAAAAACTACGTCCACATACAAGAAGCAAAGTCTGGCAAGGAAGTATGAAATAAATTGGCGCGCGTTTTCAACGATTTCGGGGTAACATGCTATGTGGCTATATATATATATATATATATATATATATATATATGGTTTCCGCCACTTCAATGTTCGTCTCTTGACCGTCGTCAATGACGACTCTTTAAGAGTGAAAATTTCCGGTCCAATAAGTCTAGCCATGAGTCAGCACAAGAAAATATTGCTGCAAAGTGTATTATATGTTCCTGAACTGAAAACAAACTTAGGTCAGTCAGATAGTCAAAAATGGTAGTAAAGTAAAATTTAATAGTAAAAGCTTTGAAATACTAAATAAAAACAATGAAGTCGTCGGCACAGCAAGCTTAATTAACAATGTGTACAGGCTGAAATTTTATTGTGATAATGCGTATATATCTTGGTGTTGATAAGCAAGATACTTGTTTATGGCACCAACGGATGGGATATCTGGATTATCAAGATCTCAAAAGAATCGAGGATAACACTAATACTGTGCAGTTATCCAAGAAAACAGACAGATTAACTTGTGTGACATGTCTAGGGGACAAACAAACGCGCTTGCCTCTGAAGCATACTGTGCAAGGGCTCGAAAACTACTTGAACTGAATTCTTATGTTTGTGGCCCCACGGAGATCATGTCACTATGAGGAGCTAAGTATTTCATTGCCTTTTTAGACGACTATTCGAAGCAGTTTTTTGTTTACTTTCTTCATAAAAAATCTGAAATCCCAGATCAGTTTAAGCAGTTTAAAATCCAAGTGGAGAAATAATTAGAGTGTAAAATAAATTGTGTTTACTCTCACAATGGTCTTGAATATGATAACAATGACTTCAAAGAATGCTTAAAACACGCTAACATTCAACATCGGGCAACCACGCTCCATACACCAAAGCAAAATGTGAATGAACCGAACCCTGGTAGAGAAGGCTAAGTGTTTGCTTATATATGCAAACCTATCTAAGCTTTATTGGAAGCAATACACATAGTTACTCATCTCAATAACAGAACTCGGTCACTCAAATTCATAACTCTAGAAGACAAGTTGTCTAAACAAAAATCAAATATTAAAAATCTAAGGATATCCAGTTGTGAATCTATATCTTCGAAAGGAGAAAAGGAGGAAATGGAATATTAAAGCATTGAAAGCTCAATCAATTGGATACTGTGAAAGTACTAAAGGCTATAGATTTATAAATCCTCTGTAAAGAACAACCATAAAGAGCAGAGATGCTTTTTTTAGTATCTGCAGTCAAAAGAGATTATGTTGCTGTAAAGTAACTCAATCAGAACCAGTAAGTGACAAATATTAACAAGGAGTATTATTCTGATCAAGACACGTTTGGAAGTATGTACCAAATACAGTGATTGAAATATCACCTTAATTAAACATGACTCTGAGACTTAGAAAAGAAATTGCTATTAAGTTCAATGAAAAAGGTCTCCTGTGCACTAGTGAAAATTCAGCGACCTCTATACCTCTGAACTATAATTAAGCAGTCTCATCAGCTGACTTTGTAAAATGGAAGATATCAATTAAAAGTGACCTAGAAATAATAATTAACCGTGGACATTGATAGAAAAGTCTCCGGGTGTCGGTCTATCATACCCTGATACTACAGAATTAATTGAGTACAGTGATGCTAATTGTACAAACGAGGTTGAGTCAAAACGATCAATTACTGGATATGTATCTCTTAAAAATGGACCTGCCATTACCTGGTCTATTCAATGCCAACACACAGTAGCCTTATCTATAACTGAGACGGAATTTATGTCCTATGTAGCCACGAAAAATATTATGTGGTTAAAACAACTACTGAGTGATATTATTGAGTTCAAACAAACTTCATGTGTGCATTAACATTGACAATCAAATTGAAATTAAAAAAAGCGATTTTAACAAGCCTTGCAAGCACATAGATATGAAATACAATTTTGTCAAAGGAAAATATTATGGCAAATTCTTAGTTTGTACTATGTGCACACAAATAACCAGTATGCTGATATTTTTACCAAAACTTACCCCAAAGAAAAATTTAAATTTTTAAGAGACAATTATGGACGGCTAAAATTTAGTAAAAAGTTATAAACAATGTTGAGTTTTATTGTTATATATCTCAAATGTAAAATATAAATAAGAATAATACAAGAGTTGTTTAATTTATAATAAATAACATAAGAGTTGTTTAATTTAATGAAAAGGTTAACATAGTAAGTTGCTGTATTCAGTAATATAATCTCAGTTCAGAATTTAACTTTGTTTAAACATAGTAGGTAAGTTCGAATTTGGTAAGAGTGCATTAAAATAACAATTGCAATGTACATTGTATATGGTTCACTTGCTCTGCTCTTTCTGCTCCGTGATATATCTTAAACCGTACGTAGCTGTTCATAAATCTAAATAAAATCCATATTAATTCACCGGAGTGCTAGACTTTTTACTTTAAAAATATCAATTGAATGTATCAAATTGATCTAAAAAATTATATACATTTTACGTATTAGTACATGGAATTTCAAATTATAAATACTTTATCTCCCAAAGAAATTTACTTCAATTGTCCTCAATATTATATATTTAAATTGTAGTGTTCTTATCTCTCCAAAATTCCAAGACAGTAGTCCGTGATCACGCACTTTTCAGATTGCAGTTATTTAAAAAAGCCGCCACACTTTCAAAAGGCCGCCATGGGTAACCAGATTACAGTGTATTCATCTCAGTGCAGATTTTAATGCAATGTGCACTAATAAGTTAAAATTGTGATTTAGTTTTTTTTAGTTCACGGTTTAATCTGATCCAATAAGCTCTGATAAATAGATTTACCACGCCGCTGCTAATTACAATAAGTATATGGTGTTGTCTTTTCTAACTTCTAGACCTGTAGTTCCACAAACATAAGTTTGAAAATAAAAAGGATCTAGGCAAATGACAATATATTAGCCGAGTTTGGAAAATTAGAAAGGATGAACACTAATTGTGTTTATATTTACGTGGACAATTTTCAGTGTGTTCTAATACATCTTTAACTCAAATATAACTCGATATACATATTATTCAACTTGATGCCCTGCAGGATTATAACTATTTATCTATTTAGAGATTATCTAGAATTCTAAATATCGTAAAAGTGATGCAAATAATTCTTAACATATTGACGTCCAAAATTATCTATTTTTAATACTAACTCACGAAATGATTTATTTTTGAAAGTACATGAAGAAAAAGATTACAATATTTCATCGGCAAACAGAAAATGTATTACTTAAAAAAGTGGGACAAGCCAATAAACTAAGCTCTCTATTGAATATGTGAAAAAAAATGTAATGGAAAGAAAACAGTATCGCAGAAAATAAAAAAGTAACCAAGAATTTTAAAACTAAACTAAAATAAATTTTGCGATAAGTACTGATATCACACCAAAACAAAAATGTGAAAAACTGGCCAAATACGGAGATTAAATAGATTTGGTGACTTTGCCGACATAGAAAGTAAACATTTTCATAACCTGTATTTTTCCGCATTTTTTTGTTCTTTCTATTATCTTTCATTGCATATTACTATATTTATATATTATATCTAGATTATGTATCTATTAATTGTGCTAAGTTTTAATTAATACCATCAAATAATCATAAAGAGTTATCCTTTCTATTTTTCATCCTTTTCACGTATCATAACAAATTAGTTAAAATTAACTTACATATTATTTATTAAACGGAAGAGATTCTTTTAAAAGAACCAATTTCATTATTCTAAAAGAATATCTAAAAAAATCAACCAATCAATTAATAAGTTGCGGGAGCGAAAAATTACAACCGCAGTAATAATTTATTAAAAATATACGAGACACCTTTCAATACATAATAGACAGAGGGATTTTTTAACCTTTTTTTATATATATTAGTATAAAAACTTATAACTTTCCTTAAAACATGAATCCATTTTACTTTGCCATTCTAAAACTTACTTAGCTCTCATGTCATGTTGAAACATGACGTGTAATAAAAAATAGCGTGTAGTCTGAGAACTACTTAAAAATATCACTTATAATAAAATATGAATATTACAAAATATAAACTGTGCATATTTCCTTTTATGTATAGATCTTTTAAATAATATCGATGACATAAAAACATCGATGTTATTTAGTTTTGGGTTCATCAATTACAACTTGTCAATTAAATAATTAGCTAACTAACTTTTAAACATTGGAAAATGATATCATGACGTTTTGCGAAATTTTCAATTCTTGTTACTCGAAAGTTTTAATTTAGTTAAGATTTTGAAAGTGCATGAGTTCTAGATACCTAGAATCTCGATAAAATGATAACAAAATATAAGTCGAATCATAGATAATAAAATCCATATCTATGATACCAGTCTTTTGCCCAATTGCCGCAAAAATTAGAACGAGTGAAAAATAAAATAGAGAGCCTATCTTTATTTCGCAGTTTATATGAATGAGTCATTGGCGCAGCGGTAAAGTACAGATGTCACAACTAAATTAGAAGTATTTTCTACATGTTGCATTACAGCAAAAGCTACGCATCGGCAAAAACCGTTTACAAATACTCGATAAATTCTTCAGAGGCTGTATTTCCTATTTTTTTTGTGCTACTTTCAAACTCTACGGAGACATTGGTTCGTGAGAAGAATTCGCTGAATTATAAATATGTTTTCGTTTCATTTTTCTCTCAATTAGTTTTCTATTTTTGCTAGTTTTTAAATCTATATTTTTTTCAAAATAATTTTTTACTTTATCCTCTGATCGATTAAGAAAGCCTGTTCTTCCTTGGAGACTTACGTATTTTCAAGACAACTACATAATAAAACAATTTTACAATTACATGACCCAAATCAAAAAGTTCTTCAGAAGTTGTATAAAAATCTTTCGTATTTTCTTGTGAGTCGTACGAACCTATGAATAAACAAGTAGCAAAATTTTATAATTTAATCACATGTTCTTTTAAATTCGAAAACGATTGGAAAAAAAGTCAACTTTTACCGAGATTGTGCCGAGAAAAGTAAAAAGTAAGTCTGCTTATAGAGTGATTAGCTCCAATGATTAACTATTATAAACAATAGAAACAATGACAAACTTAAATAGTCCAAGAATACCTAACTGGTAAAAGGTAAGTTATTTTGATTTTTGGAGAAAAATGTTGGTATGGTTTGTCACCCATGCTTCAAATAAGCTTCCCCATATTGTCACGCTTGTGTCTTAATTTTAATAACTAAATTACTTTTATATTATATTGTCTATAAACCTGACCTTTGTGCAGAAGAAATACTGCAAATTTAAGCTTCCTTCGGGAATCGAAAATCAGAAGAAGAAATTGCCAAAGTTATTAAATATTCTATGTATGCGGTGTGATAGGTAGCTAAATGATTTACTTAGAATGGTTCTTAGAATAACAAGAACAGAAGCGGAAGAAAAAGGGTGGCTACAGAAAAGAAGTACAACGGTATATTCAAGGAATTCTTGGGATATAAAAAAAAACGATCTTCTAGTTAGTCTGTTAAAGCAAATTGAGAAGTCAGTAAGACCTCGAGCCACTAGAAGAAGATTTGGTTAAGTGTTACTTAAAAAATGTAAGACAAGGAAGACGATAAGCCAACAAAAACATGATCACAATGAGCTCTGAAACATAAATCTTGGACGGAGAATAATTATTCAAATATCGTGCGGTTCGATTAATGCATCTTTTAGCTGAACTTTTTGTAGATACCGTTTTATGACGTATCAGTCAATAAACGTACGGAAAATTTCAATTGACTAGTTTTTCCGTAGATATATTGTCATAAATATTAATAAATGTAAGGAAAAATTAAAATTGTAAAAATTATTTTATTTTTCAGGTGTTTGAGATACTGGATCTGCCATTTATAAGGAGTTTTGTGAGTGACAGATATTTTCCAGATATTGCGGTGTTCATTGCTAAGCACGGTGGCAGAAATATAATTGGCAAAAATTTTGCTTGAAAAGAATGTATGAATATTTCGAATTACAATGACGTTTGAGAAACCGCTTTGCAACCTTCATTTACTCACATTTTGCAACCTTCGTTTACTCACATTTTAAAATTTTTCAAAATTACAAACCGTGCAAATATCTGTTTAAGCTGTTTTGTACATTTTAAACATAATTTCATTAACTAGATGGCGAAAACCCTATTGGATTACACAGGTATCTTTTATTATTTATTCTCTTTGTGTTTGAAAAAAATTGAAATAATTTTTCAACAAAACATGTGTATAAAAAATTAAATTTCTTTATTTTATTTATTAGGTACTTTAATTTCTAACTCATTTGCAAACCTATTTTTCCATCTTTCATCTTTCCATATTTTCTGTAAATGGCTACATCACTCGTAGTTTCACAAATATTACTACATATAGAGCTGCCACATATTTAATTTCTCTAATATATTCAAAGCCTTTTATCTCTTCATATATATATATATACATATATATATATATATATATATATATATATATATATATATATGTGTATATATATACGTATATATATATATATATATATATATATATATATATATATATATATATATATATGTATACGTCTATATTTCTGCTTCAGTATATCTGTATATCTCGAAGAAACCAGACTTGACCCAACACGGCGTAAAACTGTGTTCAATGGAAGAAAAAGCAAAGCCCGACCGACCGGAGGAAATAGGACAAGAGGTTCATAATTACAATAATTAAAAATTTTTAATAATCTGCCTAATTTAAAAAAAAATTGTAACAATCTGGTACTTCTACTCTATAAAGCAAAATATTAGAAAATTATTATTCCACATGGTTGAAAATGTATGGCAATAAAAAAATTATTAATTAGTTGTAATAAATGCATTTTTTTATTAATTTCAAATGAGAAAATAAAACTGGCTAGAACATTAAAAAAAAGTTACGCATTCCGTTTACTTTCAGGAATATGGATTTCAGGAATATGGTTTTTTTAACTCAAATTATAATTTTTCTAAAAATTTTACGACCAGTTGAAACGTTCAAATTATGTCAAAATATTAAAGATTTTACCATATAGTTACTACTTTTTTTGGTATTCAATTCTGACAGGGAATTTGGAGTACATTATAATATATGAAAACGTCATTTATTATATTCATTTGGTGAATGTGCTATTTAGAAATGGTAAATACTACTCTTCGTTATTGACCTTATTTTCTACTTCTTTCACGGTCTCGGAAATTATGACCGTATTTATCTATTTTGATGGAGGTTTGTAAACAATGCTAATTTTTAGTTTTAAAAAATCCCTAAACTTTTACGTCACTTTTTAATGTATATCTTTGTTTTGTCGTGTTCTAGATTGACTTCTAGATAATTTAGAAACACTGCTTACTTGCACATACGGTATTTTCTCTAAACAATTCATTGATCTTTAATATTAAATTATAGAATAAACTGGATTCCGACGTAAGAAACATTACGTGGATCAAATATTGAGACAAAAATTATATCTTTTGTAATTCCCGTTTAAATTTTCATATCTCATTTTAAGAGTTTCGTACTTCTCGTATCTCATTTTAAGAGTTTCGTACTTCAAAAACAAAAATGAACTCTTCTAGGATCACTTCTTTGTCCGCCTGTTAGTTTTTCTTAGAAACGCGTGGAGGTATCCAGTTGAAATTAATATCAAATATTTAGATCTGCGAGTCCTTGGAGCTGTAAATTAAACTCCTCAATCAACGCAATTAAGAAGAACCCTAAAATTACAATAATTTTTGCCGCATATATTGACATTTGCAAATAAATCAAAACCTATAGGGTACTTCCCGTTGAACCAGATTCATAAAATTGAGAAGAAACTAGGTCTCACAACACAAGTAAAGAAAAAAAATCGTTAATTTGTGGTTACATCACATAATTGTTTTATTAAGCACCTGTGAAAGATAGAGTAGACAACATATTATTGTTCTTAAAAATAAAATTTTTTATGAAGTTTAATAAGAATATTTTGTATCATAAAATAGTTAGAAATAGCTAAATTGGTACGGAACCCTTATAGTCGAATTTCACTAGTGCTCGACAGGTTATTATTTATTTTTTTATTGGTGATTTTCCTAAAATTTCTCATATTCTTCCTTAATTATATATTATTTTAAATTAAATTTGTTATATGGCGTCATTCAATATTTTATCAAGTCTGTAATATATAATATTTATCTTTTTTCGGTTTATTAAAAGAGAATTCTCCATTAGCAGTATCTTACCCGTAGAGACATAGTATAATTAGTCATAGTATATTGTACATATTTGTCTTATTTTAAAATAAGTAAAACTTTGTAAAGCCAATTCATTCACAGATGCGTAGATGACTTGCCAATCGTAACTTGTTCAGAATTGTCGACTCGATTGTTAAATAGTTATGTATAACACAATATATATATATATATATATATATATATATATATATATATATATATATATGTATATATAATTAAGTAGGACAATTACATCATCAAATAGGTAAAATGTTTATTTCTAATTTCGTGAAAATACAACAAGAAAATACATATCGATTTAATAAGTTATTTTATTTTATATGTACAGCATGAACTTAATGATCAATTTCGTATATCTTAAACAAATAGAACTGTGTACATTTCTAAAACTACCAATATTTCTATACATCAATATTTTTGAAAATAACATTATCGCTCTTTGGCATGTGGAAAAATATCAATATTTCGCTACGTTTTTATTTTTGGACCTATCAATATTGCTTTCCAATATATCGTATAATAGTGTAAATATCGACACTGATTTAAGAAAACGAGAAAAAAACCAAAGGAACAAAAAAACCTATTTTCCAACGAGGTGTTCGAAGAAAACTAATTCTTTGGTATGCACTGCTGTTTAACCAATGCGACTAATATGACATACAACATTTATTATCGACACGATTCGTTCTGATGATAGAGCCCTAGTAGAACAAAACACACTACGCGAATAAAATGTTGGCTCTCCACACAGATTTTTAAGACATAATATCCTGGAAAAACAAATAGTTGATCCGGATATTGATTGAAGCCTGCAGGGATTGTATTAATGCTTACGTAAGAAATTTCATTTGACGTTCTTTCAATTCATATATCCCCCGTGTCTGTCTCAAAGAGATATCATTATATTTATTTCATAAGGGTTTTTACAATAGTGGTAAATTTAAAAAAGGGTGCCTGTACTTATGTACGCGCGTGAGAAGTTATACTTCTTTGGCATCATTAAACAATAGTTTTTAATTGTATGCAAATAATAAATTACAATAAAATAATAAAAGGACCGGAAAAGGATAGTCAACACAGTCAATAAAGTTCAGTTTAAATTTGTAAAATTAAATAAATAAATATTTATTTTCTTACTTGGTAACATAAATTCTTTTATTATCGGAATGTTATTTTTAAATTATGTCCACTGCCATAGCATCTTCCGGTAATGACTGAATCGGAACTTCAGTTATCAGTGGCTTATGATAACTAAAATATGATACAAAAAGTCTTATATTAACAGCGTTGAGATATCGTACAAATACAGCATCTATGGTAGTGCCATGTCGTGTTGTCGAAACCAGAGGATTATTATACATGGCTAGATTCAAGTCATTTTGGAGGAAATCAATAAGTGGACGAGCATCTTCACGGGAAAAATTGACGTTGAAGTCCCCACTTAAAATTATTAGTAATTTGTCTTCTCCTCTACCAAGATATTCTCCTCCAGCTGTTGTATATGGCCATAATAATCTTTTCAAGAAATGAATGATATCGTCCATTTTTTGATTTGGAGTAATGTAAATTACCATCAAAACAATTTTATTGCCATCTTCCATTTTGGATTCAGCTGCACAAAACTCACCAACTGATGTCACTGTTGAACTTGCCAATTCCTCCTGTCTTACAGTCATATCAATGTTTGGAGTAATGATATTGATAGTGTCGTGTATATTCTGATAAATGGCAACTCCTCCAGCTCGAACGTTTGATCGTTTATATAGTATTATACAATTGAAATTTGGTATACTAATCGACTCATCATTGGCTAAGCAGGTTTCATTTAAAAGTAAAACATTCGATTTTTGCATAATTGGATCAATGAGATCAATGGAATGAGCACGGAGACTTTGACAATTAAAAGTATATATTGTCAATCCTCTCATTCGATTATCATTTTCTATATATAAATATATTTAATATTTTCAAAATAAAGAAATAAATTTTATAAAACATTTAATAAAAAATATAAATTTGTGATAAAAATTAAAATTAAACATCAAATTAAAATATTAATTTTCAACATTTATTATTAAATTGAATAAATGAAAATAATAAATATTTATAAAAATAAATGAACAAATTTAATGAAAACTTTTTGATAAAAATGAAAAGTGAATTTTAAAGTAAGAAAGTGATAACAATATTTAAACAATTAATAAACTTAAATTTAATGAATTCAAATTGAATTTATTATTAAATTTATTTATTTACTTTTGAAAATATTGAATAACCAATAATAAATATTTAACATTAATAATTTAATAATATTTAGTATTAATTATGTTAAATAATAATATTTTAATTTATATCTATAAATAATACATACTGATAGATAACCTCAATTATATTGGAGCACTTGAAAAAGTCTATAAACACAATTTTTTCACTAATATTTACGAATAGTAAATATATTAATCAAAATATTGAATTTAAATCACTACTGAATATAATTTATCAGCACATATATAAATCGCACTTATATGAAACTAAAACACGTGTGTGAATGTAAACACTAGAAACATGAGGAAAATAAATACTGTGAATATGAAAACAGTGAACAGAGGCGACGATGGTGCCAACTTGCGCGACTAATAGAGGTTATATTTATATTTTGTTGGTAGCTTTTGTTTCGAGACTGCAACCGCTGCAACTTCATACTGTAACTTTTGTGTGACGAATCTTAAAATTTCAATCTCATCATTTTTTCATAACGCGCCTAAAGAAGTATAACTTCAAATGATAACGCGCCTAAAGAAGTATAACTTCAAAAATCAAGGACGATATATAATTTTAAACATACAAATATCGGCAAATCGAATAAAAAAAACTATTGCCGATAAATAAGAATATTTTCGCAAAAGTCGATTTTTCGAAGATTTATCAGTAGTACAAATATTTTCAATGATTAAGTCTGCTTTATCCTACATTTCTCCAAATAGTAAGAACCGTAATAACTAAGAATCATTAGGACAAAAAATATAAATTTCATAATTTAAAATAGCATATATTCAGAGATATGCTCAAATACACTCGAAAATATATTTTTCTTAATCTCATAACTAATGAAAAATTTTAAATATTTCTTCATTACCTATGTAAATGGTGTCACAGACAATTAATATTTGAAAATAGTACACAAATGTTTAAAAACCAAAGAACGGTACCCCTACGGTTCGGTACGGTAACGGTACCCCTAGGATGAGTTTTATTAAATTTTATTATAACTCTGAATATTATATATCTATTAGTGACACCATTTCCATATTTCATTACCACTTTTTTTACCCTATTCAAAATATCGAAAGAAAAGTTATTTAAAAACTTTATAGCAAATTAATACGTTGAAAATATATTTTGATACGGTTGAAATATGTTCATGTATCTTTTAATTATATCAAAAAGCAAACTTTAAAAGAATATGAATACTCTGATTAATTAACAATTGAAAATGAATGAAAAAGCTGAAATAAAATCAATAAAATGGTTTATAATAACGGAAGTAATTATCCATGTTGATAACATCATTATACGATCGACATGCTACAAACGTCTCATCATAACAACTCTACGTGAATACCAGAATTACTTGAAAATTAAATATCTTAAATCAAAATTAATTAAATGCGTTTAGTAACTAAAAGCGGATAGGTTTACAAGCTGAGCCTAAGGCTTAAGTCGATTGCATTATAAATATAAACAAGGCAGTTCATTCACGCTATTGTTGACAGTGATTAATTGCCTTTCAATATTTCCTAAGCAATGAAGCCGTGCTTAACATTCGCAGTAACGTTTCAGATAATGTTTTTTATTTACGGAAGAAAAATAAAATTAAGGTCGTTTTACTTTTTTTTTTACATTTGACAATGTCATTGAAAATATTTTGGTTGCACAAACATTTAGAGTTACGCTTGTGTGCGCCGCAGTTCTTTGTCTTTTTGACAGAATTTTGCAGTTGTATTAATAGTATTAACTAATTACTAGAGCTACTAAAGTAAAAGACGTTGGGGTTTTCCGGAAAATATAAATTTATTTCATTATTTTGGGACTTCATTTTAAGAAATAAAATTTTATATTAGAATATATGATTAAGTAATTTGGTCAAAGAATTTGACACAAAAAAATTGTATAAAGGAAAATAAATACACATATAAGCATTAGGATTATATTTACAAATAACTGAATGTTATATATATATATATATATATATATATATATATATAATATATATATATATATATATATATATATATGTGTGTGTGTGTGTGTGTGTATGTTTGTTTATGTGTGTGTATGTAGACGTGTATGGGTGTGTGCACTACTGATAAATAAAAACGTGTAACCTTTAAATACGGTGAATCTATTATATTAAATCATATGTTGCCATTTATAGATTGTAGAGATAACCAGGGTTATACAAATAAAAATAAACTTATTTATGGTGAAGCAAAATTGCCATATTTATCGTAAAATTTATTCTCCCAGTTTTATTACCACGCAGAGAGCATTACACAAACATAATGGACGTTAAAAAAAGCAAATCTCTGATTTCCGTCGTGAAAATATATACAACACCCCTAAAAAAATTCCAAACTCGCAAAGCACGTTTATTTTGATTAAAGTAAAATTTGGCCTCGCCCCTCTCTCCCAGTGAACTCTGATTTATTGATGTTTGTTTATTTTAGTTTCTTGTTAATTACTTTTTAAATTTTGAACCTGTGATTTGCTTAAAAATAAATACTATCAAATAATTGAAATCTAAACAAATGTATGACAATTAATTTTTCAAAAAATATCCAATACTGATCGTTTAGAAACATTAAAAGAAAGATTGAATCCATAAACCATGGCAAAAATAATAATGTGTAAATAAGGAAATAGCCAATTAACAAAAGCGAATATACTACATATAAATTGAAACGCAAATAGAAGAATTAGGTATGATAGAAATATGCCACGAATTTTTCCTTTTTTTCCTTCAAACTTTTTGCATATTGTTCAACAGCTAATTTTTGGAAAAAAACTGCGCTGATTAGAATTTGGTTCCACATTGTCAAAGAAAGTCCTTAAGATTATTATTTAATGTCCGACACCAGTGAAAAATATGTTATAATAATATCGACGAAATCAAATCTTAAAACTAAAAATTTGTTATTGATTTATCAATTCTTCCTCCAAAATACTACTTGGAAATACTATGGTACTGTATTTAATGCCGGTACTCAAGCTTATTATAAGATATAATAAGCAATATATAAGATATAATAAGCAAAATATTTTGGTTTAATTTAATTAATCAACAATAACAATTGTCAACATTAAACTTTTTATTAGTAATAAAATTAAGAATAAAATGACAAAACAGAAAAAAAATAGTATGTGGTTTTAATATATATTTAAAATTTCGGCAACTACAAAGTGAAATGAATGCCATAAAATATCCAAAAAAGATATATGCCATAATACAAATAGACTTTATTGTTTCTTGTATATTGGCACCATTTAAGCAAAATGTAGTTGTTTAAATTGACAGATTAAAAAATAATATTCAATTTTGATAATTAATTGCTGTCATAAATATTTAATAATTCATAACACATAACACATAGTGGTTAGCGATAAACTAATTAGTGAAATAACTGGAAAATATGGTTAAAATCTGTTACATCGCAAACTCAATCGTTAGGTTCAAAATTATTATAATTGTTTTTTTTTTATAATAAATGGACATCACCTGCAGAATTTCTTTCCAGGTATGTAGGTTTTAAATGGAATATAGGCACTTCACAACCAGGAACGTTTCGACAATTTTTTTAAAATCATATAAAAGTACACACATTAAAAACTACATACCTAGAAAAAATTCTGTCTAAATATGTACTTTACATCGTTTATTCTCACTATATTCACAATGTATTTATAGTTCGATATTACACATTCGACACACACAAAGGAATTAGAAATTAATGAAATTAAATAACTTAAAAAAAATTTATAATTACATTAAAACAATGTAATTTTTAACAGTATTAAATGTCAAATAAGGAAAATTGTCAGTTATACCAAATTAATAGGTTTTATTATCTGTAAATCTTTAATTTATGTTTCCTTTTTTAATGTATGACTATCAACTATTTATATATATATATATATATATATATATATATATATATATATATATATATATATATATGGAGAAAAATTACTGGACATTCGACTTTTACACGAGCAACCTAAACGGCATGTAGAAATTAACAAAATCATTAAACGTTTGAGATGTGTGATGCAAAAAATACTTAAGCTGAGGCTGAAAAAGAGAGGATGAAAAAAGGTTTTCACACAATAGGGGAATACACAAGTTTATTTAGAGTGTTTTTGGGAATATACAAAAACTGTTTTAATTTCTCAATCTAAACAAGGATTGAAAATACTCTACGACTAAATAAAACCTATTATATATATTATACAGTTTAATGTTGGCAACATATACATTTTCAGCTTTACCGGACACATAAATTTCAATGAGAAATTTATTTGTCACTAAATATTTCTTTCACGGTCGAATTTGATAATCTTAAAAAATTTATTTACTTTTTAACTTTTATCTTAACATTTTAAAGAAAAGACCCTAAACATAAAATAGACAACATTTTTATTAAATTAAAAAGTTTAGGATAATATGTATGCCTATTACAAACTTTAAGTACTTTTGCAAATACTACATTTTGGGCCTTATTTGCCCGCCCATTTGTACATCAATTTATAAAACGTAAGTGCAAATATTCTGTTATTAAACATTATCTTAATACTCTTGTTTCAAGCAAAAACAGTTTAATGAACTAAATTCTCATTTATTTCCCAATCTTTTTAGATTTGTTATAACAAACTGACCGTTATTTAAATTGTAGGCTTGTAACACGCACAAAATAATTTTGCAAGCGACTCTAATTCCGCATTATCGTATGTCTTTAGTTATCCGCCACACAAAGACACAAAATATATTGTTTTAATTTAAATATGGTAATGCAGAAACTTTCATTTAATTGAAATAAAAAGAATAGTATTATGACCTTATTCCCCTTTGTTTAAGACAGTAAAATTAGTAAAATATTTAGTGTTATCAATAGAGAGTATTTTATAATTACTGTCTCAATTATTTTCTAAAATAAATAGAATTTTCGAAACCGTTCGTTTTTATAACTGAATAACTTCTAATATACTTTGAAAAGCCATATGGTTCTAAAATAAGTACGAAAAAAATAGTCGGTTTTAGTAAAATTTGTATTTCAGTGCAGTAATTCGCTACTAACATAACATGTTCCCAACAATACCTTTGTATCAAACAGTGTATCTCTAATAATATTAGTGTCTATATATATATATATATATATATATATATATATATATATATATATATATATATGCTTTGCCTAAATTTTAATGTTTTAACAGAGTTTTAAACTTTTCTGTGGTCAGATATTTTCTGTAAACTTCTTCATTGCGTTTTTCCCAAAACGTAATGGAAAATATTTTAGAGAAAAAATAATTTTTAAATGTTTCTCACAATTTAATATATTCATTTTACTTATTACTTAATCAAGTCAATAGTCTCGTTCTTTCCGTCAATATTTGCAGAATAGTGGTACCTAAATTACCTAAAAATTTTAATTGAAACAAAGACCTCTACGGTTTTTTCCCTCTATTTACTTTGAAATTATTGTATAAATCTTGAGAATAATACAATAATTGTACACATTGTCTACAAGCAATCAAATTGTAAAAATTGATTTTTACATGAATTTCTAATAAAACCACAAAATAACAAACAAATTTTCATTAGGAGGCATGCCACCAAAACCCAGATGAAAAATTGGTAAAGAATATTTTGATTTGCGCCGAAGAGCAGTGATCTGGTCACGGCTCTTTAGCGCTGATCATCCTATAATTTGTTGAAGAAATAGACTGAAGAGAACTGCTGAATATGTTTATGGTAGCTTGCTGAAGATAAGACGCATACTTAAAAATTTTAAAACAGGATATCTTCATAAGTGAGGGGATAAAGGCTGAAGAAGAGAGAGAAGAAATTGTAAGTAAATATAAAACATATTTAAAGTTCTTTACCGATGTGTATATGATTTTTTAAAGGAAAAATCTGTGTTATTGTTAAGTATAAATCATAGGTCTAACCCAACTATAATGAAACGTTTCAACTCTAACAGATAAAGCGACATTCACAATGGGCAGCAAAAGTGATAGTCTTTGCTTCACTATTTGAAGGGAAAATAATAATTTCTGCATAAATTTTCTTCTTATTTACTTATGTATAAATAAAACGGTAGAGATGAAAACGCACAATTATTTTTTCTGAACCACGTTAAATTTTACCTTCCTTTTTAGCTGCTAATGTCATACTCACATAAAATATTGTCGATTAAGTCTTCACTAACCCAGTCGTCAGCCGACAATACAGTTGTATTCCTGCGATATAAATTAACATTGATACAAAATTAAAAGCGTATACGATTAACTACCACTTCGATATTTACAATTTTTTCCGTGAGAACAAAATAATAAATATCCATTGAATTTTAAACCTAATAAAATCATCAAAAAAATTACAAATTTTGCAATAAACTGTATCACTAACCCTATATGAACGAATATTTAGAAAAGTATACAAAAAATGCCTTTAATCTTCCTTAATATCGTGGCAGTAAAGCTTTATGACTCATCGCTATGCAATGATACATTGTGAGGAGCGTGTGCCCCTATAAACTTTTAATATTATGCTAATCAGCTCAAAATTTAGAGTAATGAAGGGTACGAACGCTATTCAACCTAGGGTTTCACAATAAAGTGAGATTTGTACAGATTTATAAGCCATTGTCAATGAGAAAACCGTGGAAGCTAACTTATTATATACACAAACGTTAAACATATTATAGAATGATAAGTTTTCAAGAGTAATTTTATTGGAATATGCATCTGAATAGAAATTAGCTTATGATCGATAATACATTAACGTTGCAGAATCAAAAAAGTCTGTCAAGTCCGAATAGAATTGCAATATGGGGGTTTCGGTAAAACAGAGACATGTAAGTAAGAATATACAGCATTTCTTTTAAAATATTAATATTAATTTAACTTTTCAGTGTTTCACGCCAAAATCTCGTCAACTTGAGAAGTGTAAGATAATTGTTTTAGCTTTCGTCAACCTTTGGGCATATTTTAGAAAAACATGGAGTTCTTAATAATTTTAATTTCTCGTAGATGGATGTAGATGGATGGTAACAGGCAATTAAATTTTTAGCCTTCACCCGCACCTTCACCCGCAGATATTTTCCCAAATTAAATAAATTTTCCATTAGCTGAGATCGGATTTTGGAATCGGTGTCAAGTCAACGCTTCTCTTTCTCTCGTAAGTACGTTTACATCAATGCACATGGACGAATGCCGCATTTCACTTGGCACCGTCTCCGAAAATTTCTAGCAATTTTAAATTTGGAAAAATTCTTTGTGTTTAGATGTGTTATTGCACCGCAAAATTTCTAACAATTGTTCGTGTGTTCATTCCTTCATGCTGTTCGGTGCGCTTCTTATTATGGTATTATTTGAAGTTATTATAAATCGGTTAAATTTTTTTCAATAAACGTTAATATTTCCAATGCCTGTATTATTATAGATAGATGTACATCTTATTTATTGAAATCGCAACGCATAATTATAGCACTTAACGATCCTAAACATATCCATATATATATATATATATCTGTACGTACCTACTAATATTTTAATTATTGTGCGGTTTTGCCTATTTAATTCTTTGAACTGTCTTACCTGCCTAACTACCTATTAAGGTTTAGCTACTTCATGTATTTTTTATACCTCCACATACTTATCAACTTGCCTACTAATTCCTTAGTTGCTTCATGCCTTGTATGTATCTATGTATACCTGCCTACTTATTTACTATGTTACTTTCTTGCTTACTAACTCAATACAAGTCAAAGGAGTTCAAATAGGATTGGTTTACTCTTCACCTTCTGGTTCCATCGTGGTATATAGATTTTGCTGCAGAATAAATTTGTGTCGCCCTTAGTCGTGTCTTGTTAGCTTATCATTGGACTTATATACCCCCCTACTTTTTAATAGACTTCAAAAAAGGAGCAAATTTACAGACTGGGGCTATAGACTTCTTTCATTTTTAAGTCTGTGAAAATGTGAAACGAAAAACATTAAATACTTTTAGATAGATAAATTATGAAGTAATAAAAGCAGTATCTAAAAAGAAATATACGAGTCACCATGCCAGGTGCTGCTTCGGGAAGATAAAACAAAACATTTTGTAAAAATTCTTTCAAAATCTCAGAATATATTGAATCTCAGAAAACCAGAAGAAAATTGTATTGGAAAATGATTTTTCTTAATAATCTAGAGTCTTTCTTGAGTTGAAGACTCCGTAAATATATTGACTTTTTACAAAATTATGAAAGGTTTTGACATATACTTACATATTTTGAAAATTTAGTTTCCATTCGACACTTTGTTTCACGGCATCGTTTTCTAAAGTAATTTTTTTGTCTTTTCCACAAAACGTTTTTCATCTACAAATAAACAAGTTATATGATATTTTAGTTTCATATTTTCATATATATATATATATATATATATATATACATATATATATTTATTTATATATATATATATATACATATATATATTTATGTTATATATATATATATATATATATATATATATATATATATATATATATATATATTACCTGAGTACTGACACCCATGAAAACGTTCTCGCACAATAACCTGACGTATTATTTGCTTTGAGTAAGCACATCAGCAACACAAGCAAAACTTGTCCTCATAACTTTCTGCGTCAATACGAGACGAGTGAAATTTCTTCAATTTGCCCTTCCGTATACAAACTTATCTCCACACTAAGAGAGCAGAAACTATTCCGCAAATAACAGGTTTAAGCGGAATGGAACAAACCAGGAATCAAGCGTAAATACACGATATTCCTGAAATAATTTTAATTATATGTTGTGGGGCATCTGAAGAGTGTCGTCAGGTATATACGTTTTATGTACATACATTGTGGAAAACTCTATTAAGTGTGCATTATTTAAACTTTCACTAGTTTTATTCGAAAACTGAAATTAATTTTCTTAACAAACTGAAATTTTACATAACCTCTACAAGCTGCATAGTTATCTAAACTTTTATTAGCTTATGCATTTTCATATTTTTATGTGTTCGATTTTATTTATATACTAGCTTCTTCGCTTCAAATTATTTAAGTTATAACTCTAACATTTATTATTTTTGGTAAAACGATGTAGCAAATTTAGTCGATCGTAATTTTTTAAAAATCTCAATTGATTTAAATAAAGGAAAACTTTTGGAACCTGCATAATATGTAAGCTACACATCATCCCATAAAACTATTTTATGAAATATGAATATATATTTTTTATATCGATAAAACCAATAAAGTGAATAGTAGGTAGGGCAAATAGTGGTCGATACTTGACAAACATATGCTAAACATATGAAATGTTTTATAACAATCTTGAGGGATTTAATAGAAGAGAATGTTTTGATACGTGCATAATGTGTCGCATGTCATCAAATAAGACGTTTGAATAGAAAATTTAATAAAACAGGCAAGGTAAACATCAACGCACTCGCGCACGCACACACGTATTCGTGAACGCACCCACGCTCACACGCATCCACACAAAGCCGCACAAGAGCACGCACTCACGCATACACCCACATACACGCACACGTACACACACATGCGCGCGTGCGCACGCACAAACGTACACACGCACACACGCACACTCATACATGTCCGCATATACACACACACACATACACGTACACGTGCACACACACATATGAAAAATTCGAAATTGCACACTTAACCACATTTCTTTTTCGATCAAGTTGAAAATTGTCATCAAAATAATTTAATAAAAATTAAGAATAATCGTGTTATTTTATTTTAAGCCCAGCCGTAACAACCAATCGTTATTATTATCATTACAACGATAAAACCAGTCTTCATGGGGGGGTAAAGGATAACTCAACGACTCTCTATCCTATCACGTCATCTTAAATTTGTACTCGAGATGATCAAAAATGATTTATTATTCAAAAATGTTATTCGGAGTCTTTTGGAAAATAATTCTGCCAATAATCAGGTAAACTAACAGGAAAATGTAATTTCCTTACACGACGGAAAGACCAGCGATCACCGAGTTGACTTTTAATATTTTAAGAAGTTTTTTAAGCATTCTTACAATATAATATTTAATATATAAATATACATATATATATATATATATATATATATATATATATATATATATATATATATATTTGTATTTAAATTAATGCAGAACATACTAAATTTTCAGATTACCTTATATAAGAAGCAGGTGTTATGACCTTAATTTAAATAGGAATAAAATGACAAAACAAACAGGTGTAACTGAATACAACTGTAACAATTGCTATATAAAAAGCCAGTTACACTCTGTTTTATTCATTTATATATTTTTGGTCATTTATACGTATTTACGATAAATTTCACACACAACATATACATTCCACAGAATTAAAAATTAATAAGTTAGTTTTCTGTACAGAGATTAAAGTCTATATAGAATTTAGCATTTTACATGTATTTATTTCATTCAACTTGATTTTAAAACTGTTATTGGTACATCTCGGATATTTATAAAACAAATGAAGTGCTCCTTAAAGTTTGAATTCAGAAATTAATATTTATTAAACGTTTATGTGAAGAGTCAGAACTGTAGGAAACATTATAAGAAACTTATTGTTAATTTGTTTGAAAAAATATGTATAGAATGTACATACAATTTTGGTATCAATTACTTTTAAAGCACGGAATGTACGGATTTTTAAATACTTCAAATTTGAAAGAGACTTGAACTGAAACTTGTGTTATTAGTCCCATTTACTTAGGCTTCCGTTCGAGGTGAAAAGAAATAATTTATGCATAAATTGAAAGCTTTGTGCCCGACAAACAAATATAGTTACATAAACATATTTCCGATTTCAAATATAGCCCATATGGTATAATTATGATATTCACACAATTGCTGGCGGAGCTGACTCGCAAAATTGAACCTCGCAAGTCATTAGTCAAACGTACTCCAAGTTAAATATTCACTACATTATTCGCCATTACAGTTTTTTATTCGCTACTACTTCTATATATATTTTAAAATGGGAATCGAGTATGGTATAAAGTGAAGGTAACAAGTAACGCAGACGACTGACAATAATCGATCTGACAATAGAGGGAAAAAACCGGAATATATTTTATTTAATAATTTGGAGCATATATCCCACAAAAATTGGATATTACAAATTAAGACATACTAATGTAGAAAAGTATAAAACATAAAACTCAGCATGTGCTGACGGAGACCTTCCTTGTCCATCCAGAATGTCTCAGGGTCTCTTTAGAATTAAAAACATAGGATGTAGCAATATTCCATTAATAGTCTTCTTAGCGGCTGAAGCATGAACTTGAGTTTTATATCTATCACTTTCTTTGCCTTTAGTATACAAAAGAAAAGGATGGAATTTTATAATTTTTTCACGGTAATAGCGCGGTACGATATTACGATTCAACACAGAAGTAAAATATACGGGATTATATGAAGACGCGTTTAATTTCCCGTCCAAGATTATAGCATTCCATGGATGTCAACGATGTACGGGTGCTGTTAAAATGTGTCAAAACCAATAAAAAATAAGACAATTTGTTCATCAGGATTGTTTCTCACGTTTCCTTTTTTACTTTGATTGAGAAATATTGTAACCTTATTAACCACTGATGTAATTAAATTAATATTATAATTATTAGTATTGTAAGGAATTTTTCAAGCTTTCATTTAAATAATATGAATACTAAATTACAGCTCAGACCAACGACAGAAACCTGAACAGTTGATAGCCGGGTGGCCATATTGTCGCGGTTAATCTACGTAGAGAAGTTTATACGACTCAGTCCCGCCATTAAAAATAATCTTGTTTATGAACTTTCAACGATGCTAAATCATCATTAAGCCTACGAAATTTAAACTAAACCGTAATTTTAACTACATCGGTGCTTTAAACTGTGATAGATATCACGCTAGGATTATATTTTATGTTTTTTTTCCCACAGTTAAATAACAATTCATCTGACTTTATGAAATTTAACAAAACTTTGCCCGTTACCAAACTGATAGTTGGCCCTATTTACAGGTGCCTAATTACAATTTCATACAAAATTAGACTTCAATTATTTTATAAACTAAACGACTTACATTAAAGAAATAGTTTGCTGGGTTACATGATTAATAGCACAAGTGTGTGTGACACACTCGTATATGGACAGATAACTGGCATCAGAATTCTATTTCTAAAACACGGTCAATAGTCTGGTTTTTAGTTCTATGATGGCAGAAATTATTTTTTTGTGAAAAGAAAAGACGTAGTAATATTTTTCTGTAGTTAAACAGAGTATGGTCAAATAAATTAGAAATAATTCATTTAATTATTTAAAAGTTGCTTAAATCATTGAATTAGGGGCATTTGTACATTCTGTTCGCCCATGTTTCAGATTAACAGCAATTGTGTTACCAGCGTAATTTCATTATGTTAACGTTTTTTATCATTTTGTATTTATTTGATGACAGTGTTGTATTTATTTCGGTACTATTATCTAGATAAGAGCTTTAATATAGCCTACAAGTTTCAGAACAGGAATTTTCAAAATTTAAACTTATGCATAGAATTTATCAGGTATCAGTAATTTTAGTCTGGTAAGTTTAAGTTTCCGATTTCAATGTAAATTATTCTGTCGTTTTTTAAGTAGAACTTCGTGCTATGTTATTCGTAGATAAATATAAATCAAACCATATTCGGTGGGATAATTAAGAAATGAGAAGTTAGTCTGTACATCATGTTCGTACGTACTGTACTCGATGATTGTCTGATGTGCGTATATATTTTTAACACCGATTTATATTAAGGTTGAAAAATTATACCAAAATGAGATTATATATATATATATATATATATATATATATACACACATATATGTGTATATATATACACACACATATAGAACATATATTTTATTGAATTCGTATATATTTTTTATTTTACATCTTATTATTGCAAAAACCATATTTATGACAAATTAATTTTGCCTTCATCCTTCTATTTTAATAACCGAAATTTATTTCAGTATGTTCCTTCCGTCAACATTACGCATGAATTAATTTACATATCTTCATTAATCTCAAAATTTCAGGCAGACATTTTGAACCAAAGCGAGTTTCAAATTTATTTACGTAGCAGTGGTTCTCATCGGTTCTAATTACTTTCTAAGAAAATACATTTCCTCATAATTCTATATTCTTTTCATATTTCAGTTTGACTATGATGTAGAATCTTGTTTGAAAATTTACACAAACTCAGCCTTCCATAAATTTTCTCATCTCTCAATCTCTCTTTATGGTTCATAATATTTCCAAGGTTTTACATATCATAAACACAGAATAAACGTACCTTAACTGTGAAATCATAAATTTTTGGAAGCGGCTTAAATATTAAGTTGTCTAAGATTTTAAGCGGGAGTTGGCCAGTATAAAAGACACCGATTTGTGTGGGTCTCCTTCACAATTAACAAGTTGCGGATAATGCTTTTCTACACGTAGGTCATTTCATTATATAAATTTGTTCATTTTCAAGGTGCCGTAACTCAAGAAAAGAGGTATTTGTCAGATCATTCACGTGTCTATCCATCTGTCATACCAGTTTTTCTTAAAAAAAAAACATTTTACGTACTTGAAATTTGCATTGTGATAATTAATATTAACGAGTGTAAACTTCAATGGACCGGGTATATTGATATAGATATTTTAAGATGACCAATTCAGGTAAGAGAATTTGATCTATTAGCGCGGTATCGTTCAAAAAGTAAATTATAGAAATTTAAGATGAGGCCAACGAAATAATATTTTTTTCTTCCTGCCGAGTAACAAATGAAAAAGCAAATTTTAAGAATTCCGAAAGTTAGTGTAAAATCCGTTTTTGAATATGTCCTTAAAAATCCATCTATTTTTGAAACTGCTAAAACCAAAATTATGAAAAAATATTGTTACCAAATTTTAACTAGAAAAAATTACAGAATTTATTATACATCTCTTGGTATTTGAAAAATATCTCGAATTGTTGAACAATTTTCACGCTTACAAAAAACGTATCAGATTATAAAATTACGTACTAGAAAATTAAATAAATATCTGTGAATAGTTGTTTAAATTGTATCTGAAACAAAAGTAAAATCTTTACAAATTTTGTTGAAAATGAATTTGATTTATTCAACTGACTCTGATATTTTACAAAATTTGCAAGAAGAAAAGTTGGTAACACTTAGTGCTGTACCTTAAGAAAATGAGATCTTTAACAATGATATTGAGCATCTTTATTTCAGCAAGTACTAAATAGCAAGAAAACGTAGATGAGAATATATTTGTTTTTTTTGTAATTAAATTCTAAGACATTTCGCGGAAAATCTTTCCTTTTTGTTACTAAAGGTATTGGAAGAACAGACTTTCATAGCAATAATAGTTAAATCGATTTTTCTTAAAATTCAAATTAGAAACAGCCATTGCTAAAACATTAGTACCAAATTATATCGTAAAAATTTAAAAGTTCTAAAAAATATTAAAACGATATTACAAAAATAAGAAAATATTTTTAAATTGTTTCATCAGCATTCTTACGAGAGAAGAATATTAATATAAAAAAAAATAAATTAGCACCTTGCGTAACAAAAAAAATGCAGTTTTTAAAATAATGATATTGATCACATGCATTTCAGTAAGTAGAAATAGCAAGAAGAATTATATGAAAAAATATTAGTTTTTTTTGTATTTAAAAAAAGTTATTTCAATTCTAAAATATTTCGCATAATTTTTTTTCTTTTTAATTCTACGGACATTTTTTTAACCCTAACGGTATTCGACGAACAGACTTCGATAGTAACAGTAGTTAAATTGATTTTTCTTAAAATTCAAATAAGAAACTGTCATTGTCATAACATAACTACCAAATTATGTCATAAAGATTTTAAATGTCTAAAAAAATATCAAAATTATATTTTAAACATTAGAAAATATTTTTGTCTTTCTCACGAGACAAAAACATTAATAAAATAAAATTTAAACGTAAGTAACGTTTTAAAATGTAATAGATAATTAAAAAAAAAAATTAGCACCGCACATCATAAAAAATGCCCTTCTTAAAAACATATATTTTTCTAACGTTTTGCATTTCAAAACGAAATGATCTATATTCATAATTATGGCTATATCAAATTCGGACCTTCTGGTGGAGGACGAGAATAATACGTGTTTTTGTAGATGTTTTCAGTCATATATCTCGAAACACATTAAAAGTTCTAAAAAAGAGATTTTTAATTTTATAATTCGTTCGATCTTCTATTTATTCCATTACGACATTGAAATAATCATTATAATTCCTTCAGAAATTTACATCACACGTAACTTTAAAACAATTTGGAGTATTCGAGTTGCCTTTGTAAATTATCCGTTCATATATTTTTGAATGTGAATTATCCCGATATATAAGATTTACCATAGTGTCAAATTTCTCATTTCTATATACAGTTTCTAGAAAAAAACATCTTTCGCAGTAGAATAGAGTTTCTTTTCTTTTGAATATAAGGAACAACAAAAAATTAAAAATAAAGAAAATGCATGTACGACCGCTATATATGTTAGAAGTGAAATTTCTTCTTGTCCTTCCAATTATTTTGTGTCTTATTGTATCCATCAGATAGATGGATACAATAACACTCTTCACGTCTCTTTTTCCTACACACTTTCTATCTCTCTCAGTTTTCTTATTCCTCTTTCTTCACTACTTCATATTTTTCTTTCCTCTTTTCCGACATATCAAGTTGTATGCTAAATTGTGATAACGTAAAAAATTATACTGAGTTCACAATATCATTGAACAAAAACTATTTAAAATATAGGGATATTTTAAATAGTTTTTGTTCAATGATATTATGAACTCAGTATAATTTTTTACGTTATCACAATTTGCAGAAATTTAAGAGTGGGGAAATTAAATTTTATTTTGACTGCATTAATAGTATAAATATAGTATAATTATGTTGTAGAAAGCTGCGTATTATTATAAAAGCCTAGGTTGTAAAAAAGTTTTTGAGTGGTACACAGTTTTTGAAAAAGATCAATAGTTACTAAAAGAAGATCGGTAGGCAGGACGCCACTCCACAAACGCCAATGATGAGAATATCGGGCAAATACCGATGATTATAATTTTAAAAAAGATGAAGAGAAACTTTCTGATGTTTTCCAGCCGCTGTATCAAAGATCCAAATCACATATCAAGAAAAGGAATGTAAATACAAAACCAAATAATACAATATTTTTTAAAGTATTTCTTCCTGGTTGAAATCAGTCTGGAGCTTTTTGAATGTAAAACGATCTGACTAGCTCCATTAAGAAAAATATTTTTTAAAAATCTTTTTAAAATGTGGCTAAAGTTAAAAGTTAGCTAGTAGTTAGTTTTAACTTAATTCTGCAATCATGTGGGCGATAAATACGGAATTTTTATGTATGTATTAATTTTTCTACGTGGATAAGTGAACATTGAATGGGGGAGGAAACCACATTTTACCTTACATTTTTAAATAAATTTCCAGTATTTGAATAAAACACAATTATAAAAAAATGGTTCAAAAAACTGCCTTTTCCGTGTTCTTATGAATTTATGAAATATTGTTCAGAAAGTTATTGAATATATTTATAAAAATTACCAAAATTAAAAAAAAAATTAGGTTTCTCTTTGAAAAAAATTCTTTTTTCAAATAGGAAAACCAGTCAATTATTTCTTGATATAAGAAAGTGAAATTAAACTACGCTTATTAAATTTTAGACCCGAAATTAAAATATGAAGGAAAATAACTATTTAGCAATAGCCAGCTCTGCGAAGGAATTTGTTAAAGAAACACGTCGATGATTTTGAAGTATCATAGTATTTTTTAAGTGCATATATATAAACGCAGACTTAAGCAAAGACATTTCAATGTTTTTGATATTTTTCTACTCCCCATATCTTTGCTTACAAAAATCAACGCCGTTTAGAACATTGTTCTGAAGAATATGAAGTGCAAAAATATGTGATCCATGTGATGTGAGCAAATGTCTGCAACTTGTCAAATATTTCAAAAAGTAATTTTTTTTCTTTATTTTAAAATCAGCTGTTTACTTAATTCATAAACCTAATCATAGTCCGGTTTTATTAACTCGATCGACTATTAACATTAACTTTAGCTTTCATCATAGAGATATGACGGTCTCACCTGCACACGGTGGTTTAACTGGAGATACCATGCATAATAGTGTATTAGACACGGCGTTGGCAGCTAAGTGCGGAATTTAAGAAAACATGGAGCGGAAAAGATAGACTGTTTGGCACTCAGTGGTTCTATTTACATGTGTGGGAATAAAAGATCTTCCACAAAAATTATCTGGGATTAAAATTATTTATATTTATTAAAAGAAAATGACAAAAATTATCGCTTTTTCTTCCCAAATAATTGAAAAATCATTTTTTATTCTAGGTTCGATTTTTACTGCGTTGATAAAAGGAGATCTAAGTTTGAAGCTGCTGTTTCGTATTTTCAATAAAAGAAAACATTTTATTAATGAGAATTAATGAGGATAATTCACGCGTCAAACGATTATGTCAATATATGTACATGGTGTTTATGAACTAATATTTTTTATAAGTACTTTTGACAACTTTTCTTTTCATTTTTTTCTAAAGTTATTAAATAATTTTTGTAGTGAATTTAAAATAAAAATTGTTTTATTAAATAAAATATCTTCAAGATCAATACAAATTGATAATCATGTAAACATGTATTTTCTACTACTTTCTTCAATGTTCCAAAATAACTCCATGTATATTTTAATGTTTTTTTAAATTATAATACCGAATTATATCCAAAAAATTGGGTTTCTTCTAAAATTATTCTTTGGAAAATTGTAAAAACCCTGTAGCATATTATTTAAAAGGGCCCTAAAAAAACAGGTAAATGAAAACTTCCGTATAACTTTTCGTAGAAAAAATTTAAAGCATTCTTAACTATTTTAATATTTTCTTATTAATTATAATAGTAAATCGTTTCTAAGGGTAAGGTTTACTTCAAACATTTTTTTTTAAATGTTGCAAAGACTCTATAGCATATTATTTCAAAAGGCCGTAAGAAAACATAAAAAATTAAAAACTTTCATATATAATCTTATAAAAATACTTTGAAGTGTACATATACACTTTATTGTTAATTTTTTAATTATGAATTCTGAATCGTTTCCGGTATATAGATTTTCTTCAAAAATTGTTAAGGTATGTATAAATATTTTAATATTTTATATAATAACAGTTCTCCCTAAGAAAGTTTCCCTTCCAACTTTGATTAAGGTTTAACAAAATTCTTAAGAGATATACTTCAGTAAATAATATTTGTGTTTCATCAAAGTTTTCTAGACAATATTACCAAGTATAGTGTATCGTTTTTAACATTTTAAAAGCACTATTGTATAGAATTTATTTAATTCATTATCAATTAAATGAATTCAGAAATCTCTCGAAAACTCATTTTTACATTCTGTTTACTCCTGTTTAAACGATAAAGTTTACTTGTCGCGGGTAAAAAGACTACAAAAATAAATTCCTCCTAAATTCTTTGATTATTTTTCTCGAAACGTCACTTAACGATAATATCGTTTTTGTATTGGCATGGTCCATTATACCATAATTATTTATTCAAAATTCTGGGAATTACAATTTGGCGCTATTCCGCTATAAGAAATAAAGTAGTGTTGGTAGTGTTGTGCTATTATATTTACTCAAGAACATAGCGCTTGGGTGTGCTACTCTGAAATAAACTTAAATGTCTTGTAAATTTAAAATTTATGAAAAAAATATATGATTCTCGTCTACGGTAAGTCGTAGCAATCGGCAGTACCTCTGAGTGTCAGTGTTAAAGATATTTGAGATAATATTGATATCACGAGATAACGATAACTGAAAAAATAAATTTATGAATATGATAAGGGGAGAAAATACAGTCTATTCGTTACATAAGTGGAACAAGCTAGAAGAAAATTTGAAAGTGTTATGAAATATGCACTTTCGAAATTGGCAGGAATTAAATTAAAATATGTTTTTTCTTTCCCATCCCTTAATAAATATTTATATATAGATTAAAGAGTATCTTGAATAAACATAAATATATAAGTGACAATTAATGATTACATGATATAACAAGTAATTCATTAGGTGCATAATTACTTTATCAGAATTTATAATGGACAAATAAAATTTTCGTTTCAAAACAGTTGTCCTTCAGTTCAAAACCTTAAAACTATTCATAAAATTTATGATGAGGCGTCAATGGAGTAAATTAATATTTACTCCACATACCTGATGCTAAACATCTCAGATTGTAAACTTTACATAAGCTCTAAAAATTAATGGTAATTCTAAGTTTTACGGTGAGAGGTTAATCATTAAAGTTGCCAATCGACTTTTTTTAATATATTAGAAAAACTCTATATATCGTCATTGTAAATTAATTGATGTCACACAAACGCACTGCATGCAACTGAGTTAACATATATCCGACTTTTTTTATTTTGTAGGAATATAATATTTAAAATAAAAAAGTATATATAGTATTAGTAGCATAATATTTAAAATAAAACATTTTATTTAATACGAACTACTGAAGACGATATAAATATTATGTTAGAAAATTTATAGAGGTGGGTTCCAGGAATACCGTGCTCTGTTTCTTAAAATATTCTACGTTAAAAACTATGTTGTTAGAATTATTTTAAGTGTATTTCAAGTTGTTGCTTTTTTTTCAATTTATGGATAGGTTTTGTTTATGGTACTAATTTCGTTCAAATTTTTTTCTTCTTATATCTAATGACTGAATAAGCTTTATTATTTCAATAAACTGTTGGACAATGGAATTAACGAAATTGATGTTACGAGCGAAATTAATTGTAAGGGTAAATCCAGCCTCCACGGTTACACTTAGCGCTCTTTGCATGAGATATAGCTCCGGTACATGAATTAAAAATAAGTCTAAGGTATTTTTGATACAATGCAATATCAAAAGAAAATAACTAGCAATCTACGAGTAAATAATAAGTAGAAGTGATAATTTTAAAAAACTTGTATTGATCGTTAGTAATATAGGATAACACTCATCGTACTCTGTGTAATCTTAAAAATAAAACTGTTTAAAAACTTTTAGCTTTTACATGTCACGATTCGGTTAATAACAAGGATTTTCCAAACGGTTTGATGTAGGTCGTTGAAATTATTACCATTTTATATATATATATATATATATATATATATGTATAAATATTTATATATATATATATAAATATTTATATATATATATATATATACACACATACATATATACATATGGTTACATTTCAATCAGAGACCAAAATTTAAGATAATATTTCACATCTCAAATGTAAAGAGAATGATTTGTCCTACTTAGTTAAATAAAGAATTTTTTTATTTTATATAATTTTTCCAAATCTGATATATTTATCCGTCTTTTTTCTTATATTGAGGCAATATTTAAGGAAAACGTAAACAATATACTTTCTTTTATTCTTTTTCATTAATGATCCCTAGCCTTGTTTATATCTACCTAGAAAATGTGGCATTCCTCTTTAGGGTGTCGCACGTAATTAAGAGGAAAGTAAACCTTATTTTACCACTTATGCGTTCGTTAATCTCTTTATTTATCATAGATACTTTTTTAAAAAAAAATATTTTTAATTCCATGATAGTGTGGTATCAATTTAAAGGGAAATATTTAATTTCAAATATTATTTATTTGAGAATTTTACTTAAGATAAATTTTGTTTGTATCTTGATGTCGCTTTCTCCCTTATCTATGTCAATAATTGCTTAAGTCAAAAAATGAAAAAGAGTCACGCAATGTGATATTTAAAGTTAAGCGAGGTTTGATGTATTCACGATATTTCTACCATATTTTTGCAATTAAACTATATAAGTGAAAATAGTGAAAATATGCTATTAATAATAGTATTGTTTCATAGCAATATTTTTTAGGACAATACATTTACCTCTTGTTGATCATACTAAAACAGTAAACTTGATCGACCGAAATTGAATTTTTAATGATTTTACCGATAAATTAGCAAAAAATTAAATTTTGCCCTCTTAGTGTAATAAAAATATATTAGCAAACAAACTAAGATCAATATTAATAATAAATTTCCTACGTAGAAGATATAAGCTACGTACAGCTCGTTTATTAAGCGGAAACACGATTTTCACAAAGGTGCTCGCTTCACTCGAGGCGGCGCAATTCGCGGTATTTGGGTGGACTTGGCTGACCCTTACATCCTGTAAGTTTACACTAAATCGAATTTAATAAATTTTCTATGAACTGGCGTAATTTGCTGAATTCCATGTCCGTCACTGCCAGCATTTTTGTGCACGAATACCCGGAAATAGCTTTCCCATAAATTGGGTTATGACTTGGGATCGGTATAGTACTTGTATATTTTTACTTAAATTTTAATTTCGTAGATTTGTACATTATATGGCCTGACTAAATGATCAATATGATTATGAAATGTCAATTACTGACACTTTAACACTTTAACAGGACTTCATATCAATTATTTTCAAAAATTTTATTTTTGTTATATTTTTGTGTAAGAAAATCTAATGAATTTTTTATATTTTGTTGGCGGTTCAACGCATACATGTAAATGACGAAATCGACGATCAGTTATTCTTTAGTTTCGAAAACCTTTTTTTTCATTTCCCTATTTCAACGATTAGTTAACAAGCCGAATAGATCAGGTAATTTTATGCCAAAGTCCATGTGCCATTTTCAATTAAACTCAAAGATGTTGCACTTATGTCAGTACTGAAAAAGAATGATTTTTTAATATAAAAACTAATTCGTGCGTTATTCTTTTTTATTGGAACTGAAACTTTGGCAGATTTACAAGTATAACTCATATGGTTCTAAGCTTCCTATAGTTATATTACTTACACGTATTACATTATTCCGATGCTTATTGCACGTTAGTTGCTTTGTAAGAATTAAGCAGCTTCAGTTCTTACTTCATTTAGTAATCGTTTCTGTCAAAAATGTTAAACATGTTATCACTTAACATTTTTGATTGACATATGTTTCACATTGCGTCATCTATTGAGACATCGTAATAGTGAATATTTATTATTGATTAAAAAACTCCAAATTTATCTTAGAGGAATTATGAAATTTTCATAGATAAAAAGTAGTTTATGTAATTTCGAAGTTTTATAAAAATTTCTCCATCTCGTAATTGAATTTAAATTTCATAGAAGTGTTAGCAAGCCTATTAGGAAATGTTAAAATTGATCGATATTAAAACTGCGAAGAAGGTTTAATGGCTAGTGCATAGGTTTTGTAGGCTGGTAGAAATTGTTCATATAAAAAAAATAAATTCGTTTAATATAAGTATGTATATATTAAATTCTACAATAAAAATATTTCCAAATCATTTAAAATAAGTAAACAAAATTACAAAATTGTAGAATGTTTTAAAAAGTTTCTTTAACGTTAAAAATGGACTGAATTATATAGCAATTAAAACTAAGGGTGACGTTGAAAAATATGATGCACTGTATTGCAGCTAAGTGAACGAAATAGAAGAAATAACTATAAGTAATATAAATTTTGGTAATTAAAAAAAACACACTCTTTCAATGGAATCACTAAGAAAGACGAAATGTCATTTAATAATTTTGCAACGGGTAAAATCACTTATTGATTATAATAACAACCTTTGCGTTTTTGTCAACCAACTAAACGGCAAGAGTTAATTTCGTAAACCATAAATAGCTATCAATAAAGAAAGTTTCGGTTAAAAGGTAATAGTCATGATGAAGGATATTCCAACCATATTGGTGTTTTAGTCGAATTATTGCCCAAAATATTAGATTTAAATATTCTTATACAGGTGTAAGAAAAGTGTTATGTTAGTTTTTAAAGAATACGCTGTTAGAGTAAAGACATAATCCTTCAAAGAAAGACATAGTCATATTAGTATTTCATCCTTTCCTTACTTTTGTCGGCAAAGGTTTAAAATGAAATAAATACCCTGAAAATTTACAAGTATTTCCTATTTTTGTCACTTGTTACACATTATTACATGCTAGGAAAAGCAATTAGTTTTTCACTGAAATGAAAGCATTTAATATTACTAACTACATAGTCTTAACTTTACCTTAGGCTACTATCGCAAAAGAGTTTTTTTTTAACATGATGACCATGATGAGCTGCCAGTGTTGGCAATTATACACATTGGTGCGGTTTTTGGCATCATCATCAAACGCTGTTCGGAGTCTATTGTAACTTTTAACTGAAAGGTTGGCACAGTAAATAATGGCACAAATATTTTCTCGCGTTAAATTAACTTTCTTACAAATATACAATGCTAGTTAGTCGTAGTTCATTGTTACCCGGTACGTCAAATATATTATATTGTCCAACAACAGCATAGAATACGTTGTTGAGTTAATACTGTATATAAAATTCTGAACGAAATCGTAAGATATGCGTAAGTTGAATATAAAAAAGTCAAGGTTGTTCATATTTATTAGTAGCTTGTTTTTTTTAAGTCTTTCGACGACAACTTAAGTAAAATTTATATACTAATGCATAATATTTTTGCTTATCCTACCCTCCACGTTTGTTCTTTACTGCGTTTTAACTTTTTTTCTTGTGAGTAAATTAAGGTCTGAAATATGTACCTTACAGAAGATGACATATAATCCAATCTCTAAAAATATATTGCTCAGAAACATATAAATTTTTAAATTATGAGAAATAAAAAAACTTGGTTGGAAATGGAGTTAGAATAATGTCTTAGAACGTATATGTGAATAAATATTACTAAGTTAAAATTATATTTTCTAATGCTTTTCAAAAGTAAAAAACCTACAGTAAAAAAATCATTTAATTTATCAAATTAGGATTAAATCAATTAAAAATAAAATCACAAACTAACCGTTTATGAAACATTTTGCTATTACGGGAAGTACATCTAGAAATAATCTAAAAAAAGTAGAAATAGACTTTGAAGTTTACAATGCTAATGTTCATTTTGAAAAGAAGCGATAGAATAATACAAATGATTCAAATTCTATTTGAATCCATATACTGGAACCATTTAACTTGTTTTACTCCTTATGCTGTAAGTAGTATATAAAATACTATATTATATATATTAAAGTAGTCAAGATATAATAAGTTACATTAATCCATAAATATGAAAGAGACTAAATATCTAATTTAAAAAAATTAGTATGTGCAAAATAGTTACGTGTATGCATCGACAGAAAAGCTACAATTTAACGTTTAAAATATAAAATTTATAAAATAATGAAAAAAAATTTTTGGGTAAAATATAGTTTAACTCCCCCACAAAAAATTGCGTTAAACTATGCACTAAAAATGTTCATTTAGTTTTGCTCCATAAAGGCATATAAAGATTATCACATTGCAAGAATTCATAAAATAACTTTGCGCCAACGTTATCTTTAGACTAAAAGAGACATGGACTAACCGTGCTTAGTCTGTTTAATAGTTTGAATAGATTCTATTTAGTGTTGAGTAATTCTTTTAACTACATTTTGACTCCTCGGTATCTATTAAATATTTTATTTTTACTTGAACCGGAAACGTTTGGCAAATATCATGTCAACCAGACAATTTAAAGAGGGTGAAATTGTTATTAATAAATTTGAACTGTATACCAGAGTAGCGAAGCTAAGTAAAATTGTTTAGAAACATGTTGATTACCAGAAAGTAATGAAAACTTGATAAACAATCTATTTTGCCAAGTGAAGCTATGTGCAAAATTATTTATCAGGAATTATGAAATGATACTTAACGCAAAACCGTCATTAGAAAGCTTTTACCTTTATAAAACGTTCTTGTCCGTAGAGGCGTTTTGTGCTCGATCACACTACCGATTTGTGAACGTGTTTCGAGCGAAGCGATGGGTCAACGTGGACGCCGCGGGTATCCGTGAGTGAGCAGTGTATTCACCGCGAGTGTGCAGCGGGTGTACTCGACGCCATGGTGCGAACCTTGTGTCCTATACTTGCAAACAGCCTGCCCTGCGACTTCAGTCGTATCATGAGAGCGACTGCGATTGCACGTGCACCTTGTGTTGACAATGAATAGTGAATTCTTCCAAACCCGTCCTCGTGTTTGCTTTCGTTTTCTACGTAAACGCCTTCGAAGTATCAAAGTAAACAGCGGCGTTTCTTAGTCGGATTCCATTTTGTTACTGATTGTTCAAATCACGGGTCAAACAGCGTTAGTTCATTGCGCACTCACAGGAAATACGCTGCATACTCGCGGAGAGCTCGCAACGTATTCGCGGCGTCCACGTTTACCTATCGCCTTGCTCGAACACATCCACAAATCATTAGTTGATAGCGCTCTTTCTGCAAGTGTATGGTTAAAGGACAATTCATTTTTGTTTTATTCAAAAAAATGCTACGCAGTCTTCAAAGTATTGCCAATTTAATTAAGAAATTAGAAATAAATTTTCGGGAAATACGAAAAATCGAAATTTAGAAATCGGCGCTATTAATAATAATGCTGAATAGAAAACCTCAATTTCTGAGGAAAGTATTGCTCTACTTTGCTTTTCTGATTTTGAGGAGTAGATTTTAGATATTGAGTTTAATATTTACATAGTCAAATATTTACTCCAATCAAAAATATGAAAAAATATATAATTAAATACATAAGAACATATACACTAAAATATGAGTTCAATATAAGTCACTTGACAGTTCATGGATCATATGTATTTTGATTCCTGTAAAGTTAAATGAGAAAGACTTATTGGTATAATAGAGTGAATATTTAATGTATATTTATTGAAATATCGAATATATTTAACACCGCCTACGTCTATCCGCGACTTCGTACGCGCAGACCGCTGAGGAACGTATCGATGCCGTTTTTATATGTATACTTCTACCCTTGGACTATGCTAAAAACAAAGACAAAAAAACTCAACTGATAATAGTTTTCTCTTAATATTGAGGTTCAATACAATAGAGGATTTCTCTACCCCTGGTGCATCACTCCACACTTGAATTCTGAACACGTATATTTCGCCACTATATGTCGGGGTGAAAAGCTTCATTATGCTATCTAAAATGCATGTAGCGCCATCTATTAATATACACAGGTGCACTACACATTAGTGTATTTATTACACGTTGGTTCGCTAGGCATTCTCTGTTGTTCTAATAAAATTTAAATTACATTTCAAAATAATACATGCATATCCATTGACAGAATGGACCGATTGCGATGAAATGAACATTAAATACTATTACTAATTACCCGTTTCCCTAAAAACTTCATCCAAATCAGGTTAGTAGTTTTTACGTAATGCTAGCACTAATATATATATATATAAAAAGGCAAATAGACAAAAATTAGAAAAATTATGTTAATATTTTCTATCATTTATATTTTATCCCCTAATTTTTTTTCACACATTTTTAAACCTAAGCAAGGTTTACAGTTCTGTTATATGTATTGAATTTAATACTGGTATTTTTGCTATGTATGTTTCATTATGTATAAGAAAAATTCATTCTTGACATATTATTTATATATATATATATATATATATATATATATATATATAAATATGCTTAGATTTGTGTATATCGACTTTATTTAAGTTTGAAAGCAACGGGAAAATTTCTTAATTTTATTAGAGTCCTTGAAACCAGCTGTCTTAAACCTGATCCAGTATCCGGTGATCGCGGATTCACGTCCCGGATCGTAAATCGTTTTATATTCACAAGTCGCTCAGAGCAAAATGGATCCGGAGGAGTATATTTTCATGTTATTTGCTCATAAATAAGTCTATGAACCAATTCACATTTATTTTTACTCCATGTTTTTTGTTTCTGCAAGATGAGATTATATGTCCGAAGTACTCACGGTAATTACGATTTGTTGTCATACACAGTAAATGAGTGCCTTTTGTTTTGTTTGCACTTTGAAAATAGGGTTGCGACAGAATAGCGAGCAAATTATAATTCCTAAAAGTAATTTTGAAAAAGCGAAGTTCTCGATTTGACATGGCTGCATGAACAAAGAAAATGCAGCAATGACAGTTGGCACGTCATGCGCTCCTCAATTTGTAATAGTTTTTTTAGAATCATCAATGTTTATAAATTAGTGCTAATATCTTTGTGGATTTTTCTACATTCCATTATTTCACAAATTCCTCGTTTAAAATTTTGATTTGCTGTTGTGTGCAGGTTTTAAAATTATCTTCTCTTTCAACGGTAAGAAAGTATAATTTCCTTCATATTTGCCTAACAAAGTTTCAATGTTTCTCATATGGATTCTACATGTTTTTTATACCTGTTTGACAAAACATTATATATATATATATATATATATATATATATATATTTGTAAATATATATACAAATACATATATATATATATTTTTTTGGAAAATATCTTCTTTTATTAACGTGCTTCTCCCTGTTATCTGTAAAAATATTAAATAGTATAATAATACTGGCATCATATTATGAAAATATTGTCAAAGGTGCCGCTTTTAATATTTTCTTTTAAATTTAAGTCTATTACATTTATTATATTACCATGGTTTTCCAATTAATTTCATATTACCGAATTTTTCACGAGGCATATTATGCATATTTAGGGTTGCGTAAAAGTTATCTAAGTAAAAACATGGAAGTCTTCTATCTTATTACTAATGTATTGGTCCATCTATTATTCTGTCATAGCCGTTCTCTTGAGAAATCATTTAACGTTGAAACTTGAAATTAAGTAGGGTAACATTACAATGTTATAATATACAATTTATAATATACATATTATCTTGTATAAATTTCAGTAGATAATTTTTAAATATGTATTTTCTTTCAATTTCCAATCTTTTAAATTAAAAAAAAGATCATGTTATTAAATTATATTATTCTCTTTTAATTAAATAATAAGGACTATAAAACAATACAGTTAAAACATCATTTAAGATACTTCTAGGAATAATGCTTAAATATCCACAAACATTTTCTCAAAAATTGTTAGGCGTAAAAAGTTAAAATTTGGCATAAAGATAGAGCTTTATATATTTTCCAATAGTTACCACTAAAAATGTTCAGATGCAAATTTTTGCAACACCGTACTTTAATTTTTGTCATCTCAAATCTTGCGTGAAATACCAACTGGAAGAAAAAATCATGAAAACAGTAAAATAATGCTTCTTCCAAGTTATATTTTTGTAGTTTTAAGATATGAACAATATTTTAACACCTATGAAAGACAAAGGTAAAAACAATAATTTTACAGGATGAAAAATATTATTAATATTCGTAAATAAATAAACATGCATACTATATAACCTGAAATGTAAACATATGCACACAAGTGTACAAAACCCTCTTTGTGCGAGTAGCGTTCCACTCCTATTTAACAGGTTTATTACCTTTTCAATTTCGTTTTATAGTATCTCTTATTCCATTGCATCATCACTTTTCTGTTAAATTCATAGCAAAGCCATTAAATTTATCTCTAGCGGGAACCTTGAAACCAAAATATTTGAGAATATGGTTATATGGAATTTATGACATAAGGAAACATGCAATATTTTTATCTGCCATGGAATTATTGCAAGTACAAGGAAGCTGCCAATTTTATATATCGTATTTATTACCCACTTCCCAGTTTTGAAGGAAATCTATTTAAAATTGTTAAAGATTAGATAAAGTAATAACCCCAACCAAAGTTAATTAAGATGAAAAATATTTTTGGAAAATACTGCATAAAAATTTAAAAGCAAGTGTGTAAAAGTTTACGAATAACAAGTGCGATACATCATATAAAAGAAAGTTCTAAATATAGTTTGAATATATTCCTTGAATTTTTTTATTTTCTTGTCTTTTTTTATCTTCCGAAACACTCTTTAATCCATTTAATGCATATACTAAAATTAACAAGAAAAAATAAATTTTATTTGATATCTTAAGTAGTTTCAAATCTACCTGTTTATGTAATTTAACTTACGTCACAAAATTTTGAGATTATTAACTATATGTGTGAATTTTATAAATCTTTTGCAATTAACAATAAAAATATAGAAATCCCTTTAGGTGGGAAAATTTCTTACTCGCTTGATGGTATTCGTATATAAAATATTATCGTTATATTCGTATGGCTGAAAATATTAGGCTTCATTGTTAATTGTAACTTTTGCAGCCGATGTGGCTCAGCGACATACGTAACTAAATCATGATTAATAGAATAAGGACCATCACGGCCGTTAGCGAGTATGGATTTAAATTATACTCAAATATAAAAATATAGTATGTTAATTGGAGAAAGAAACTACTTTCATTGCTTTGTTATAATAGTTTCTGATTTAAACGAAATCAGAATATCACAAAGGCGTCATCATCACCACAGATATTACTTAAAAGTACAGCAGAAAAAATGATACACTGAGTTTTCCTGATTCGGTCTTGACCATTATATTGGGAAATATAAAAATCGTACCCATTGCACTATTTGTTCGTAAATAATAAATCAGAATTTGTTCTCAGAGCATTGGGTTAAGTTTCGTTAGTGCCATAGTTTATTTGTAAGAAATAGCAGCTTTAAAAATTTAAATATATTTAATAGATTTATTACAAAATACTTAAATATAAATTAGTTTATTTAGATGGAAATACCAGTAATTGTTATTTTGTCATTTGTAATATCAATTTTTCGACACGTATATCTGTATAGTTGTCTTTTATGATGTATTTATACTACCGATGTATTGTATATTACCGATGTGTTTATACGAATTTATCAAGTAGCTAATCGACGAAAGTTAATTTTATCGGCCATCGATCGGCCGGCCGTGTTCTAATTAAAAGTTTATTACACTCACGCTAAATGTAAGTTGCGTCGTGTTTTTTTGGTTAAACTGTGAGAAACGTATCTATTTGTTAGGCTAACTTACCTTAGTGAGCCATATGCCATTTACCTATTCGTTTTTCTTTGGTTTGTTTTTAACAATATACGTACGAATATGTCGCTCCCCTGTAGACATTTTTAAACAGATATTTAGATGCTGTCTAGCATGATATATTTATTTACACATTTATTAATATTTTGCACAACATTTTGAAACAGCGATACACGCAAAAAACATCTTTAATGCAAATTAATATATGAGGATTAACTTATTCAATCGCAAGATCAAATATAAAGATTTTCAATAATGTTTTTGTAAATTAATAAAAGTACTGTTACTGATCTGAAATTGTCGTACTGTCGTCAACAGAAGTGAATTTCATTGTAATACTTAACGATTATGATGGGTTTTAATAAAAGTTCTATTGGATATTTTTAAAATTTTTTAATAAATATCGCGGAAATGAAAAATTACAGCCAATTTATGGCACGTCACCGACTTAAAATAGTCTCATTATTATTAAAGTTACAGACTAGTTTAAAAAGTTACCGACATGAAATTTTCTCACTGATGACCACTAGTAAAAGACAAGTAAAAGCTGAATATTAAAGTGTTAGTCAATGTTAAATTATAAATCCGAAATTTCAGAAATATTTCTTCGTCCTCGTTCGTAACTTCTGCAGTACTTATACGCAGCAAATTTTTTTACACTTGCAAATTAAAGCTTTTTCTATTATAATAAAAGAAGAAAAAAAATAAATACGTGAGACAAAAGTTAAATAATCAACATTGTCTTTCTAGAGACAATTACAATCCTTAAAAAGTTTGAAAAAACCAACGTAACATATATTATACTCGAGCGTATTTACTTTCCTGTTTTTTATTTACTTTCACCGTACATTTATTCTCATGTCTTAAAATATTTTCATATTATATGAAAATAAAGGAATAAGGAAAAACGTAAAAAATAATTTTCTAATAAAACGGGACTCAGAAAAATTTAGATTGCTTTTTAAATTACACGTTGACCCATGGTTTAATAATAACATTTCGTATTACCCTATTTACCATTTTTCACTTTAAGTCTCCGTTTACAAAATATCAAATTTCAAAACTTGTGTTGAGAAATCTGGTAACGCGTCAAAAAATTGGTGAAAGAACGTACACGACATTAGAATTCGTATAATCTTTCAACCATGGATTTGAAGAATATAAAAAGTTCTAAATAATATTTCATTGGAACTTTCAATTTATATTATATGTGTAACTTACACCAACGATTGAAATCGTGGGCTCCCACTGCCCGAGATTTCATAGGCCGTGCCGCGTAAGGGTATCGACACAGAGTGGGCGGGTAAGGTGGCGACGGTGATTTAATATACAGAGCACTCGTGGCATAGGACCCGCGCTGCTCTCGTCGCTTTACCCGCCTGCTGTGTGTCGACACCATTACGCGACGCGGCCCGTAAAATCACGGGCAGTGGAAAGCCATGATTAGAGATATAGACTATGGGAGTGCGTATCCTAACAGAAATTTTGTAAGTTATATTGTTAAAATATTATTAAAAATAAATAGCATATATTATTTATGACTGTAATATTTCACACCAAAGTTAAAAAATTTTCAAATTCTCATCTATTCTACTTTTAAATGGATTTTATAAAAAAGCGGAAGGCGAACTATTTTCAAATAGTTTTTTTAGTAAGGTTTTGAGGAATAAAATTACTTTCTTACTTTTGTTGAATATTCTTTGAAAAGTATTAAAATTAAAACTGAATTATGAACATATGTATTTAATTCAGACACATCCTTTTAAGAAACCCATAGTGAACTAAAATATTCAGAATGTTTGCTTTTTCGGTGATATCAGAATTGTCATCATAAAATTGGGAAAAGATAGTTTTATAATATCTATAATCTTTATTATAGAAAACTTGTCATTCCAAAATTTTCATAAAAAAGTTTTAGTGAAAATTTAAACAATTATTTTGAAATATTCAAATGGATAAAATCCATTTTTAAGCGAAATTTAAATTTTCTGTACAAAAACAGTTCTTGAGAGAAAAAAAATGAGACTTCATAGGGCTCGTGAGTGGTCTTGTAAAGTATTTTGTAGAATTCTTAAAAATAGCTGCCTCTTATTAATATCGAACAGCAAAGAAAAACAAAGAGTGTTAATGATGAATAGTTTTTTTTTATTTGAGCGTATTTTTTTAGGTAATCGTGTAAGCTGTGTTATATTATAAAAAAGAGATCCCTCTCCGCTGAATTTTTCTTATACATAGCAAATTAATTTGTTGTAATCCTAATTCCATCTCATTTTCACATTATAGGGGAGGAGTCAAAACCGCTTCGCAGACCGACTGCATCACGCTCTGAAGGAATAGTCCGATGTGCCCTTTTTAGTTATGACGGTATATAATGACGTGTGTTCGATGACGGTAGGAATATATTAAGATATATTCGTGAATCAAATGTATTAAAATAATTTATTTCTCTTGTCCTTTTTTTCTTTTAATCTGAATTCGTCACATTATTTGAATCTAGAAAAATCAAGGGGAAAGGTTTATTTTTAAGAGTGCCCCGTCAAAGAATGACCTGGTGTAGTGGATGACCAATAGATTCTCATTACAGTTGTAACTATAATTTGTAAGGGCGTGTATGTAAACCGGTTTAAAAAAATTAACCTGTTCCATTTCATTTACAGTTTAGAAATATGAAGAAGAAACACTGACCTAATTTCAAGTACTGAAAATTCATATTTGTTCAATGCCTTTTAGAGTCTTGAGTGTGATAGGTTTGTGGTATACTCCATTTTCTCACAAATATTTATTAAAAATGGAAAGGCGGTATTATTTAGACACAAAACATTTTTTTACTGAATAAATAATTACACTTTAGATGTTGAAACCTTCGGTGATCGAGTTTCGTAAAGGTACGCGAGCAACAAAAGATATAATTAAATCAACACTTTTTTAAGAAAGGAAATGTTGATTTTAAATTGCTGAAATAGTCAGTTAACAGTATTTATAAAATGTTTACTTTAATTAGTGTAAGAATCGTATTTGAAGTTTTACATATGCGTTTTGTTTTTTTTTTTCAACTTTCTAAGCAATTTCTCAAAAAAACTAACCGATTTGAATAAATAAAGGTAAATTTCTTTGTCAAGAACTATTATTTATAATTTAAATATAAAGAATGTAATTTAATAATATTCCATATATTATTTGTGTCCTTTAAATAAAGTAATTCTATCAGTAGTTTTATCGAAAATCGTTCCTAGAATGAATGAAATTAGTCTGAAAATATTATCTGTTAGTTATCAAAAATGTGTAAATCTGACAAGTTTCTACAAATCTAAAGATTATAAATTGATTTAAAGGAAATTTTTTTCTCAAATCTTATTTTCTTGGTCAACAACCTAAATAATGGAACATGAAGTTTTTTTTTCTTGCGAAATTAATCCATACGTCATAAAAATTACGTCTCTGTTAGGTACAACATTTTTAACTGATTTAAGAGGTGACCTATATCGATAGTTTGTCTCTCATATATCAAGCTAAAAATTTATTTATCATTGAATACCCTTGTTATTCTAAATAGATGGAAATTCATTATAGTTAAATATTTGCAGAGTACTTAGAAAATATGTTTGTTATTATTGTTACTTCGATTTTTTTTATGACATTTATATTCAAAGACTGAAAATTTCCTGCTGAAAATTGTACGTAAAAATTTAAAATAGTTTATAGTTTTCTATTGTTACGTTATAAAATTTGTAACATACTTTTTTCGCTTTGTTCTTATCTAGTATACATTTATTAATTTCTATGAAGCCGCAACGATAATAGAATGTAGGATATTGATCAGTGAAATTTTAAATTAAACAATTATTAATTTTGTAGCTAGGTCTGCTAACATACAAATAGCAAGAAGAAGAACTTCAAAACTAGATTCTAAATTCAAAAGTATCAGTATCGAAGTTACCACGTACGTTTTCTTAACATTAAACGAGCATTGTTACCAGTTTCAAGAACTATTATATGAAATAAAGGAGGTAAAGCAAACGAGCTTTTAGTTGACTACAATCAAGACAACGTCCTTCGTTCCAAAGCCTTCTGAAATTTAGTTCACAATGGCTTCAACGATATACGCATTTGGAACCCCGCCTAATATTATTCGATTCGCCAAGTCATTAGGCTTGTTTGGGAAATATCAAGTTGTATTGAATATGGAAAAAGTTTAGTTGTACTTTATATTTCAGGTTTTGATTATGAGGAACTTTACTAAAACTCTTATAAATAAGAATATCGCATATATTTGAAAATTATTAAATATTACATTAAAAATTTAATTTTCGAGACAAAAATTGTTTTTAAATTTGTTATAAAAATAATTTACCATACTTTTTATATATTTCTGCACATACTCAGTTACCAACTTAGATTAACATCGTATTTTACAATATCTTTATATTTTCAGTGTGCCTTCTTCGCTTTTCGTGACCCCAACTATATTAATATAACAAAGAAGAAATATTATTACGATTATTTTAGACTTTCACATACATGAGATTGGAGGCGGCATTTATATTTACTGATATCATTTTATATTCGAACAATCACAAAAATAAATTCAAACTGCTTAGTAATTACTAGTCAATAACAAAGTGATAACTAAGTTTCGAATTTTTCATGTAATTACTAAATGAAACAGTGACAAAATTAATCGAAATAGGTAGCCTATTCGTACCGATAAAATTAATGGGTGGACAAATTAAAACCAAAGAGGGCATATATTGAGTATGAATACGAAGAACTATAAAATATAGCGACGAAACAATATGACAACTTTACTTTCACTTATAATAAATAAATCACATTCTGTTGCGATCGCGATCAGTTGGTTGAGCAGTAGAATACTGCGAGAAACTAGAGAGTTCCGATATAATTCGATTCTAAAGGGTGGAATAACAAAAATGTGGTAATTGCGCGAACGCAGAAAATTTTAAGGTTCGAAGAATGAAAGTTTACTCAATAATACAGGGCATTACATTTTTCTTTTAATAGCTGGAAGGTAAATTTCATAAGCACAACATCTCTTCTGAGTCGCAAGGAATGAAAGAGTTGCAAAGATAGAAAGGGGAAGTAACCATATCGTCTAATCAAAGATACAGATATCGAAAGAACGTCTTTTGCCCTTGTTCAATCATCAAGTTCATATACATATATATATATATATATATATACACTTACGCAATATTTTAATTTCCCTTAAGTAAACAGTTCATTTGTAAATATAAAGTCATATTAACATTAGTAGTATATAATAATGTTTGATTTATTGGCTTAAAAATAATACATTCAATTAGAAACATAATCGTCGAAATTAAAAAATGGTTCGATTTGCGTGATGAAAATAGATTTTTTTTTGATAAAAAAAACATAAACTTATTACCTCCACATGCCTAAGTCTTTGACAAAAATAGCCAAAATATTTTAAAAATTGTTCCATTTAAAGGGCCTAATTCTGTTCTTCCTAAGAAAATTTTAAGCAACTGACTACTGAATGAACAAAGATTGCATTTTTACGGTGTTAATTCTTCTTCGACTCTGGTTGGTTGACAGATATTTTTGTGATCCAAATTGGGTACACGGTAGTGAATGTTTACTGGAAGTGCTAGGCAGCTATTTTGACACCCCCGTAACTCAGCTCCAATAGAGAGTGGAAGTTTGATTTTTAGCATGAGGAGATATGGATAATATTTTAACGTATTCTAAATTTAGCCACGGTAAATAATTTTTAGACATTTATTCCTTTTTACAAACAAAGTTACGTACAAAGTTATCAAGATATTTATGAACTTGCAGCGGCAAAATTCAATATTGTAATAAATATAATATTCTATAAATATAGACTCAGAACCCAAACTCGCTCATTTATATTTCTCTAGCAAAATTCTTTTTGTTTTTATCTTATTATTTTAAGACTCATTTTTTTAAAACGAATTTGATACTTTTTACTGTAATATTTATGACTGGATGTTACTTCCTTAGCAGAGAAACTGGAAATAACTCGAATTGAAATTACCAGTAACAAAGATATATTTATGCCTTCGTTTCGTATCCTATTGCAGCTAAAATTTAACATCCTTCTGGATCAAACTTATTGTTCAATGATATTATATTATGTACTGATAATTTAGGTTGAAAATATTGAACAATTTGCGGGATACGTAGAACATTTAAAGAGGTATTGCACATTTTCATTATTTCATTAGTTATGAAAATCATTAATTTGCGAATATTTTGACAAGATACAGTCTAACTTGCTCATATTCGTCGCAGAGCATTCTTCTTGCAAATTTCTCTTCGATGTGATTTCTCGTTTCACATGTTTGTAAGGTAGTTTAAATTTCTGATAATATGACCAAATTTAGTTGTAAAAAAATGTTTCATAAAATGTATATCAATCATACGGTAACTCAATTGTCAATTAAATCACATGTAACTAATTGTCAAAGCAAGCGTTATAAAATATATATCAATGCAGTCTCTTTTAGATAATATTTATATGTTTAAATTATACTAGTGGTGTTACATTTAAAATATGAAAAATTGTATTGATAAGCGACTGAAAACTAAAGTGCGGATTTGTCGAAATAAAAAATTAAAATTAAAATTTAATGAGATATTGATATTATATAAAGATAAGTTCTTACTGAAGTGAAACACGAGATATTTTATATCCTTTTTCAAATATGATGAAGAAAATTGGATTGTCTCATTCAGTTCTAATAGGTCAGGATCCTCGCCAAATTATCAGATGCTTTTTATGTAAATATTTTTTGTGGCCTTCTATTTTTACTATTTATTTATTATTTGAGAAATTTTGTGAAAGTACAGACATGAGAAGTTACATGAATTGAGAAGCAAAATCATAAATGAAAATTATTAATTATATAACGTTTAAGTTCCAAGTAGGTATAAATAATACAAGTTAAAAAATGCATTAACTAATTGATTTATAAATTGTATGATCTGTTATAAAATAATATGGATTTGGAATTAAAAGCTCTGATTGTTGTATTCATATTTGCTGCGGATTTAAGTTATATTTAATATTTGAACTGTGTACGTGATTTAACATCGAAAGTGGTGCTTAAGTACAAAGTAGGTAAATTCATTTACATACAGTAGAGCGAAAATAAAATGAAAATTGGTGTTTGTGGCGTGTAATATAAAAAAAATAATAGTGAAATGCGCGATGACTTTCTTGTTAAAGAATAGAAGAAATCAGAGAATAAACGTGTGAAAGTGGTTTTCAAACTGAAAATCTATTGGAAAGAAATCTCAGTGATAAAATATAAAATATTTAACCGGTTTTATTCCCAAGTTTACCTGTTTTTATACATAGTTATTTTTATATTATATAAATACTTACAAACATTTAATCTCTTTCATTACATAATTATTCATTATTATCGTTTTATAAAAATCATTTTATTTTGACATTAAGAAGTGCCTTGAGAATAATTTGATGAAATTAGTTATGTGTAGGGCATGCGATACCGGATCTTGTTAAATCCTATATTGGCTTTCAATATTTGGTGCACAGTTTCCAAATTCCGGAAAAAATTGCGCTATTATTTTTGGTCTCAATGTGAATTTGCGTTTACAATTTTTATAATATAAGGAAAAGACTTTTAATGGTCAGAAAATATATTTGCTTGCATTACAGTATAGATAAAGGAAAATTTAAAAAAAAATCACAAATTCTGCAAGAAGTCGCCATTTAATATTTTTAAGAATTTTGTTACTTAAAATTACAATAATTAAATTTTACGTATATTTCTACACGTTATTATTACTCCTGTAACAAGATTAAGGAACACCAAAATTTATTGTCACGTGATGTGTTATTATTTTTAAATGAAATTTCAAATAGTCTCTTTCAAATTTCAGTATACTTAAAAATAAATTACAATGGTTTCAAGACGAAAAATTACATGCTCATTAAAGCAAATTAATAAAAATGACAAGGAGGCAAGAAAATGTCGGTTACTTAAAGCTTAGTTACGTTAACTTAATATTTAAAAAAAAAAACAGTATGAAAACAATACAATTCCATATGTATTTAATAAATAAAATAAAAACTTGAAAGTTTTTTTCTAATTCGCTCGTTTTTTTAAATATTAAAAGTGTTATACCCAATGTATTTGTCGATCTGCTATTCTCTTAGACATCACTTTTAATCTAATTATACCGAGTTACATTTTGATAAGTGACTTAATTTATATTTATAATATAAGGAAGCAATTGAAAAAAAAATATCTTTTTTTAATTTGCTAACATTATCGTTTTAATATCATAGGAGGAAAGTTACTAAAAGTTAACAAATTGTTTTTTATTTTTTTTATACGATTTAGTTAAACTCACATACTGCGAAGAAAAGGCCTATCCAGAACGAAAAACATTATTCCACGGCCCAAAACGTATTTTAGTTACAGAACATTTTTATTATCTCATGCTGTAACTCCCGGGGCAACGAACATTCCCGTTCGCTGTGGGCGAAACAATTTTCCTATCTGATGTAAGAAAAACAATTCATTATGTCGTCTCTTGAAAATGTTTTTCTAAGGAAAAATGCTCGAATATCTCTTATGAGTTGATAAAATGGATTTGCATGTTATAATGACTATTTATGTCAGCATTTATAATTGTTGTAAACTTCTTGGATACGATCTATTTAAACATTAATGTTTAATTTTCGTAAAAATATCAAAGTAATAAAGAAATATTTCACTAACGTATTTTTGTTTTGCTGATTATATACGTATCGCGCCATGTATTAAAAATTGTCAGATTTTCTGCAATAAACCGATACTGGCCTTTATTTATTTATTGATTACGTTTCGGTTATTTGTTTTCCTAGCTATAGTTTAGTTGAAACACTAGCTGAGAACTTAAATTCTGTGGTAAATGTTAATGATATCAAAAGCGATGTCAATAAATTTTGAAAGTTTAAAGCCCAAGAGACAATGAAATTGATATCGTTAAAGAAGGTACAGGTAATAAAAAATACTCATCTGAGTAATTGATTTAAATACATATAATAGTTTTATTAAATAAAAATCATTTCAAACGTTGTTTTTTTGCATATAACTTTTTATTTTTAAAAATATATTTATTGTAATAAATTTAAGAGACCGAAATTTCGTCGCTATTCCAGGTAGTGAATTTGAAGTGTAAACTAAACGCTTAAGTACAAGATAATTTTTTTACATGCTACCTTGACATTAGTTTAATTAGTCACTCGGTAAAATCAGAAAGTAAATTAAAACTTTTTTGAAAATTCCTTTACACTTTCTTTAACATTTCTCGCTTTTATATGTTCCGCTCCATTTTCTCTATGAATGTAGACATATTTTTATTCTTGATTAACTTTTACCAGTGGTTTTGCTCCCAGGTCAAAGGAAAAAAAACGGTGGTGTAATTTAACAATATTGTTCTGAAGAAAATATCAGAACTTAGCATCGGAAATGGCTGAGTAAGAGTTTTATAGCTACACACTTGATTATAAAAACTTACGTATCCCTGATGTCTTTCCCTAAAGGGATGTTTTAATTATAAAAAGAAATATTTTTTATCATATTATTTCCGAATATCAATTGAGTAATTGAGTCGTGAAATCATAAACAAATCAACTAGCAAAGTTACTTTTAAATTTTTTATATTATTTGGGAAGCAAATGCAATTATTTCGTGAACTAAAGGACTTGGTTTTAAGATACTTTATTAATGCTTATATTTTGTCGTGTTGGAATAGTGAAAAAGAAAATCTTCTGGCTCTCATTAAGACCCAAATTATATTCAAATCAATTGACACTTAAATAAATTATTTTATAACCGTCCCTCGCTATTTGTTTTTATTCATTATTGAGGTAAACAAAATAAGAATAATGGGACATTAACTTTGTTATGTTAATATTGGGTTTTTATTATGTCAGTTCTATTTTTAATCAATAAACTCGTTGACCAAGTGTCGACAATAGTCGTGAGGAATTGAAATTTTTTCAGTTTTGAAAATCGTCTGCCAAATATTATCTTGATTTTTCGTCTTTTATAAGTAGAAAATGATTCTAATGAGCATAGAAAATACTTAATTCTTATGATTTTGTTATACGATGACATTTAAATTCAGAGAAAAAAATTCATGTTACTGTGTTGACTAATCGCATTGCAGCGTCTCGTAGTAGTTTGGATAACGAGTAAATACATATACTCCTTATTGTACCTCCTTAGGTACAAATACACACACACACACACACACACACACACATATACATACATATATATATATATATATATATATATATATATATATATATATACATATATAAATATATACATATATTTACATATACAAATTTTATAATATTTCTTAATTAATATTTAAATTTTAAGGATATTTTTATTTTATTTTATTTTCTGTTACTGCGCATGAAAAAAAATTATTAGATATTATTACTATTTCTATTTCCTAATTAAAATATTTTTCATTCGTTATTATTGGCAATATAAAAATTAAATGTTGAAACATCCACATTTTTCAATTACAAAACATGAAAAGTGAGTTAAAACAAAGCTAATGTAATAAACATGTATGGCAACCATGTGGAACTTTATTTCAAAAATATCTACAATTTACACAGATTCCAAAAAGTTATAATTTACTGGTAACTAGTCACGTTTGTTATTCCCAAACCCATACCATTGATAATTTTTTTTGGTCATTGTAAAATAAAACAAGTGCAGTATTTATGATAGTACCGCATTTATTATATTTTTTTATTACAGCAAATGTTCAAAATACCTTCTCCTAGCTCTTATGTATAATCAGCATCTTTTCACAAAATTTTGTTTTAAACTTCGTAAGGCCTCTTCGGACACATGGAGCAATTTTTGTCTTAATTGTTGTTCATTATCCTTACTGACTACTAATATACAGGAGGAGGCTCCTTGAAATATTCCCATAGAAAATGATGCATTGGATCGAGGTCTGGCAAACGTGATTGCCATGCAATTGTACCGCCATGTCCTGTCCATCGACTTGGGTAAGTTCCATTTAAATATTCGCTTACTTGCCGCGAAAAGTGGACCGGTGCACCATAGTGTTGTAGCCACATCCTGTCACGTACATATTGTGGTATTTCATTCAACAAATTTTCAAGTTTTTCTCTTAGAAACCATAAATAATGAGGTCTCGATGGGAGTTCAACTGGATCGATAATTTTGCCATTCAGGATCCCAGTCCATAAATTGACTCCGAATTGATATTGAAAACTATCTTGCCTTATTATGCGGGAGTTGGTATAAATTGTGCGAATTAAATATTCCTCTTCTTTTAAAATATGATTTATTGCTCCATATGATTGAATTAAAAAAGCGAATCTTGCCTGCATCGATACAACATCTAACGACACAAGTCTATTCGTCGTTGACAGTCAGCAGGTAGCAGTGCTTATACTCGTTGAACATAGAACGAGGTCAAATTACTTCTTTTTAAAATGCAGTGTACTGTACTTCTTGCGAAACAGGTACGTCGAGATATCTGCCGAACACTATTAGAAGGAGCTTGTTGCACTTCGGCTAGCACTTGAAGCTTATCAACTTTTCTAGGTCTTCCTTCAAAACTCGAATTCCAGGAATTCGACTCTATATATGCGTTATTTACAAGAAAGACTGAGATCGGGATAGTGTTTGCGATTACGTTAACTCTCGTAATACGTACGTGCGGTTTGCCAAGCATTTCCCTAATTTAGTCCTTAAATGAAACACATTTCTGCATATTCACGAGCAGTTTAGATCTGCAATGCAGTCAGTCAAACGATATCCAAATCACAAGCACTAACAAAGTTCAATTCAGGCGTAGGTCAACAAATAAAAACAGTGTTAGGAAAAAAACGGCAAAAATACGTTGTTAGCTCCGAGTGATAATGGCCGAGAACAATTAAAGGGCTATACGAGTGGGAAAGAGATAGCGAAACAATTCTGAAAAGCGGTTGATTTGATCGTAAGCGTTTCTGCGAATGCGAAGGTATTTAAAAAAGCAGGTATTTTTCGAATATTTACAGAAATAATTGTTACTTTTTTGGAACCTGTGTGAATTGAAGAAGTTTTGAAATAAAATTCCACAAGGTTACCATAAATTTGTTTACACTTCCATTGTTCAAAAATCACTTTTCATGTTTTGTAATTAAAAAAATACAAATATTCAAGCGTATAATTTTTATGTTGCCAATAATAACGGATGAATAATATTTTAATAATGAAGATGAATATTCTCTCAAAAATCTTGAGCAATAAAAAAGCAGAAATAGTTTTAATACCTAATAAAAAATGTTTTTTTCATGCTCGGTAAAATAAATTTAAAAAAATAAAAAAATATATCTCCAAAACCATGAGGCCTACTATAATAAAATTCATTATTTCGAATGTGAAATTGCCCCCACTATCACCGACATTTCGTTGAACCACTCCTTTCGGGAAATCCTATATATTTACGTATATATATATATATATATATATATATATATATGTATATATATATATATATATATATATATATATATATATATATATATCTATATAATATATATATATGTGTGTGTGTGTGTACAAATATATTCGTAATTGTAAATTTCATATTTAAAAAGATATTGCAAAAAATGTTGAGATACAGAACATTCACTTACCCCATTTAAATAAAAATCGTGAAAAAACAGGATTTGAAGAAATCTGACAAAATATTATTTGAAATCTATTGTGTTATGGCAGACATAATTTTTTTAAATATACTCTTTGTTTTACGCCTGCCCAAATTATAAAGCACTATATTTAGTTTCCAAAAACTAATATTTGCAACTGATTTAATTGAAATGACTATGAATCTTTTAATGTTTTATAATTGCCTAAACGTGTACGAAATTCTCATATTAAGATTTCTATTCATAATTTATAGGTTTTTTTTGTATGGTATAGCTATGTATTTTGCGCTCAATAAAATTTAATCTATATTCATTTTGCTATGGAAACTATATCAGATCCCAAAAACATTAGTTCAAAATATCTTTAACTTTCTTTACTTTATTAATAAATCATAATTTTCCTTTAAATTTCCCTTCATGTGTGTTGAGAATTATACATACGTGATTTACGGGAAATATAAAATATTGATGGTTACATGGTTATTATGCCAAGGAAAATGGAATGTGGCCTAATTTTGTTTTGTATAGTCTCAACACGAACTCTCAACATCATGAACAATTTTGTAGAAATCACAATTTTTAGTTACCAGAATAAAGAATACCTAATAGTTCTCTATATTATTAAACATGGAAATACTTCGAATCAAATGGAAATAAACATGTAAAGGTTTAAAGGAAATAAACATGCCAACACGTTAAGAAGTCAATTTAAATTAAGTAACTGTAAAACATCATTCGAATCTAGGACGTTGGCCACATCATCATTAAATTCCATGGCTTTATAAGTATTGGTAATCGGCTTTGTTATTTAAATTTCTATTATTGCTAGTTTTTAGTATCCGAGTAATAACGACTACATAAAGCAATTAAAAAATTGTAACTTCTGAACGGTTAGGCCAATATACATTAGCTAATTATATGTAGTTGCTGTTTCTAAAAAACATTTATATAAAAAAAATAGAAGTGTAAAACGCGGAGAGCCTTGAGACATTACTTCTTACTTATTTTTTTATTAAGGTTTTTTTAAAACGACGTATATTTCTTAACTTTTCTATGAAGAGTAATTGATATTTGAAAAAAATTCATTCCAATGGTTAATTTTATTAAATAATTTCTTGAGGAATATTTTAATGCCTAAAATAAATATTTAATTTGAAAAAGAATAAAAATTATTCAATTACTCTTACCGTTAAACAAAAACATTTAAATTTTGTTTCTGCCTATAAAGTAATAAAAAAAATATGTTCTTATTAACTCAATTTATTAAAAGTAATTATACTGATTATCCATCACGGGAAATAATAAGTTAGTTGATACATTTACACTTGTCCTTATCGGTGATAAATAAATAATTGAAGTCACTTGCTACTATACCTATTGTTTATTTACTTTATTATTTTTATAATTATCTTTCTTTCTTTTATATTTTAATATTCCCAATTTAAATGTCGCAGCTAAAGTCCACGTTCGCCTTTCTAATTTTTTCAAATAAATGAATAGAACTTCCATTATGGTTTTCTATATTTATTCGTGTCCGTATACTTTTTGATATATATAACACTATTTATATTTGATGCATAAATGCGCAGACTATAATTTTATTAACAAATCAATTAACTAGATTACGTTGAGCTTACATATTTGATGTGCATATAAGAGGAAAGAGGAATGCTGTTATTATCTGTAAAATTCAATGTAATTGATTTTTGCGTAATTTTTGTATATTCTAATGTTTTCCGAAATGATGTACAAAATATTAATTTTAATTAGGATTTCAGTTATAAATTATAGCTGCATCCTTTTGCTAGTAGTAAATTAATCAGACAAAAGCACTAATAGAACTCAAACTGCGATGTTCAAATTTCATTTGAATCGTCGTCACTAATTTTTTAAATTGTTACTCCACGAGATAATGAAATTAAAAAAAAAGAAATATTTCCATTTACTTCATTTGCCATCTCTTATATATCCACATAAATATTTTTAAGTGTTTATGATTGAATTATATGCGTACTAATATATTTTCAGTCAGTGTCGCAATAAATTTCAGGTTACTACGTCGAACGGTCTCTGAGCAAAACATTGGTGACAGATAGGCAGATTAATCGGCGCAAGTCGAGTAATAGTATAAGGTTTCTATTTTTGCCCTTTTTATGTAAGACGTTCTAATAATCGGTTGTCCTTGATAATCGGCAACTGAACTGTAATGAATGTAATAATGTGACAAAGTTTTTGAAACGAAGTTCTTTATCGCACGTCACACATCTGACGGAGAAGAGTGCTTACTCGAAAAAAGTATAAGATTTCGACCGACACTTGCTACAGTATAAGAGTTTGCGTGTTTACAAGCGTATGTCCAATGTATAGGTTAATTACTACAGTATGTACGTGCGGCGTGCGCATCGGCTCTATTCGTTTCAGCGTATGTGTTAATCCGGGCGCGCTATAATAATCATAACCTACACTATTTTAAAACTCGTGTTATTATTATCAAAAGAGAATGAATCGTGAAACGGATTCAGTAGACATTGAGCATGATTATGATGAAGTCAGGAAAGTATCAGTGAGAGTGAAAATAAGTGGATGATTTATTTTAAACTTAAATTTTAGTAGTATCTTTTATATATGTACATATATATATATATATATATATATATATATATATATATATACATATATATATATATATATATATATATATATATATATATATATATATATATATATATATATATATATATATATATGTACCTATACTTTTATCGCACCAGCGAATTACCTAAAGCATCGACGGCTGAGACAAATATTACCATTGTTTCGTTATTTTTTTTAAATTTTTCATTTATTTACTCTCAAACGTCGTTAACTTATGTCATTGTGCCTTTTATTTAATGCATGAAATATAGCGGAAGGAACGTTGTTCCCACCAGTTGTCCCATTTCACCACTCGTTCTTTTTTTTGTTATTGTAATTTGTTTTGTTACTAAAGAAAATAAATATTTATATTTGGAATATGTATTTTATATCCAGGTTTTGTAAACGAAAACATTTTAACTTAACGGACTGAATTGTTCTAAAGTTATTTTGACAATATCTAGGTAATAAAAATAAATTAAAATTTTATTATGTGTCTTTCATTCTAGTTCCCATTAATTTTGGTGGAAATTAAATTAATTGTGATGGAACTATTGTCTCTTCCACAACATTTCCCGTCTCGTAGGTTCGGTTATTTCTATTTACTTGAAACTATTATCTATAATTTGAATATCATATATATTAATACGCTAAGGTTAAGATGTTACACTCCCTTTTTAGAAAAAACCTCACAACTAATCCACATAAATTATATATCATTTTATAGATAATTGCTTGCTCTACCGGCATCCATAACTAAAAAATGTATTATTGCTATTGTTTTTGCAAATTAATTAATTATTAAAATTATATTCACAAAACAGCAATGCTGCCATCTAACGGCTCAACGTCAATATGATTGACGGTCGGTAAAATTTTTGTTTAATTTCAAATCCACTCACGTATAAATAAAGTGGCGCTTTAGCTCAATGCTTTTGATACCTGCGCCTCTATATGTCAATTTTAGTAAAATATTTGTTTGATCTGTCATCTGAGCTTCATAATGGAATAAATAATGCGAAGACTTCGCACGGGTCACGCTAGTATATTTCAAATCGTGAAAAAAATACTAATCCACTCTTTCCTCATAATTTTATGCTCCTTTCTCAATTTATTTTAATAACGTGTCTTTCACACATATAAAAATAAGGTATTTATACTTTATTATTATATTCATTGATATTTTCATTTAGTTTTAGAGTTTTCTAACTTCGTATTATTTCAAATAAAATATACATTTAAATTATGTTTATTCGATCATCGCTTTCAATTGTATGATTCAAGAGATTTTTATTTTACTGAAAATAAATACGATCGTTGTTATTATTCTAATTCTCGAATTAAATTTATTTTGCACAATTTTTAAGCTGAAATCTAGATTAAACCTTTAAAATGAAAATCTAGATTATTTTATATATATTTAATTATAGTTGCGCTCATGGGTAAATTTTCCAGGATCTCTGCTAATTTTCAGTTTAAAATTTTAATATATTTGCTGATGATTGACTACCGATGAACTTGGAATTCCAATAGAAGGTGTATCGCCCTGTAAAACGACAACCGTTGTCTGATAATTTTGTCATTAGCAATGCGGTGGGCATGAAATATAGTATTTATGAAGTTATACAAATGGGTACCTAATATTTTAGATTTAATATTGGAATACTTTTTGCAGTTTTTGCTATATTTACTAAAATAATATTACGGTAAAGTATAAGAATAAACCTTATAAATATTTTAGTCCCAAATTGTTTAATTAAGTATTTAATTTTGTTAAATAAAAATATTCTATCAGCAAAACAATAATCCTGAAAATAAATTAATTCAGACAAAATTAAAGAAATATACTAATTTTAGATAAAATCCCGTAATAAGTACTAGGTGTAATAGTCTATTTTACAACGCCTATATACAAAGAACAATCCGATGAAAATGCATAAACTTTTCTTTCATACAAATATTATGACAAGTGTGGTATGAATAATTTTTGCGTTGCTATATATAAGACCAGTATACGAGGGGTATTTAAAAAGTGCTGTGTTAGCACTTAGATAAACTTTGACATGCTCTTATTTTCACATATCTTACTTTATTGGGAGCTTGTTTGAAGATACAGATATAACGATCCATTCTCTTTGACAAACAGAAAAGAAAATAAGCGTGATTTCCTTTCACCTTTTTGTTGAAAATTAATTTTTATTCCTTATGAAACCTAATTGATTATACGTACATCACATATGACCTGTGTTTATATGAATTAAAATATAATATTCTGATTATTTCGAATGTCGTATATATTATATTCATAATATTTTAGGGTTTCATTATAATATTTGGTTGCTTTATATTACTTTTTACCATTTTGCGTGCGTATGCGTGCTATATCTTTAGAAACATTCGTTTTAATCAAGTACGTATTAAACTTTCCGATAATAAATTGTATTAAAACTATAATTTCATAACAACTATGCAAATTACATAGTGCGTTATTTCACTCTGAGACCATGTTATCGGTAGTAGCCAGTAGTAGGTAGTCCAGTAGGGATTCAATCGGAAGGATACCAACGCAAAAGAGCTAAACAAATAGAAGGAATCAATTGTTAAGTAGAAACTACCTCAACACATGTCTGTGTTTTGCTTTGCCAAAAGACCTTTCGGCTCGCTAAAACCTACTCATGGTTGTATAGTTTATACAGACAAATGATCTAATTTAATCTAGTTTTTATGATGTATCGTAAAAAAAGAAAAACATACTTTTTTAAATATTATTTTCAATTTTTGCAATACCTATATTAGAAGACAAAAGATACTGTGTCCAATTGCTTTTGTACCCTTGTCGCTCTTCGATTACTAAGATAAGTTTCCTTGGGTAGATATTTTATGTTAATCGTAATGCCTCTTTGAATATAATATGGGAGTGAAACTATTAATAAGGGATTTAATTAGGGTGTTTGTTATTGATTTATTAACTGTCTTTCAAATCAATGCATCACTGCTTGATGAAATTATATATATTCGCAGAAGATATGTGTTGACCAAAATTAATGATTCAATTTATCTATATATTTATCAAAATATACGTATCTTTTTCTATTATAAGTTTGTCAATAGGTTTAAATACATGTTATATGTATGTATACATATACATATATATATATATATATATATATATATATATATATATATATTATATATATATATATATATATATATATATATATATATATATATATATACATATAGAGCATTTTATAGAAAAATTATTGCGGGTTATCTATTTACTAGCTTTGAAATTCAGTTACCGCTGTTTTTTATTTTATAAATAATTTTTAGGATAATAATAATTTTATCTACTTACCAGATAAATATACGCATATACAATTCTTTTCTAATAGAGTTACTTTTAATTACCAAAAAAAGTATCAACTACTTTATTGTAATAGATATTATATATTTATCAACAAGGCATATGCGTAGAAAATGTTATTAAGACCAGTCAAACAGATAATTTGTGACAGCTAAACAATAAATAAATAAACTCACCTTCGTATTTATTATGTCAGAGTTACAATTGTTTATTTTATAATATTTTGACATTTTACTCTGACTCGATAAGCTAAGAACAACGATGCTGGACTCGCTATAAGAATGACCTTTTATAACCACAATGTGACTTATATGAAATAATAGCTTTGACAGAAAATGAATTAATAAGAATAAACAAAAAATGTCTGGTATAATGGATTGTAATAGTATAATTGTCATTATTAGAATTAACAAACATTTACTTTGAAAAAGCTACAGGCAAGTATAATAACATCAAAGAGCAAAATGCACACTTGAAGCGAATTCTTTTGAACTAATCATTTTCCTTTGTACGAGTATGTTAAACTTGACTTGTGAACAAGAATCGTACGATACCACAATATATATGAATAGGTATATAAAGAGCCCTGGAAACTATTTTCTTGTCTGTCAACAAAAGGGAAATTCCTTTCAAGCTTTCAATAAAACTTGTCAAAAACCTTATTTACGCGTGGCTCGGCATGTATTCTTTAAATTGTTCAAGCGTTTATTATTTATATAAATAATACGACAATGACAAGGTATGTATATTTATAAAATGTGTTTACATTTTAAATATAATCGGAACAATGAATTATTTGCAAACGACTACAATAGAGTTCGAGCATGATATATTCATTTATAACCTGAATTGTGCCACGTGCTTTGGAAATAACTAGACCAATACTTAATGTATTTCCATGAAAATAGTTTCTTAATATTGATAAAACAATTTTTTTCACTCTATGGAAGTTTTGTCATTTTTTAGTTCTTTCCTTTTATTCGCAAACTTAAAAATATATACCTTAACAATAATTTAATCTTTAGTTTATTGACCAATACGTATATCACTTACTTTCTTTTCAAACATTTTCATTTTACTGGCTTTCTTGTTTGTCTGCTAAACATAAATCCATTGATATTTTATCCACTTTCTCATACACTTTAAACTTGAAACTTCGTACATGTATTTGCCTCCGGTGACAAGACACTCGAATGATGAAGGGGAAGATGAAATATGTGATGTGTATAGATCTCCTTAACCCTGAATAGTAGTCCCGTCTGGTTTGAACTCGTTCCACTGCTCTTTACAATTTATTTCCTTATTGGGTTTGATTCGATATTCATGATGGAATTAAAGTTAGTTTGCTGGAGTCGAAAGGTGGGCATAGGATTTTCTGACGGTTAATAGGAGATCCAAGGAATTTGTATTTATTTCACAAGTCTTAAGATCGTTTCGCTTGCGTCTCTTATATTTAGTTTGAATAAAATTAATGTTTTTAGGGAATAAAATGCTGCGAAATTTTTATTAAATTACTGCTTATTTTTTATGTCTTTTATACATCATTTTGATATTTTGGTGTTGAATTGTATTGAAAGGTGCCCAGCCCCTTGTTCTCGATTGGGCTAATAACGGCAATAATAAAAAAATAATACATGGCATTTCGGAAATAACTCTTTGTTTTATTGCAAGACATACTATCATATTACTACAGAGAGACTGCACCAAAACAATATTAGAAGCCTATTGTATAAAATAAATGCTCTCTATAAATTACATATCATGAAGCGTGCAAAATCCGGCAGAGCCTCACTCGAGCCATGTAATTTAAATTATGTATTTAAAGCGCTTGACGTGATACTGAATCCAAAACAATCTTTGGGCATACTTGTAGTTCTTAAAAATAGGCGACTTCACAGAGGATAAATAAAATAAAATATTGGTTTAAATAGTTATATATACATTTTAGTTTTGCTGTAAGAAACCCTTTTTGTCAATAATTTCTGTAGAATTTTATTATTTTGCGTTAATTTTGTTTACGTTAAATTTGAGACAAGTGATACCGAGGACTTTCATTTTCTTTGCATCCAATTACGTTAGCTTACTTTCAAAATCTAAAAAGAATTTTTTGAAATGGTGCTGTGCCTTCTATAATTCAGTATGAATATCTCTTTTATGTTTGAAAGCAGTAACATTTTCATTACCATTATTTTTGCATTATATGGGCCACTTTTTAAAAGGGTTTGCCAGTTCTGAGCAGTTAATTTTTTTAGCACACATAGTTAAAAGTCAGTTTAGAAAATTACGAAATCATGACAAGTAATTTTTGGAATGTATTTTTGAAAGTACCGTATTAGTTGTCCTAAAATATCTCCATTAATTCAAAAGGGTTATTAATAAAATATACTGAACAATAAAAAATTATCATCAGACTTAATTTGTTGTGAGGACACGCAAAAATCTATCCGGATTAGCGATTTTAAAAAAGTGTCTATGTCTGAAAAATGAAGAGATTTCAGCAAGGTCTAATCTTGTTAGTAACTATGCTAAAATTTTTCCTATCTCCCATTTTTTCAACCTCAATCTGAAATACCACCAAAGCTTTGGTAACAACCCGTCTCGATCTGCCAGTAACATCAAGATTGTCTGCGTAAGCTAGTACTTGGATAGATTTGTATTATAGAGTGCCATTAGTTTTTATTTTTGCATCTCTGATGATTTTACTCGTGAAAGGTTAAAAAGCAGGCATGAGAGTGTATCACCATGTTAAAGACCTCTATCAGTAACAAAGCCTTGAATATGTCACTCTGTATCTTGAGGTTACATTGAACCTTTGAAAGAGTTGATTTAACAAGGTAGATCATTGTTGTAGGAATTTTAAACTCTGTCAATGCTTCATATAGCTTTCCTACGCTCCCTTGAAAGCAACGAAAATATGGAAGATATCGCTATTATATTCTTTGGTTTCTCTAGGGTCTGTCTCAAGGCATGGATTTAGTCTTTTGTTGATTATATTCTTTGGCTTTTTCGGCTAATACCAATTTAGATTACATTGGTATTAGCCAATGATTTTTGTCACATGGGATGTACCTTATTAAATGGAATAGTAAAGAAAATTTTAAACTTAATATTTAATGTAGTTATTCTTCTATAGATGCCACATTCAAACTTATTAACCTCTTTAAAGATAGGATAGGCAGATCTATTATCCCAATTCAGTGGGAAATTTATCCTAAGTTAGGGGTTACATATAATTGTACGTATGGCATCCGTCCGATCTGGTTCTCTGATCTTTACAAGTTTTATGCCAGTTTTTTTTAAATTGTGTTTTATAGTAATTTAATTAAAATAAATTTGACAATTATACCCTTTGTGTTATTTTCAAACAGTTATAAAATTTTACACGATTGGAAATAAATTTCTTATTTACATGAGAATACGTTTTTTGTTTGAAATTGTTTGTGGATCTAAATTAAGAGAATATCATAAAAGCAGTAACAAATATATAATAACTTGTAATGATTTTTATAAATTTTCCTTGAAAATTTTCCATTATATAAGACTCAGGAAAGTACCTTGGTGATGTCGATTCTTTTCATTCGATGCGTTTACCTCTATTACACATTTTTATATGCTTTTCATTAGTACAACAGTATTAACAGATATGGTATGACACTTTCTCCATAACTGTAAGAAAATAAACACAAAATTAAAATCATAATTTTTCACAAAATTCTATAAAAATTTACCTTTCATTAATAATTAATATTTCCAAATTTATAAACTTATTTTCTTATTGTCTTTGAATACCTGTTACAAAATTACTATTTCCATCTTCAAATATACTTATGATTTCTATCAAATTGCCTAACAAAATTTCGTAACTTTATCGGTGTAATCCGTTCAAAATGTTTTATTACACGACTGCGTATTCTTATATCCGATTTCTACTCAATGCTTCGGGAAATTAAAAGGAAAATAACAATAAAAACTGTCTTTTTTGAAGCTAGCAGAGTTCAACTAAATTTGAAGTTGTTTCTGTTATTCAATGTCGCTCATATAATTATATCATTTGGTTTACGAAATTTAGAATGGGGTTTATATTAACGACATAATTATTTATTTAACTGAACAATTAAAAATTAATGCCGAATCCTATCTCCAAGGCTGTCGTCGCCGTAGTTTATTGGGTTTATCACAAGGCATACGGCCTTTGACGTCGCAGCACACAGCGGGGACCCGGGCGATATATAAATATATATATATATATACATATATATTTATATTTATATAAATTAGATACATTAAGCTCATGAACTAAGTACCCCCTACATAATGGGTAATTAGCCAAGTGCAGAAATTCACGACTTGTGAGGCAAATGTGAAAAACGCGAGCCTTTATTCGGCTAGCTTGGCATCGGTAATTCATCCGTTCTTAAAGACGTATTTATAATTAAGTTTTCACTTAGGTATTTAGTTAGATTTACCTTACAGTTACATTCACCTTCTTCACCTCATTGTTGTTAACCAATGAAAAAAAGGGTTACCGATAATTAATTGATAATTTGATGCATTACAGCGGCATTTAGCGGCATCCTAAGAAAAGTTTTATATTATTCATTAAGAAATTTTATTCGGAATCAAAACCATCTTTTAGTATAACTTCTCTTAGTGTGTAATCCTTGGTAAAAATAGGTCATTCCCTAAATAGTTATTAAGCAACGAACAAACAAAACTATTAAAATTTACGATATTAGAATTTAAAGGTTCATTTTCTTTAAAAATTGTATTCTTTTAAGTTTTGTTTAAAATTGTGTGGTGTAAATTTATTTGTTGTAGCCAGTAATGTATGACATCCCTGTGCTAAATTAATAAATTCATTGAAATGTATTATTTTCCGTGTTCCATTTAAAATTTAGTGTTCTATATAAAAAAAAGTGGGGTAAATTCGTTACCTTTTAGCCCGTTTAATTTATAATACCTCTATGCTAATTTTATAAATTTACTTATTTTTATCCCCTGATGGAGTTTTAATTTTAGAACTGAAATAATTTTATACATTCAAAGTTGTTTAAGACCATTTAAAGTACCGACTGTAATAAGAAATCTGTCGTTTACGTTATTTTTTAATATTATTTCCATTAATTGTCAAACAAAAATAGTATTGGTTTTCTTTGTGTGTTACTAAAAACTTTATATTATAAATAACTCAAATTTAACATCCATAGAACAATAAAGGTTAGAAGGAAGAGTCCCTCGCTATGTCCGTCCGTGTGCACGTACGCTGTTTTGTCAATAACTAATAAACGGATGTTATCCCTATGTCCATTAGTGGATATATCGGTTTAAGAAAAGGTTCAATTATATATTTTTTTAGATTACTTTAAATTTTTAAATTATCTATGACGATGAATTCCAAAAAAGCGTATTTTGGTAAGCGTTGCCTAAATGTTTATGGATATATCGAAATTATGAATGTCGATATTATTCTAAAATTGTTATTTAGTCAATAACCGCTATAGCATATATTTATTGATTACACAAAGCCATAATAATCCTTTCCTGCTTAAAATTGACATAACTTTTCAACACAATATTTTCTATTTCTTTCTAGAGTTTATTCAGCAAAATTTTCTTAATTTTTTTAACCTAAATTCTGCAGCCATTCCTCTATTGATACGGATCAGTTTCATGCAGTGGTCGTTTTAAAGTTTTAAAGTCGTTTTAAAGTTATAATGATGTTTTTGATTTTTTTTTACGCATTGACACGCAACACGTGTACACGTTTAAAAATCTTGGCTTACCCGTACGAAGCCGGGTTGACTCCGTAGAAAATATAATTCTGATTATTAAACTATAACCTGGAGAAATTGAAAGAAATACTTTAAATGAGAATTAATTCTGAATAATTTTAAATTTGGATAAGAAAGTGCGGAGAAACGTATGAAGCAAAAATTAAAAAAACAGTCCTAATGCATGTTGAGACATGCATAAATCAGAGTCGAAAAACTGGCCAAGAGGGTGTTAAAAATGCAGGAAGTAGAGTTTAAAAATTTGGTTAGTGCATACTGAGACATGAATGAAATTTAAAATCTGGAACAATATAGACTGAGACATGCTTGAAGGAGAGTTTAAAAAATCACCAAATACCTGTCGAGACATATATGAATCAGGGTATAAAATATATCACTGGCCAAGTGATCGTGAGACAAGTTTAAAAAAGAGTTTAAAAACTGGTCAGTGCGTATTGAGATACAAGTAAAACAGACTTTGCATACTAGCCAATTGCATGCTAAGATACCCATGAAGGAAAGTTTAAAAACTGACTCACTGCACGTTGAGATATGTAAGTATTAGAATTTAAAAATTGAACAAATATATGTTGATAATAACATGGGTTTCAAAAATGGCCTAACGAGCGTTGACGCAAGCATGTAAGAGATTTTAAAAACTGACCAAACGCGTGCTGAAACAAATAAATTTGGGCTTAAAAATTAGTCATGTCCGCATTGAGACACGCATGATGCGGAGTTTCAAGGCTTAGTGCATACCAAGGCAGGCATGAAGCGGAGTTCAAAAACTTGGCTGGTGTGTGCTAAGATACGCAAGAAATAGAATTTATAACTGGCCTAGCGACAGTTGAAACACGCTTGAAGTAGAGTTTCAATTTAGCTTAGGACTAGCTGAGACTAGCATGAAATAAAATTGAAAAACTGACCATGTGTGTGTTGTTGTGATATAAATAAAACAGAATTTGAAAACTAACCTACTGCGTTCTGAGAAATGCAAGAAGACTTAATAAGTATCTGCTTATCCTTAAAACTAGCCTAGTGACCATTAACACTATCATAAAGCAGAATTAAAAAATTAACTATGTACGTGCTTACACACACATGATATAAAGCTTAAAAACAAGAAAAAGTGCGTGTTGAAACTTGTGTGAGGTACAGTTTAAAAACTGGGTAAGCGCGTACCACATAAGCATTTAAAGAATTTAAAAACTATCCTGGTGCGTGCTGAAGCATGCAAGAAGTAGAGTTTAAAGATTAGTCTACTGCGTGTTTAAACACGTCTGAAGCGGAGTTTGAAAACTGGCCTAGTCCATGCAGAAATATGCAAAAAATAAAGTTTAGGAACTGGGATTACATGCTAAGAAATATGTACTTAAATGCTGAGAAATTCTAGAAACAGAGTTTAAGAATTGTTAAAATGCCTGTCGACACACGCACAAAGCAGAGCTTTAAAACTGGCCATATGCCTGTGAGTTACGCGTGAAGTAGAGTTTAAAAACTGGCTAAGTTTGGGTTGAGAACGCCGGAATTAGTGTTTGAAATCTGGCCCATTTTATATATAGGCAACCATGAAGTAAGGTTGTCGTATTTTTTTAAAATTATCCTGTGTAACAGAAATAATTGTAACTCAATTTATTATCAAATGTTAGCATCTAGATTTTCCACTGCTGATAGTCCGTAGTTGAAAATTAAAGGAAATGATAACTTCCATTTCGTTCTGTAATCTAATTTTTTGAAGTCGGGGTCATAAACGACGGAGGAAAAAATTTAGACTTCCACTTATGTAAAAGTTAATACGAACATTTCCTTGGCACAAGAACATTTTTTTGGCGCTCGCAATAAATAAGTTATTTTTAAAATGTATTTTAATTTAATTTGGCAACCTGCGTAATAAATGTAAAAGCATAAATTAAGTATAAATATTAAAATTTCTAGTAGCAAACGTGCACAAAGCTATTTTAAGCTTATACCAGTGAATCTTCACACAATTTTTAATTTTGATTGAAAAACTTTTAATTTATTGCTTAATAAATTCGGGGATTTTTGAATATTTAACTTAAAAAAAAATATTATCCTAGTATTAAGCTCATGAGTACTAAGTTGGGTATATTCACAGAAGCGTGTCACGAAGTATAGGTAAAAATTGATATCGATTTTTAATTAGAGAAAATAACAAATGTCACTTCGTTTAGTTAATACGAAATTGAGGTGTTTTTTTTGTCATTGGTTAGTTAAATTTCCGGCTAATATAAAATAACTCCTAGTATATTACAATTCAATAATTTTTTTTAAAACTCGAAAATAAGTAACATAATATATACCATTTTCTAGTTTTTTTAACTCTTAATATATAAAAAAGTTATTTTAATGTTTTCCCTGTTTAAAATCAAAATTGAAACATTCACATCTGATTAAACTAATACAAAACCAAAAGTAATTATAAAATTAGACGACATTCATGCCAAAGTCAATTTTAAATTTCATTAAAACCCTTGGTTAGTCAAGTTTATTTTTTTTTTACTTTAGCACCACTCGCACAATTTCTCGCTGAACACATTCTGGCATGACGAATTCATATTTATGGAATATTTTCAATCGAACGAAATGATAACAAGCATGAAGCAAACCAACCTGATTAGCTGAATAAGGAACAGAATGCGTAGAGAAGAGGTTAAAGGCGAAAAAAAAAAATAATTTGCGTCATTGAAATGGCATTCAGTGGGGCAAGAAAAGCTCATTTAAAAAACGGATAAACATTTTTTTAAATAAGGCTCAAGGACCTTTATCCGAAGTGCGAGTCATCTTCCACTTTACTAGCAGGATGACATAAAAAAATAGCCAGAATTTCCTGATTACGGTTTGTTCAAGTTGTGAATGGAGTCATGGAAGAGGACTATATCAAGAAGAAAATGAGTACAGAAGCATAAGGTAAAGAAGGAGAACAAGAAAGAGTAATCTTTTTAAGGCACCATTAAAAGAGAAAATAAACTACGAAATAGTATTATTTCAGTATTATTTCAATGTGTTTGTAGATTTTTACAAAATTTACTACTTTCACAATCTAAAAATCGCAATTAAATCACCATTATCACCTGTATAATCAAACTTACAATCGCTCGGGCAGCTTAAACGCTACAATATGAGATATTTTATTGCTCGTAATGTATTACACCCATACCGAAAGTTCTTCAATTTGCATTTAATTTCCTTCCTTTGTTTTGATCATAAATTTTCCCCTTTCAATATTAAAATATTTTCATACAGTAACAGAGATTAAGGGAAAAATACGCAAAATAAAGAAAATTTTGATAAGGAATCTTCCAAATATTTTAGAAAAGATACTAAATTCACATAAAATTCCCTTTGTTTCATTTTTTATTTATTTAATTACCCTTTGAGTCCAGAAGAACAAGCCGCATTTCAATTATTATTTAGTAAATATAAAACATTAATAGGTATAAACATTACAGTGAATACCATTAAATTACCATGGTGCAAGGTAGTGGACCATCAAATTGTGAGTAGCATTACTGAACATTGTACCTTTTACTCAAAGCGTTCCGCAACTATTTTGACACCTTCATAACTCACTTCAGTATATTACGTGATATTTGGGGGACAACAAAAGTGATCATCTATGTCAGTCTAAGTTATAGAGTGACTTATTCCAAAAAATTTCTTCAGTACTTCACCTGAAACGAAAACCTCTCCACTTTCATCGCTGACGACAAAACTGTGAACAAAATATGTTAATTTTAACAAATACCGCACCCCCTTATATACCGCACCCCCTTATATAATGAGTAATGATACTTGCCTTTGATTTTCTATTAAAACTTTATCTTAAATGCAAGTTTCTCTGAGGGGAACTCTTTTAAAATTTTCATTTAAATATTTCTCATTGCCTTTTTTTATTTTTATAAAACAAATATTTTATCGTTTATTAAACGGTCAAACAATAACGTTTGTAAAGTTCATTTAGTACAAAAAGTAAAATCTTACGACAGTCATGACTACAAAAAATAATATTGATATAATTAGGACAAGAATATTAATTTCGTAGAAGTTTCTAATTATATCATAATATTTGCATGCTATAGTATTTTTATCTGGATTAAAATAAATTTTAGATACCGAAAACGGTTATTAATTTAGACGATGTGAATGTTACCGGGCAACAGTCTCAGGTTGAAAATGTGGTTCTTTACAATACCGTCAAACTAGAAAATCCTTAATACAAGCTAAATACATTTTGCAGCTTTATTATTAAAAGATAATTACTTTTAAAGTAATATAAATAATAGAAATTTCTCTAGTCTCCAAAATATATGGAAAACGCTTTGTAAAATACTTGTCTCCCAACTTTTACCAGTTTATTTGGCATAAATAATCTGGTTATAAAAATGAAAATTTCAAGTGAAATAGTGATGATAGCAAAACATAATATATTTAATTTTATGTTAGAATTCAAAAAAATAGCGAGTAATTCTCATGCTAATTCAGTTGTTTCTAAAATTACTTGAACGTTTACATGATACGGATTTATCGAGCTCGCATAGATTTAAAAAAATAGTCCAAAAAATCGATCATCGGTTTTTAAACTATATATTCCTAAACACTGATAAATGGAAAACCAAATTTCTTTCAGGGATCAGTATATATGTTGTTTGTGCAAGATTGCCGTTTCGCATTATTTTTTTTTCAAATTTATGATTGCATAGTAGAAAAAACTCTCCTCAAATTGTAAGGTACCTTCCTAAATTACAATACAATTTCATATCTCATTAAAGAAGTGAAAAAAAATTAAAAATTATTCGAATGTTTTTATTAACTCCGTACATTTTTAAAAGTCCATATATTTTTAAAAACCATTGAAAAGAAAATAAATAGAGTTGAAGCTATCATTTAATTTTTAGTTGCCGTACGTTCGTCGTTTTTACGAACATTGCTGTACGCGCGATTGTTACCAAAATTTATAATATTTACATTTAATTTACCTTTCCGCGTATGAGTTTTTTTTCTTTTTTGGCTTTAAAATTGTTTGTATCATGCTTTTTCTTATTTTTGAAACGCAATAATGATAAATCCTGCAGAACCAAGACGTGCCAATTTTATTTTTCTTCCGGATGATTTTGTTCAACGAAATTATTTTAATTCACCTTATAGATATATTTAGATATTTATGATTATTACGTAACGAGTTATCGTAAATATGTTTCAGTAGATCCTGCTTAAACTGCATATATTTCATCAGAATACATACAACACACTTTTACGTACCATTAAAGGTAATAAAATCGAAAATTGTTCATGTATTTTTATCAAAATATTCATACATTTTTCAAAAGCATTTAAAACAATTTAAATAGGGTTCATCCAACCATTTTATTTTTCAATTACCGCACGTAAGTTTTTTGTACGGACATTGCCGTACGCCCTTGTTATCGGATATAATATTTACATTAAATTTACTCTTCCGCGTATGATATTTTCATCTATTTTGCGTCTAAATTTTTTTGTATGTTTATTAAAAAATGCAGAACGGAAAACGTAGAAATTTTCTTTTTATTTTGGGTAAAAGTGTTCAACGAAATAATTTCAATTTGCCTTGCACAAATTTAGTTACTTGTGCTTATTATGTAATAAGTTATCATGAATGTATTCTAATAAATCTTACTTAATTGCACATATTTCATTAGAATGAACAATATTTTGCTGTTTTACTCCAGAATGTGTAAATATTAGGCACATAATTAAAAGGTGTACCTTTCTAAATTATTTATAACTTCTATATCTAACAAATATATAGCTATCTCGGTTTCCATACCATCCTTATCTCTGCTTCAACTTTATAGTTGGACAAATATAAAGACGTTAAAATGAAGAAAGTGGAAGCTATGATTTTTATTTTTCTAAACGAACAGACTTTCGTCCTAACAGATGCAATTTTCGTAATACACCTGTTTTCAAAAGAAGAAACTGACGGTGCTTAAAACGAATTTTTCAAATTAAACCTTCACCTGGCTGTTGTTTTTTATTATAAATTTTAATTTGTAGAGTATCATCCTTTAAAAGAGTTTCCAATATGTTTACACCTGACCAGTTTTGTTACAGTATTCATTTTTTTATTTTGTTACAGTATTCATTTTTTTATTACGTACGCATAAGTAAACAGTGAACAAATTTACGTTTATATTGACACTGTGTTTATAAATTTAAGGTAAAGTTTGTGAGATATTTTCAAATTATTTACGGGAAATAGAATTTGTTACGAAACGCATTAGAGGAATTCGTTTGGTTTGTTTCTTGGTTCATGGTAAATAGTAAGGAAAAAGCATTTGTCGAGGATGTATTATAAGTATGTTATTATTGTTGAAAATAATATGTAAAACTGAAAAATAATAATTTTACTCGCTATATAAATAAAGAAAATGTATTGAGAACAGGCATACCAAGAAGGTATTCTTTCACATGATATTAATATTACTGAAATTGATAATATGCTATTGTTTTTATGGCTGTTTTACACATCATAATATGTTACTGTTTTACGTAATGTTGTAATGAAAATAATGTTAATAAGTATGTACCTATTTACGTACGTTTCATCAATGAAAATCTCTTTGAAATTCTTTTCGTTTCTGCGTAACGCCTTTTAAAGTTACACTCATTTTACCTCTCCTTTTTATCTGTTTCATTTACCAATGTTTCAATTTTTCCTATATAAATCTACATATCTTTCCGTACGTAATTCTTATATCTTAAATAGATTTTCTTTGTAAGTTCTAATTTCATTATATGAATTAACTATGATTCTAATGGCTACTTTTTATTAATATATCATATTGATATCATATAAAGTATGTATTTACATATTTGCTCCCTTAATTGTTCATTTTAATATAGAGAGCGAAAAAAAAACCAAAGATATTTGAGCGTATTTTATTACCTTACTTCCCCATTTGTCTTTTTATTATAACATTTTCCGGATACCATATTTCTCATTTTTAGAGTTCAGTAAATAGGATCCTAAAAATTAAAATAGGGTTATAGAATCTCGAACTCACGCGTTAGTACGTAAATCAATCTGCCCAGCCGTTTTTTTTAGAAACTGTTCGATGTAGAAATTAAAATTTGGTTTGATAGTAAAGCAGAGCTTTCATATTTTTCAGCAGTTAAAAGGACCATTTATAACTTTAATTCCAAGACACAATAATTTAGTTTAACATTTTTCACAATTAAATGAAACTATGTGATGTAGTATTATTTCTACTTTTTTAAATTTCTTTACCACGACCTAGGTTTCGTTGTATTACATCTTCAGGTGGAATATTAGCAAAGATTATATTGATAGAATATTTGCTAATATCCCACCTGAAGATATTGTAATACAACGAAACCTAGGTCGTGGTAAAGAAATTAAAGAAAGTAGAAATAATACTGCATCACGTAGTTTCATTTAATTGTGAATAATGAATTTCTACAAAATTAACGCCAAATATATTCAATATTTAACATTTTTAATAAATTAATTCTGGACATATTGCTAACATATCGACAAGTATTTTCTAGTAGGTCATTGATCCGGGAAATTTGGAATTTTAAATAAAGACGCCGCGTAAATCTCAATAGCCATAACTGATGAACCATCCCAGTGCAAGCTATAGTCGCATTTAACAGATTTGCTTATATAGCTCCTTTGCTTTATGTTATAATTTATTTTGTTTCATCACAAAGTATTTGTTTTGATTGACAACCAATATTACATTTCAATTCACCGTAAAGCCATTCAATTTACCTTCAAAGGTAACCTTGTAATGTTAATAATTTCAACTACGATTAGGAAAAATTTTTGCTAAAATAAACTAAAAAAACTACTCAGATATCTGTCCCTGAAATATTGCGAATAAAGCTGCTGATTGCTTGTATTGATAATTATAAAATTAATGTAATTTTTAAATTAAATAGTTCAGTATAGTAACATACATACATTTATCAAATTTATATAAAGAATCTGCAAATCCCCAAAATATTTTTTAATTTCTCATATTTTTTTCAGCATATAATCAAAATTTAGAAAGCATTTGTCAAAAAACCAAAACCATTAAATTTATTTATTGATTTACCTAAATATATCCAAGAATACCAACTTGGTAATTAACCGTTTCGAAATTGATAAATATAATAATTTTAGGAGAAATACATAATTTATAAATTCTGTGTCATTTATACTACTATTTACATGAAGTTCGAACTTATCAGAAAATAATATATCACTCAGATTAGATAAATCACGTTTTCCTATATTTATGGTCAGATAAATGAGCAGATGAATAACGTGGGAACGCTTATTGTTCATATATAAATCCACATTATTTGCAATTTTTGCTTATTTTGCAAAAGACGATGACTACACGTTTGCCGGACTAAAGAATACGCGTGCGTGCTTTCGTGCGAGGGAGCGTGCGTGAGTGCGTGCGTGCGAGTGGGCTTTCGTACGTGCTTACAAAAATGCACGCATGTTGTATATATTATTCTATATGATATTAATTTACGTTAACCACAAAAATATATGTGAACTTTTTTTGATGTAGTTAATTTTGAAACACTTTTTTTAAAAATGGACGAGAGAATGTTAAAAATTTTTGCGTATTTTTCTAATAATATCTAAAAAGTTATTTTATATAAACATTCGGAACAAAATGGTTTTCCTTCTTTTCCTGATGATTCATTCTTTCAAGTGATACATGGAATTAAAATAAAAAAAACTGTCGACTAATTAACCTATCCCTGAAAAAAATTCAACTTAAATATTTTTGAATATTATTGAAATTAATATGCTTTATGCTTATGCCCAATTTTATGTTTTTATGTGAACATTTTTTTCAAAGAATTGGCTTAACAAAACATATGGATAGACAAGTGAAGGAATTCATAATTTATTTTCCTTTTCTTTTGAGCTACTGAACCCCTGAAAATGATCATGTCTAATGAACATATCTGCGTAAGAATATAAACATTGATTAGTTTTGTCATTTGAAAACAATAAAAGAAAATGTAGTGTCCAAAATTATGGATACAAAAAAGGACTACTAATGAGAAAACAATAGAAAAACAGAATCAAAATGCTTAATATATTTTCGTAATTTGAGGTAGCTGTTTATCTTTTCATGAAATTTAATGCTGAGTCTGAAATTAATAGCTAGCTTTCATGTAATTTGTTAAAAAATTGAGAAAAATCTAATAGCATGCCATTTTATCGATACTCGGGTTTGGATTCATGAAAAAGTACGGAGTTTCTTATTTTTTTCATACGGCATCCTTGACTTATAAGATATCATTAAGATTTGTTTATTTATAGTAAAATAAAAAGACTTGAAGATTAATTTTATATCTGCAAAACTTATTTCATTTTAAGAACATTAAGATTCCGTCAAATCACCGCTACCTTGATAACATCGGTGACGATGGTCATGAGCGCTCCATCATTAATCACTTTTAAGCCCGGTAAATATTGTAGGAATATTACATTTATTGTTTTTCTTCGGCAAAATATTTGAGTATTTATTTCTCTGGTAGACTTTGTATTGTTGTATTCTGTCACCGTCTTTATATATACAAATAGCTAAAAAATTAGTAATATACGATAATTACCGTCCAGAAGTGGCGAAATTCATATATATTTTATAAAAATTATGTAAGCAAAGAAGTGTGTTAAAATATTAATACTTATATGTTTAATCTTTATTTAGATACAACGAACTCATTTCAATTTTCATCAAATTGCATTTAACAAAAATATGCAACGTTAGGCTCAAAAGTCCTGTGCATAAGTACTCATTGGTCTATTAAAACAAATAGTAATTTGGTTATAGCTGTATTTAAATTCTAAAGTCCCCCTTGGCTATTTAAATAAATAATTTATTTGTGGGATAGTATCTATTTTATTTATTACTATCTTCCCCGTTAAATTATTATACGTTTTTCAGAGTTAACAAACATAAATACCAAAATAAATAAGGCTGACGCCAAGTAAATAAACTACAATTTTTTATTGTCTTTTAACTAGGCTAGTTTTCTCCACATTAAAATATTCTTGAGTCCCCAAAAACGACTAAGCATAAAGAAAATATTTATATGATCTATCGTTAATACACGAAAGCGTAATAATTATATTCCAATCTGCCATGAAATACATCATGCCTCAAGACAAAATTTAATGAAAAATATTCACATTTAAGAAATCGTTTGATGCTACAGCACATTCTGTAATTTTATTCTGAATAGTAATTATGTTTAGGAGAATATTTAGATCAGAAAAATACTCATTAGAGGTATTGAATTTTTCTTTGTATTTTGGAATGAAAAACTTTAAGTTAAATAAAACATTTTTGGTCAAATCGATGTTTACGAAAATTATGTTTGTCCTTTCGAATAATTTTTACCTTCATTATGATAGGATTGACAATACGGACAGCATTATACATTCCCAGTGACCTTAGTAGAGGATAGGTTTGAAATATCTTATTAATGGTGGAAATTTTGCTACTCATTTAGAATAACTACAAATTGCTTACATCAAGCGTTTTACTAACTCATATCGTAAGATTTTGTAACATTTGTCCGTGTCGGGAAATTTCATATTTTTTAGTGTTTGTCTGTAATTTGTTTACTTTAAAAAAAATGAGAATATTAAAAATATTTACCTCGTTACTCAACAATATACTCATAAGTTACTACGATTTATTATTGTCTTTAGAATAATTCGCCTTTAAAACTGAATCTAAGATCCTCTTAGATTTTATTTCGATAAAAAAATGGATAGAAATGCTGAACATTTTTTAATAATTATTTTAATGCTCAAATTATTGTAAGTTACGATAGTTTAAACGCCAAATTATTACACGGTTTTGTCGTCAATCTTTTGTTTTCCGACTTATTACATTTTTAATATTATTTCGTTCTGAATTAGGAGGACACTAACAGGGTGTAAAAATGACCTGAATATAAAACTAAAAATAAACAATTTTAGTGCATTTTTAGAAAGCATGTATGATAAATTGTATTCAAATAAGTAAGCCGAATGATTTTTCAAGTTGTGTTACGAGAAATTTCGCATTTTTTTTGTCAAGCATGTAAATTAAATCATGGATTTATTATATATAATTGATATATATATATATATATATATATATATATATATATATATATACGAGTACATACTAATTAGTAACTGCTACATTGTCATTACTGTATTATTACTATCAATAAAACTTTAAGAGTATTCTCTTAGGCGCATCCCTAAGGGAGAATGTGTAAATAGATTATAAAAAAAAATTGTAAAATTCACCTAGCACAGTTATTTCCCTTTGTTGAATATAATATTTGTTACCTATAATGGTAACTTAATAATGAAATGGCAACATTTATGTAATAAGAAAGAGCCAACAGCAATTTCATTAATGAAAGGAATAGCACGTCGTGCAAAAACGAAAGAAAGAAACTTGTGAAATACAATTCGCAATTCTAAAGGAAAGAAAGAAACTTGTGAAATAGAATTCGCAATTCGAAAGGAAAGAAAGAAACTTGTGAAATAGAATTCGCAATTTGAAAGGAAAGAAAGAAACTTGTGAAATAGAATTCGCAATTCTAAAGGAAAGAAAGAAACTTGTGAAATAGAATTCGCAATTCGAAAGGAAAGAAACTTGTTAGACGCAATTCGCACTACGAGGATTCAATACACATTTAGGGGCATATAAACATTTCAGCGTACGAAGTATATCTGTTAAACTATTTACAAGTATTTATTTTATTCCTCACCATGCAAATATGTTGATGATTATATCTTTCACCTACTAATCAATATATTTGCGTTTATATCGATTAGTACACCTTTCACAGAGGTAATAAATGTACATTTTAAAATAAAATGTTATTTTTGTATTTGATTTAAGTCCAAAAACAGAATACCTTGTTTCTACTCTACATTGATAAATAAAAACAAATTTAAAATATATGTTCTTCCTTTGAAATTTGTCCGATATAATATGAAAAAGATTATTATTAAATTGGTACAGCAAACCGGATTATATCAGTTTATGAGTACAAATTAGACAATTAAATCTAAGAAATAAAATCTTCCTGTATCTCATTTTTTCTTTAAGATATACTATTTCAAGGTTAAGGCAGGAATTAAGCGACGTGACTCGTATAGTGTCCGTACACCAGACGCTGCGCAACACGGCCAAAACCGTAAGATACGATTCAGCTAACGATTGCCATTGAATAATATGGCAACGAGTGTTACTATTGCAGTTAAAATACAATCTTATTATTGCATTTGATTTAAGCCAAATGTATGGAGTTTATATTAATTTTTTTAAGGATCTACAGGTCGATTATCACTCGTAACAAGTAAAGCGTAATAAGCTGTTATTTGTTATGATTATATATATATATATATATATATATATATATATATATATATATGTATACATACATACATATATATATATATATATATATATATATATATATATATATTTATATACATATATATTATTTTTCAAAGTTTTTATTTTGTAACACGAACCTTCGAATTTTTTTCATTTGGCCATAAAACACTCGAAAATAAATATTTATCTTATTTGAAGCACCGCAACTCGTGCCGAGTTGAGCGCGAAACATGTTCATACAAGTAACGCGGATGACCGGCGCTTACTCGCTCTTGTAGTCATTTGTTTCCGAGTTTTCACCGGCGTATCACTTAATTAACGTGCATAATAGTTTATTTTCAAGATGTCAGTGGAACTTAGAAGTAATAAGAAAAATATTTTCTTGGTTGGTGAGATAAATCACCAAATAACGGGTGCAAAGCTCTCAGTTCTGTTTTTTAATATTCGCGAGGTAAAATTGACTGTTAATGAAAGTGCAAATCTTGTGATTCGTGAGTGCATCATATTTTGGGAAAAAGCAAGAATACCTACCAGAGCTGTACCTAATTGTCTGAAAAAACTTGTGGATCTTTACCATGTTTGGAGAGAGCTACAAAAAAACTGTAAAAAACACAGTACGTTTATAAGCACCGCGAGGAGAAGTTCCAAAAAGATTTAGATAATTATTTGATATTGCGCATGCCGATGCTCGACAAAGAATCAAAATAGAGGAAGACAAAATATTTTTACAAAAACAAAGAGAGCCAGGGCGTTCGGGTTGCTTAGCGGGTGTTGACAAAAAGTTAGTTGAGAAAGAAGAAAGAGTAAGGCAGAGAAAACTAGGAGAAGAGGAAAAAAGACTAAAGCATTTGACTGATATGAATTTATTGACTTCAGACACCTCTATCCCACCTCAAGACCTTCACGAACAGTCTACCAGTTCTGACGAAAGTTTGGAAGAAAATTTACCTTCCACCTCGCAATCGCAATCCGTGACTTCGCTATCTGCTACGAAAAGAGGAAGGACGTGTTTTATTACCCTTAAACTAGTTGCAGCTTTAGATAGATGTCAACTAAGTGTAAGGGATTCTGTTTACATACTTTAGGCTGTTGTAGAAGCACTTGGTCTCAGTTGTGAAGACTTTCCTATCAACAAGTCTTCTATTCAACGAATTCGGACCCAAATGAGAAAAGAGAGAGCAAAATCGATAAAAACTGATTTTCAGAACAACGTGCCTGAAATTTTAACTATTCATTGGGATGGAAAGCTATTGCTCGGTATAAATGTGACAGGTTCAAAAGAAGAACGCCTGCCAATTCTCATTTCATTCGGAGAAAAAGACCAACTTCTAGCAGTGCCAAAACTCGATAGTTCTACTAGCAAAGATCAAGCTGAAGTTGTTTTAAATGCCCTTTCTGATTGGGATCTCAATGACAAGGTACAGATTATGTGCTGCGACACAACGGCTTCTAATACAGGCCGCTTAAATGGGGCTTGTGTGCTCTTTAGCAAAAATTAGAAAGGGAATTGTTACTTTTTGCTTGCCGCCATCATATGTATGAACTAGTACTGAAATGTGTGTTTGAATCAAAGATCCATTAAGTTACTAGCAGTCCCGATATCCCGTTATTTAAAAAAATTAGAGACAATTGGAAGAACGTTAATGCAACTGCTATCGAAACATGTACTGATTTCGTAAAGAAATATTTTTGTGAAACGATGATTAACGAACTTATTAATTATTATAAACAAGAACTACTGAAATCTATTATACGTGACGATTATCGGGAGTTGATTGAACTGTGTATAGTGGTTTTGGGGGGAGATAATGAAAAGAAATTTAAAATCAGACCACCTGGCGCCATGCATCAGGCATGATGGATAGCAAGAGCTATTTACTCTTTAAAGATATGCTTGCCGCAATCACAGTTTAAAATGAGTGCTAAGGACAAACGAGCACTGCAAGATATTTGTTTATTTATTGCAATGGCTTTGTAAAGCTCCGGCTTGAGTGCAATTTGGAGGTAAAAGCCCCGAATCAAGATTTATGTTTTTTAAAAAACACTGAAAAACTACGAAACAGTCGACCAAGTGACTTCTAAAGCAGCTCTGACCAAGTTCAGCCAACACTTGTGGTATTTATCAGAAGAAATAGTTTTATTTTCATTATTTGATGATGAAGTTGATACACAAACCAAAGCTGATATCGTATCGAATTTACAAAGGGAAAGTTTGTATGATTTTGGGAAGAGATATATTCCATCGAAGGAAGAAATATCTGCTTCTTTATACGGTGAGTTGAATAAGTGTTTTTTTTTCATTTCATCATTAGAAAATGTGATAATTTTGTTAATGTATTTCTCTTATTGTTTCAGGAAAACGTTTGAGTGATTTCGTGACCATCAAGAGCACAAATTTAGTATCGCGGTTAAAAAATGATAACGCTTTTCTCCAGGGAGACGCCTCTTCATGGGAACAAATCCCTTCCTTTCAGGAAGCTAAAAAAAGTTATGCACTTGAAGGCAGTCAATAACACAGCAGAGAGAGGCGTGAAGCTTATGCAAGATTTTCATGGATTAATAACTGCTGCAGAAGAACAAAAACAGTTCTTGTTACGTTGTGTACAAGAACACAGAAAGTTGTACCCAGATTGCAAGAAAGATACTTTAAAAAAAAGTATCCTGAATCCTGAATTATATATCTTTTTCAATTTTATAAATAAATACATAACCTAAATTAATCTTCCACTGTTTTCTATTATAAAATATGTATTTTGATCTTAATATAGCTTACATGCAACTAAGTCTTCTAAAACTGTTGCTTAGAAAAACAATAATGCCTTGTCGGCACGGGTTGCCATTGTCATATGACGATGAAATTTTGCACGAAGGTAGCCTTTAGTACTATAAAAAGAATTAGAGCATACCGTGACAATATTTAAACGAAAAAAAAATCGGTGATATAAGGGACACCCTAATATATATATATATATATATATATATATATATATATATAAATATATAGCAAATATGAGAACTTTGAGGGACATTTTAAGATAGAGCATATATTAAGAGCTCGCTGTGTCCTTCAACGTCGTTTATAGTATGACTACTGACGAAGCAACATCGATAAAATATAAATTATACTAAAACCCGCTAACGATAATCTGATAATTCTGCAAAAAACATACGCAGAATGGGTCAGGAAATAGCTCCCAACCCTGTCTCTGAAGCAACTGCAAGTCGATTATTTTGGAGATTCCGGAGTAGCGATTACCACAAAGTCTGGTCCTTGAACGATTTGAAATCGACTAATCGAAACAAAGTAACTAATTGAAAAAGATATTAGCCTTTTAATATGGACTAGGGCTACAGAACTTAAATACTCTCTCGGTACACCAGATAAATCTTAATCAGAGTTAGGAAAAGTTTAACACTGTGAAATTTAGTTTAAATCAGTAAATTCTCATGTGGATATAACAAAGCTAATTTTCTTTTTTCAACATATATTTCTCTAATCAAACTACGTAAATTCTGGGGTTCAAACGTGATTTACGTACGTAAATGCCCGTAGTTGGGTCCGAAAATATTGAATACATCGATACTAAAAAGTGTAACTGGCTTGAATGGCGTTAAATTTTATGTATGGTATAACATTAATCGAACCATGTATTGCACTATCTTTTAGTAACATAACTATTACCCCCAACAGTGTATTGCAGTTAGCTTCAAGTTTAAGATATGAACTTCATCGGGGATGTCCACAAAACGATAAAGTTCGAATTTTTTTTCAATTCAACATTCCGACATTTCGATGTCATCCTATTTGCCAAAGAGATGGGGGTAAGTAGTCGATAATGATGATGTCAGATACACACTTATGATAAATTACAGTAAACGGAGATGTGTAATAGTTACTGTTATATTTCTTCTGACAAACTCATACTTTATAAGATAAATTACCAAATTTAATGTAATTTCGAAACAGAGTGCATGTTTATTTATTAGCCTATGTCTAAAATGTAAAAATCGTTCATTATTCCGAATAACATTAGGTGTGTTTGGCTATCCTGAATCTTCTTATGATATTAAAATAATACATCAGTGCAGAGTTAATATATTTAAGTTTAATTTTCCTTATCTTAAAAAGAAAAAAAACATGGAACTCTTACAAGATTATTCATGTGCCCCTTCAGACATTTTTTGAAAATCATTAAACTTAGTAGTTTGGAACTTCGCATAGTGATAATACATACATCTGCAACATATGAAAAATATTCACAGGATGTTCACACGCATATATCTGCAAAATATTCACATGAAAAAATAAGTTGTTACCATTGATAAATATTCATATGACAATATTAGAAATGGTAAATGGAAGACTACATATACTTCTTTAAAAATTTTTTATCGTCATTGGGATTTCAACTGAAGCAGCGACGTATAAGTATTCCATTGCTGTTTTAATATTTTTTTAAGTTAATTCTAAAATTATTTATAAATGTGTATACAATTTATTTATGAAAACTTGAAATTTTGCTTAATTATAATAATATGGACTTATCTGTATAACTAAAACTTATAAATATTTACGTAGAATTTTTTTTCAAAAAATAAAAAATGTAATTTTGTAAACCACTTTGAGCGCGATTTTATTAATTTCACCTTTAACCAGTATTAAAATTCATCCTCTATGTTTTTTTATATTTATTCCCGCAAAGGAAGAACATTATTCCTTCTTAAAATCTTAATATTATACAGCAAATTAGCGATTAAGTCTTTTAAAGCAAAAATCTCTACATTTAAAGTATAAAAGTTCAGTTAAAAATTCTTTCCCAATACATAATGCTGCGGTATTATTACACCATAAAATTGTATTACACATCAATATACAATGACACTTGCCGCATTGAAACACCGCAGTGTGCACATTCTCATAAAGTGTTCATATTATATCAAGTAGTTCATGGTTTGGCATAATGAAGAATTCGTATCATAGCAGAAAAACATTTGACAAGCGATTCTTATATTGATATGAGAAGATACATTTTATTTCCGCTTTCAAACACGGAATCCTTATCATTATGTACGTGTTTGCGCCATCGTTTGTTGCATCTCCTTAGTTTTAAAGTAAAACACACAAAATTTTGCAATATGCCTGAAATTTTGTTAAATAAAGGATATTGTCCACTGGAGATCTCTTCTTGTTTTGTTGAAACGAGTAATTAAAAAACAATACAAAAAAAATTAATTAGTAACGTCTATTTAAAAAGCCAAAAGTTTATTGCCTACATAAAATTAAATAATGTGTGTTTAATTTTTATTGCATAAAGTCTAAGTCCTTTACACTTTTTCGTGAACAAATAGAAAAAATAGTAATGCCCGTTTTTTTGTAAAGAAAATATAAGAATTTGGTAACAGGATTTCGTCGGTTTTGGAGCATTGTGATTAAAATTTATGCAATTTAATTTAATAAAATATTTGCATTTTCTATTAATTTTGGACAAACCTTTATTTCCATAATGTATAAACAGCGTCGTATTTAATTTTTTAAATAGAAATTAAAGAATAAAAAAGAATGCAGCAATTCAGGTTAATGAAATGAAAGTGATATTTCGCATATGATGTAATGGGGGTATATAGCGATAAAAGCAAAAATAAATAAAATAACAATTTAGTAACATATTTTAATACAATTGTCAAATATTTATACTGAAAAAAATATTATAATAATTTGAACGTGTAAGTCTGAACCAAAATGAAGTTTATTACGCTAATTTTAATTAATTACAACTGTCAAAGATCTATTCCGATCGATATTAAGAAATAAGTTTTATACAAATCTCTCTTTAGGAGATATTAGGATATGATAATTATTTTCAAATCTTGTCCTAAATTGTGGTTAATAATATAAATAAAATTTCTTATGATTTTTCTTTGTACTACGTATAAATGACCGACATAGAATCAAACATTAATTTATCATTTTAATAAAATAAACGCTTTTCTAAGATTTTCAAAAATTTTCTATTTTATTTTTTCGTTAATACTTTCTAGATTAATTTTATATCACCAGTATACACCAAAATAAAGAGGAACTTTAAAGAAATAATATTTTACTATTCGTTGTCATGTAAATAATCTAAAAAAATTAATTTTTTCACTATAAAATAATATAGAAAGGACTGGTTTACGAAATTGTATGCGAACACATGTCTTCAATTTTGAACTCTCTTTTGTTTAAAATTTCTGAAACTTCCTAATTGCACTTTACTCTTAATAGACCAACAAATTAGCACTCGTCAATTTATTTAATAAAATATTTCAGAAAATATTTAACTTACTGCCCGGAAAACAGAACATGAAAATAATGGACATTTTGTCAACATGACATGAAGATTTTTTTGTAAATAATATTAACGAATATTAATGTACTCCTCAATTATGGATTTTTTTAAATCGGTTACAAGAGCACTTGTAGGAAAATCTTCTTACTTATAGATATCAATGTAAACAAATATCTTCGTGGACATAACATAACTTTAAGCGTTGATTGTAAATGTTATTTCTTTTTCATTAATTGTATATGTTATTCAAGCAACATAACTGTTAAACTTTATCATTAATAATATTACTACCTTCATAATATATATTTCATGAAATTTATGAAAAACTTATCAGTCGTTTATGTGGATCGGTATATTTATGTATTTTCCTGGACACTTCATGCATGTGCGAAATTTCACAAGAAGGTTTAGTAGAAGTAGTCAGTAGAAGTACTAGAAGTAGTCAAAAAATCAAACATTATATTAGAATAAATGCAACAACGTATGAAACGTGAAGCTATAAAGTCACTTAAAAAAACGGCTTCGTGTCTTTGTATGTACCCATATAATATTTATATACTTAATTCCTTTGTTACTTGCATGCTACACCAAGATAATTCAAGCAAATTCAAAGTAGATAAATTTATTCCTCATCACTGAAAAGTTCCGGTCACCATATTCAGATCCATTAGTGTACCCTGATTGTGCTTAAGATCAAATTAATGCTGCCATAGTCTTATCTTATTAGACTATCATTAGCTCTATATCATTCAAACTCGATCACCTGTACCCTTTAGTGTTGAAGAATTATATGATACATATTCAATTTAAACAAATTTTCAAGGAACCATACTGGGAATATACCCTTTCAAATAAAAAAAATATTCGTCCAAATTGGTTGATAAATCCCGAAACTATGAGTTAGTCCACAGAAAAAAATACAGTCAAATAAAGAAATTTTTGCTTTTTTGAAATCGATTAAAACAAGAGAATCTGGACATATCTCTCTTTTACTTTTATTTCAACATGCTTGACAAAATTCAAGATGCTTGAAAAAAGTTACAAAATTTTATTCTTAGTAACTGTTTTACATGCTTAACATACGTATACAATTTAAAGTATTGAATAAGCAAGAAATTTAGAAAAAAAAATTGATGACATCTTATTAGTTATTCTTTAAAATGGGTTTTATTCAATTATTGCGATTTTGGATGTAGGAATTAAGTATTTTTTTAAATTATAAATTGAGTTCCCGAAATTCTAAAATTGTTTATCACAATAATAGTAAGTATAATATTATTGCATTTTTGAACTGAAAACTTCTATAAGTGTACCATGCACACTATTTTCTAAGCAGTGAAATAAACCACGGACGGTGATGCCGAAGCGGGTAAACTCGGCTCCCTTCGGTATCAACCAAGCATATTCACTGTCTAACACAGAGTGTATCGTTTCAAGAATTACATTTTATTTTTTATTAATATTTATTGGAATACAATTTAATATAATACGGGTATGTTATTGTTACTGTTAATTGAATCCTGATTTTGTGAGATGCATACGATGCATATATAAATTTGTTCACACGGACAGATAAAAAATTAAATTATGTAATACAATATCAATATGTAATACTTACATAAGAAAATCTGCATCTATGCTTATTTATGTAATTCATTTTACATTATTTTCATCTTTTATCGATGCACGAATATTTGTTTTATTTTTCACCAGAATAAAAGACATAAGTTTTAAAGAAAAATAAAGAAATTTTTTTTAAACCTTTTATTGCTACAGCTTTTAAAAATTGACAATTCAGTATACAAACTGTATTTATTGAAACGGGAAACAAAGTTTCATCGCCGTATTTTTTTTTAAAAAAGGCCATCTTCATAAATTTCAGTTGGATCTATATCATATTGTCTCTAAAATACGAGACTCTTCTCAGGTAGTTACGAAGATAATTTGGCGTATAGTGATTTTGGAATGTTTTCCAAAAAGGTTTCAAAAAAATATACTAAAAGGATTTTGTAAGTATGACTTTGTTCCTTAACGATATTTAATTTAATATTGATAGTGATTTTCATTATCTTCTTAAACTGTTTTTCACCAGTTTAATCACTCAAAAAAATTAAGTAAAATTATGCATGTACTTATGCACGCGCGTTAGAAGTTATACGTCTTTAGGGAATAATTTTATAATACAGGGAAAATTTTATTTAGCATCAAATAAATATGTACTGAAACTGAACCTCATTTAGAAAAATACACTTAAAATATAAATTGAAATTTATAAGCACTGTTTCTATCATGAATATTCGAAATAAATAAATGTTTTTTTTCATTATGTGGGTCACTATTTAATTTCAAAAAGTAAAAGATATTATTTAAAACCATAGATATAATTTATATTTTTATGAATATAAAACACGTGTTGTTTATTTAAAAACCTCAATAACCTCAATAATGATCATGAAAATAGAATCAGTCACTACACCCATGTCATGAACTTCATACTGTCGATTTTAGATGCAACGTGCACACGCATCATAAAATTTCGGTATCATATTTTTTTCGAAACGCAATTAAAGAAACAAAACCACAAAAACTGTATTTAATACATATTTTTAATTCGGTTACCACTTTCTTTGAGTAACAAAAAATTAAATTTTCTACGTCAAGTAATCTTAGAGAAAAATGCACGTGACGGGGGAAGAGACGAATAGATGAAAGATGAATAACCAAGTGATTCAATACATGTTTTGTCTTGCTAATTTTGGTAAGTCATAAAAAAAGATTTAAGAATTTTATATTGTTGGAGTGGAAAAAAAATCTCACTAAAAATGTTAGAAAGTGCATTAAACACATATTAATTTTATAAACAAACGTAATTCACGCATATTACTTGAGATCTCCATCGTGTTGAGAAATTTTAATTCATATAGATCTTAGGTTGTAGAAGCTGTAATGCGGTAATATATGGAAGGACAAACGGGCGAATTAATTATACAAAATTACGAAGTTCTCCATTCTTAACCCTAAACGCAACAAATTTTTAATTTACAAATAAAACGTTTTTAATTGTACACCTAATATTAATATATTTTTAAGTAAAAGAGTAAAATATTTTCTAAACAAGTGTAATAAAAACCTTTGCAATTTACGCAGGATCTATGAAAATACGTTTATCGTAAGTTAGTTCACAATGCACTTAAAGATATAAGCATATATATGAAAGGTAAGTTTAAATAATTGTGTTCAGCAATTTTAACTTAAGCTAAAAGGAAACAACAACATCCTTTCTGCGTTGTTATTACACATACTAATATATTTTAAGCCAAAAGGGGTAAAATAGCTATAGGCGACAATTTAAATTTAATATAAATATTAGAACAATCGTGCCTGAAGCAATATTTACATTAACAAGACTGCATACCGTAACTAATAATATTAATAGTGACAGAAAATGGTAGGGTGAATATATTTTCTTTGCAATAGATTTGAAAAATTCTAGAGTTTCACGAGAAAAATTTGAGTAATTTTCAACTAATTTTCATAAACGTAATAACATAAAAATGTGTATAGTTATTTAGCCAATTATTATATATATATGTATATATTTTAAATAATAAAGATAACTCCATCGCTTAATGAGCAAGATTTGCATGAAAATGCATAATTTAATTGATGATATTTATTATGAACTATTTTCTCACTGCAATTTTTGTATTTTTCGTAGCTTAGTTTTAAATTCAAAATTTACCGGTGATAAGGAGATATATGAATATTCATCGTTATACTGCTTATATGTAATAAATTAAGTAATGATCATTAATATATATTTTTAACTATAATGTTAAGAATGTATTAGTGTTACTTATAGTAAAGCTCACTCCTCAAGCTCAAGCCGTTATGGACATATGGTATTCAGCTAGGGGACGTGGCCAGTAAGAGCAACATTATGTGTCTCCAAAGAGCTCAAAACGCAATTCTAAAGAACATAGTCATCACACGTCGGTTCTAACGAAATTGTGAAATTCACGAATATCTCGACACTTCCACCATTCTAGATGAGATTAACAAATTCAGAAAAAGATAAGCAGTACGGCTCACTATACATCTAAACCCTCTAGCCATTGAACTGCTGAACAATGCTAAATTAATTAGTGGGCTCAAAAGAAGCCGAGTATTCTAATTGAGTAGCTGTGGCATTGGCCTCTGCACTCTACACGCCAAATTTCTCACGCAACAAAACTGACAAATAGTCCAAAGAGTCTGATCGAAGTCATATGAAAAAAATAATGTATATAGTCCGACAAATATGAATAAGAGGTTATTAATAAAACAACGTATTGTCACTTTTAATCAACGGAAGCGACTGACTTACTTTCTTCAAACTTTACACACAATAGTTACGGAGGGCACTAGTGGTTACTTAGATATTTTGTTCGGATATATATTTTTAACACTGGGGGTGTTAAAAATATATATCCGAACAAAATATGTATTTTTAACACTCAAAATATTTCTACCTATACAGATAACAATGACTATATAATGATTGATATTTTACACTTTAACGATACCTAATGATTTAATGAATTTAAAATGTTAAACTGAATTCAAACTTTCAGTTAATATATCTACTGGCATGTTTGCAGTACATATTTATTCAATAAAATGTTATTACTTCATTTTCTACAATAACGATATACTTCATTCTCTAGAATAATCATTTCTCTACAATAATGATATTTCACTTCAATGTGCTCAGTTCTATTATGAAAATCAGAATTCACTAATAACTTATGTGCGCTTTGATAGAATTGCTGTAAATTTCTAAGATACATTGCTTCTTTACAAGCATCTGAAATTTCCATATATTCGACTTATTCGTCCACATATTCGTCTCTGATTATAACTGTTGTTAAATTGACTTAGATATGACACTGAGTAAGCTTTATTAGGACGTGTTAGGACTGTCAAATATATCAAACTTCCTATCATATGTTGATATAGAATTTGAGCATTAGAAAATTCAGCCTTCTTAACAGTTAGTTTGGCCTTCATTATAATGTCTGATGTTTTGCAGTCAATCATATTAAATTTGGTTAGTAACTGATAAATACACTTCTCTTGACTCGAGGTACTAACACCATTATCCTTATCAAAATTAACTGATAAACCGATACATTGTTTAACACATCTTAAGTCTTCTAATTTTAAATTTCACATTCATTATTTGAAGAAAAAAACAAAGAAATCGTCCTCATACAATGTTACAATGGTTCGTTTAGAACCACTAATTTTTGTATTTAAACATGGTTCTAATATAGATTAAATATTCGTTTTATTAATGGTTTTAACATTACATTTATTAGAGCCATCTGCTATTATATAATTATCCACCTTCTTGTGCCAAGATCTGGAAGCCTGTTTGATACCATATATAGCCTTTTTTATTTGAGGATCTTATTGTCATCAGAGCAAACAAAACCTGTATTTTTTTGCATAGCTATTGTCTCATCCTGGTCACCATTCAATAATTCGCTCTTGACATCAAGATGAACTGCAAATAAATCAACTCGAACTTACAATGAAAATAATAACCTCATTGTTGTTTGTCTTACAAATGGCAAAATATCTCATAATCTGCATCATATTTTTGGCCACATACTTTAGCCACTAGTTTTACTCGATAACGAACACTATTATGTTCGCTCACATTATGTTCGTATCACTTTCATGTTCGTTTTTAAGAACCCAAAGCAAACTTAAAAACTTCAAAAGCACTTGGACCATCCACTACCTCTCATGCATCAATGTCTTCGAAAATTTGAAGCTCGTCTTTAACACCTTGTTCCCACTTCTCCTTTTCATGCCCTTGTAGTGTTTCCTCTAGCAACAACTTCTTATTGTTAACTTTGTTATTTTGTGGAAATAAACTCATATCTATCAGGCTTATTTCTGGTTCTTGGTGGTAAATTTTCTAGAGTGATTGCATTTATGAAACTGTCATCAGTTTTAGTTGACACTTTATATTCACAATTTCATCATCTGTAGTCGATTCTTTATTTGGGACATATTTTTCATAATTTCATTTTCTATTATCCATAGAACTAAACCACTTGGAACCATTTGATTTATAGCAACTCTTGATATTATCCTCCACTGAATTCTGGCTAACTGAGCCTACTTCTTTGTTTGAATCTGGGTTTTGCACATCAACCAAACTTTCCTGATTTATTTTATTTTCCTTAAATATAAATACATCTCTGCTGGCTCTTTCATTGATTTTCTGGGTTTTATGCTTTTTGATTTTTGACGTTATCTGGATAATCCCAATGTATAAATTTTTCAGGTTTGTCATCCAATTTGTGTCTGTTTTCCTGGCGGATATGCATCATAAATGTGCTACCAAATATTTTAATATGACTAAAATTTGACTTTTCATTGGTCTACATTTCACATGGACTATGATTATAGAGTCCAGTTTTCACAATGCGATTCTGTAAATAAACTGTAATATTAACGACTTATATCCAGCATTTCTTGTCTAGCGTAGCTTCAAATAAAAGACACTGGTTTTTTATACGATTGTTTCATATATTCGCAAACCCCATTTTGCTCAGGGGTATATGGGTTTGTCTTCTGATGAATGATTCCCATTTTCTTTACATAACTATCAAAATTATTATTGCAATATTCTTTACCGTTATCAATAGGTATGATCCTAATTTTTGTACGTTAGGTTCTCAACTTTTGTTTTGTAATTTTTAAAGCACTGAGCCGCTTCACTCTTATTCTTCAAAAAATGTACATAAGTCATAGGACTATATTCATCTATAAACAGGACAAAGTACCTTGATCCTCCGAGAGAAACATTTTCCATTGGCCTGCAAATGTCACTGTTTATTATGTTCAACAGCTTTGTACTTCTGTTGCCTTCATGGGGAAAAGGCAATCGACTTTTCAATCATAGCCTCAAAGTTACACTTCGCAATTGACTTTGTGTTTTATACATTTCCACAACATAAAACTGGTAATTTATTTTGATTTGCCCCTATAATTTCTTTAGCAAATTTATAATTAGGGGCTTCACCTACCCAATGTTGACTCGATGTGAGATATGAACTTGCTACTGAGAGAATTATGTAGGAAAATATTTAAAAATTTCTTTCTAAATGATATTTTAAACGCAACATTCAAGTAATGTATATTTGCCAGTGCATTGAGCAGTTGATGTCTAAATCAATATCAATCGCTTTCAGTGTCCAACATTGCGATTTACGGTAATCATAGCAAAGCAAGCGCCAAGAGGAAAATGTTTTGGCGTATATACTAAAACGGAAAATTATTCATATCATGTGATGTATACGTTGTGAGTATGCTTAAAAAGTGATAGATAAGTACATTAGGTGTTTATTAATAGCATCGTCTCTGCACAAGCTACGTTTTGTCTCTGAGAAATCAGATTCATTCATCAGACGTACTACCTGAACCTGGTTGCTCTCCTGACACTGAGGATTAGTCGTGCGATTTCGTGAAAAATTAAATCTCAATTCACGCTGAGAGTCGGTCATAGATCCAGCCTGAGCGTAATGCTTTGAACCAGCAGTTAATCGTGCCTCATGCCCAGCAACCATTTTAGGACAGAATTAATTTTATTCTTTTAAAAAATTATGGTACTTAGAAATGTTTCTCCTTTTTCTTCGAGGCATATTTTTCAGTGTTTTCAGATTTTCAAAAGCAAAACCAAAAGGCGTAATCAATATAAGTAGTTGAAACAACAAGCCAGACGTATTTTTAAAGTATATAGAGTGTTTTTTGCTACGAGATTTGTTACCCTGAAAGAAATCAGATTTGTTTCAAATAATTATTCAAAAAATTTCGACTTTTTATTTTTATTAATCACTGTTATCTAGCATTATTATCATAGATATTAAAAATCTTGTTTCTGACAGACAATAGCAAAATTATGATATTTTTTCAATCATAATGTATAAAATAACTGTCGGTATGAAACAAAAAAACTTCAGATAATAGTTGATAATTTACTGTTTTTGTGCATTAATCGAATGGACATAAAAAATTAAGTCATGGATTATTATTTTCTAGTTTATAGCCTTTGTACATATTTTATTCAAGTATTACATTTATTGATTTTATCATTCTAATAATCAGCAAATCTTAAATGCTTACAAATTATATCTCTACACTGACGTTGATTCATCTTAGTATCGTCAGAATATTCTAGAAGGTTAATAATAAAACATGGCACCTTTAGAGTATAGCAAAAAACCGTATAAAATATTTATAACCAACATTGAAGCAAACATTTTTGGAAAAAGTTAAAGAATTCGACCATGTAATGAAACTAAATTTGTCAATGGAAACATATTAAAATTATGAAAGCAATAATATTGGTAGACAAAATTGAAACGAAATTAAATGGGAAAATAGCATTTATAAATTTTCGAAAACTAGGAACTCATAAAAGCAGTGCGCAAAAGTAATCAAATTATTATTGTTATGAAAATGACAAAGTTATTATCAGAAAATTGTAATAACTAACTAATCAAAATAATAACTTAAATGAAAAATGGCTTTTTCGTCATTTTAAGAAATATTTTAATAGAATTTTTAGACTAGTTCGTAAATAAATATTTTTGTTATACCTAATAAATAATATTTATTATATTGACAGTTACATGAAGAACCGAATGAGTGAGAGAAGCGTTACAGTTTGACTGTTGAAAAGAAAGGTATTTTTAAATTTATACAAATGTTTTCCTATTTTAGCTCTTAGATATCGTTGGTATTCTGCATAGAACCGTGCAGATCTTAATATTATACACCAAAATTTATTTAACCTTTTTCTTACTGGTGATAGCAGAGTCGTTAGTGACCATTTGACATTTAATATCATATATGAGCGTTTTCTACACGTGTCCTTTCCTCGAAAAAAAGTTTAATCACGAAGTTAATATCTATTTTTTGTTGCGAAAATACTTTTAGAAGGTAAAATTGTACTGACCAGAATATTAAAGTATTGACATGTACTGCGCTGAAGCGTTTTTTTAAGAACGTTTTTGATCCTTAAAATGTACATCTGGACCATTAAGAAATAGCCAGTAAAGTACTGATATTTTTGGGCTCTGAATAAACTATCGTCAGTCTTACTGTTGATAATTCTACTCTGAAACATCAATAACATATGCAAGGAACCAGTGAATAAATATTCACCTAATAAATAATTAAGAGAATATTTTTGAAACTAAAAGTGTTTAGTCACCTTTTTTTAAAAGTAAGATATATAAACACAACAAGGAGTGAAATGAGTCCAAACAAAAAACCAGACCCAAAAAAAGCAAGTTCAAACTCGATGGGTCTACTTTCATACTTGAGAAGGACCTTTACTCGGCTTCCGTCTCCAGGAAAATAACTGATTTCGTCATCAATCATCTAATCAAACCCTGCAAATATACAAAAAATATCATGAAAACCGAAATGTACTCAAATTCAACAGGTAAACTATTTTACTAATAAGGAGATCCATTATTTTCATCGGAAATACACATGCCAAACTCAAGTTTTCGTGTCATAAAGAAAGGAGTAAAAAATCGATTACAATATTTGTAGCAGACCTGTAGGTAGCAAATAACAAAGGTGGGGATGCAGGCATTTATAAAAAAATTAAATACACTAAGTAGATATATACTTACAGAACTGTCAAGCAATTCAAAAAAGAAAAAAAGAAATTTCTATATTAAACTCTTACTGTGAAAAAAAATCAGTTTGGCGTAGTTGTTTCCAATACACATTGCACAGTTCTCACTATAATTTATTATTTTACATTCGAACTCTATTATAACCGTTTTCAAATAATTCAATATCATTATTGTATTTATAAATATGCAAACCTCATAGTTATTATATTATTTAAAGAAATAATAAAAAACTTAAACAATCGAAGAAATACGTGTCTAGTCACATGTAAATATTATTTTCGACCAATAGAATCAAGTTTTGAATGAAAAATATTTCTTTATTAACCAATTCTCATAAATTGTTGTATCTTATGATGCTCATTCGTGAGACAAATTTGAATCTCAAAAGAAAAAAGCTGAGTTCAATGTAAACCTTTTACCTAATCTAATTACAATCAAATATTATTATATTTACCGATTGCTAATTGCAATACAGTTTTATAAAGTTTTAACCCTAGAAAGATAGTCTGCGTAAAATTGACGCATGCGTTTGCGAAATATAGCTGTCTGTTTCTAAATAGCGCGAATCCACAGGCGTCTGTTGAGGAAATCTCATTCGGAAGGAAAGTTGTTAAGGTGTCACCGATTTTAAAATATAACGACCACGTGAGTCAAAATTACGCATGATTATCTTTTACGTGACTTTTATGATTTTGACTTGTATGATGGTTTTTAATTTATGATGTTATTTCAACTAGATATGATTACTTATAATTATATTATTCTTTTTATAAATATTGAAGCAAAACTATAAAAATATGGGGAGTAGAAATTTGGACGAAGATGATATCCTGGCTGCTCTTATGCAGAACGATGACGAGCTTCCCTGTGAGGATACCGATAGTGAAGTAGCGGACCACGAAAGTGAAGATGAAGTGCAGAGCGACACAGAAGAAGCTTATATAGATGAGGTACAAGAAGACCAGCCGACGCCAAGTGGAAGTGCAATCCTAGATGGGCAAAGCAGTGCCGAACAACCAGGCTCCACATCGGCCTCTCGTAGGGTCGTAGTCTTGCGACGGATGACTATCAGAGGTAGGAATAAACATTGTTGGTCGATTTCAAAGTCAACGAGGTGTGGCAGAGTGTCAGCGAGTAACATTGTTTGAGCTCAAAGAGGTCCAAGCCGCATGTGCCGTAATGTATATGATCCCGTCTTATGCTTCAATACGTTTATTACTGATGAGATAATTACCGAAATCGTACGATGGACTAACGCCGAGATATCATTGAAGAGACGGGATTCTATGACAGGTGCTACATTTCTTGATACACATGAGGATGAAATTCGCGCTTTATTTGGTATACTGGTAATGACGGCTATAAGAAAAGATAATAATATGTCCAGTGACGAGCTCTTTGATCGATCTTCTACTATGGTGTACGTCTCTGTGATGAGTCGTGATCGTTTTGATTTCTTGATACGATGTCTTAGAATGGATGACAAAACCGTACGACCCACACTTAGAAAAAATGATGTTTTTGTTCCTGTTAGAAAAATATGGGATCTCTTCATCTAACAATGCGTACACAATTATATTCCAGGGGCTCATTTGACAATAGACGAATAGTTACTTGGATTTAGAGGGCGGTGTCGGTTAAGGATGTATATTCCCAACAAGCCAAGTAAGTATGGCATAAAAATCCTCATGATGTGTGACAGTGGTACTAAGTACATGATAAATGGAATACCCTATTTGAGAAGGGGAATTCAGACTAATGGGGTGCCTCTCGGAGAATTCTATGTAAAGGAATTATCAAAGCCTGTACATGGAACTTGTCGTAATATAACGTACGACAATTGGTTCACCTCGATCCCTTTGGCGAAAAGCTTACTCCAAGAACCTTACAAGTTAACACTTGTGGGAACCGTGCGATCGAACAAACGCGAGATACCGGAAGAACTAAAAAACAGTCGCTCTAGGCCAGTCGGGACTTCAATGTTTTGTTTCGATGGACCTCTTACTCTTGTCTCATATAAACCAAAACCGGCAAAAATGCTGTACCTGTTATCGTCTTGTGATGATGATGCTACCATCAACGAAGCTACTGGTAAGCCAGATATGAATATGTATTATAATCAAACAAAAGGTGGAGTAGACACTCTAGACCAAATGTGTTCTCTGATGTCGTGTAGTAGGAAGACAAATAGGTGGCCTATGGCTTTATTGTATGGAATTATAAACATTGCTTGCATAAACGCATATATAATTTATAGCCACAATGTTAACAGCAAAGGGGAAAAGCCTCTAAGTCGCAAACATTTCATGAAAAACCTTAGCTTGGGTTTGTCTTCTTCGTTTTTGCGTAGGCGTTTAGACGCTCCTACTTTGAAAAGATATTTGCGACATAATATCTCCAATGTGTTGCCTAATGACCACATATTGGACCACCAGTACCTGGTACATCAGAAGATCAAGCTGATGAGCCTATAGTAAAGAAACGTATTTACTGTACTTTCTGCCCGTCTAAAGTAAGACGGAAGGCTAATTGCCTCTTGTAAAAAATGTAAAAAAATAATATGTCGTGAGCATAATATTGATATGTGCCAAAGCTGTTTGTAACTAATTTTTATAAAACTTTATGTTCGTTATATTTATAAGATATTTTAATTGTTGATTTTTTATAAAATAATGACTAATTATTGAAGTAAAAATATGACAGAGTGAATGTTAAAAAAAAATGTTGATTTGTAACAGAAGTTTAAAGTTTTTGTTTTTTTTTTTATGAATAAATGATTATAAACAAATTGTCTGCAGTATTAATTATTCCAATATATATGTAAATATATAATAACATATAATTTTTTGAAATAAATTAGGAAACTTCAACCTGCCACTAATGAAAACATATGAGTAAATTTTACGCATGACTATCTTTTCCGTACTACACAATATGATTATCTTTCTAGGGTTAATAACAATTACATTACATTATTCATAATAGTATTACTTTGATTTACGCAAGGTTACTTATTTTTTTGTATATTATCATTAACTTATTTTCGATCGACTCGGTACTAATATTTCCAATATACTCTATTGTCGCTCACTGCAAGAGAAAACTCTATTAACAGTAAGTTTATCACGGGTATTGTTAGCTTATAAAGTCACAGTCAAATTTCTAAATCTTCAAATGTAAATAATTTGTAATCTTTAGAAAAGTTATTTATGCGAAAGTGAACTCGATTACTGGTTTCTTTGTTTTGCTTTTACGTCTTAGTTGCTTAACTAATATTTATAAAGTACTGTATTATAAAAGCAAATATTACTTAGATAAATATAGAATCCTTATCACTGGTTAGATTGAAGAGGTTAAATATAAGTCCATATGCATATATTAATATAGCAAGTGGATAATATTTCCTTACTCTCAAATAGTATAGCAATATTTTTGTCTTTCTTCTCATAGGTGAAGCCTTGTGTCAAAACATAAATTAATAATTTATAATAAATTTCCTATAAAAATTAATAACTATTAAATAATAAAAGTAAAGAAAATTTCTCACAATGCTGACGACAATTAAATCTGAATTATATAATGTCTAGTTGTAAATATTTCAAGGTCTAAAAAATAAAACTCTGTTGTATTAAAAAAAATACCAAGAAATCTTTCATAAAACTTAGTGTATTTTTTAATATGTGTATCAAAAATATGTGTATTTTGATGGGTTAATTCAAATATTGCGAATTAGCACTATCTTTTCTAACAACATTGTATTTATTTGAGACCTAGTTATTAATACAGTAAATAATGATATTATTAAATCCCATATTGGTAAGGCAAATAATACTGAATAAAAATTATAATTAAGATTAAAGAAATTGCACGAGGAAATTTATGTCACAAACCGAACAGCGACAAGATCGCGGAGACATTTTGATGTAGCTATCGTCTCTTAATGGATACTAAATTACTAAATTAGGACATCATTTATTTATATTAGCTTAACAAGAGTCTATGGCGTTTAGAAAGCCAACAGGAAAAAGGAAGAATCTCCATGTGGAGATATTTGTCACTTAACCTGCCGTTTTGGACAGGTCCATATTAATTAGGTTTCAAAGTGAAATTTCATATGTTTCAGAGTGAAATATTATATCTAATTAGGATCCTTCCTTAATTTTGAGGGAATTCATAGACACAAACCGCTTGTGAATACCTCGAATTTGAATTTCAGGCTGATTTTTTTAATGAATATGAATTTTTCGTAGATCATGGATTTTAAACATAAAATCCATTCCAATACTGAAAATATATAGAATATAATGTAATTCTCATATGTAGAATATAATGTAATTCTCTTTGGTAATAAAAAGCATTTCCGTTCAACTTCATTTGCACTAGATTATAATTATTTTTGAAGTTTAATTTTTTATATGAAGTCATAAAGGCTCACGCAAATATCCTCAACAAGTTATTGTGGATTTTTGAACATCGGTAATATATGCATCAATTTTTTTTAAGTGTTTGTTTAGCTGAGACAAATCATTCAGCTTGATCAATAAAATCGTCTGCAAAGAAATTGCGAAAGGAATTCGAGTGGGATGGGTAGCACTTGGAATCTTGCATAAGATATTTACATTGTTGATTCCGCAATGACTAAATATGGAAATCTATAATCAGTGTATTCTTTCAAAATGAAGGACAACGTTGACACGTGGACAATCACGGTCAACCTAGTACAAAAATTTAAAGTCTTTGCTCGTAATGTCTATGGAGGATAAAGTCTGAAAAGAAGAAGTCCAACAAAGAAAAGAAAAAGTCAACATAGCCCTTAATATCAGCATACTGAAGTGACGATGGCTAGGTGAAATTTGCCCAAAAATTTATGACATAGTTTATCAACTCATGGGAGTTGAGGAGTCTTCGAATGGGAATCACGGATCTCGAAATGCAGACGTGTAATATCATCTAGGCAGATGCATCGATGTTCAAAAAAGTTGGTGGTACCATTTGGATGTAGAAAGCAGAGGACCTCTTATGGTAGTGCGTCTTGAGAAAACGTGACGTCCAGCAATCGATAGATATAGGATGATAATACTGGTGACGCTTTCGCTAAATTAACAGCTTTCCTACTTGTTAAAACAAATTATTATTTATAACTGTATCCTTGCACCAACTCTAACTAGGATATCCAGAAATAATAGGATGTAATCAGACTCTGACACAAGGAGCTCTCTCCTACTTGCTAACTATTTTATTTGGTCCCTTTTCGATTAACAATATGTTTAGCTATTGTGGTAAGGCAAAATGAATAGGAAATATTTGAGTCGCGTTAGTTAATATAATAAGTTATGTAGGCCGAGTTCCGATTATTTTAGTCAACATATTTAATGGAAAATAATAACATATTTAAAGGAAAATATTTATTAAGCATGAGATGCATTTTATAATAACATGGAAAATTCAGTTTTCACATAAATTACTTAATAAGTTGACCACATATTTAAAAAAGTTACTTAAAATTTATTGCCTATTTAATGGACATTTTTAATCGTCGTTTTTAAAGTCAGTATTGTATTAAGGTTTCAAGATATGAAAATATTCTAATTATTTCTATTATACCATTACAAAATACGTATGCAAGCCCAAACTAATCAAACTGTTTCCAATACACATAGCATAGATGTAAATAAAACTGATGATAAGATATTTTAACTAGAAATAAATGAATTCTTCCATTTTAATTATAAATACATACTTGTAGTAAATACACTAATAATTTATATGAGAAACTGATAATAAAAATCCTTGACCAAATACCTTTTATTGCACGAGTAAATAAGATTCCGTAGTTATTTTAGGAAATAAAATCCATTTGTATATTCCATGGAAGCCTGTGAAAATTACTTTTTTATTACATTAAATTACTAAGCTCCTCATATTTGGTATTATATATTCAGCTTATCTATATTTTAATTAATTTAAAATTATATATTCAGCTTATCTATGTTTTAATAATTTCCTTGTTTAGAAGAACTTAAACTAACAATAAAAGTATTTTGATATTTCAAACCCTTCAATGATGGTTCAAATAACTTTTAATAGTAGGATTTATAAGAAAATTTAAAATAGCATAACTATACATTTGTAAAGATTGCCAAATTGCTCACCTGAAGATGTTATCATACAACGGAATCCAGGTCGTGGTAAAGAATTTAAAATAATAGAAATAATACTGCATCACGTAGTTTCAGTTGGTTGTGAAAAATCAATTAAAAAATTATATCCGCCTATGAAAAACTGAATGATTTCAAATTGACCAATTCATTATTTAGTTATTGCACGGTATTTTAATTTGGAATACAATCACATTAGTAGTTATAACGTCATGCGAAAAGAGCTGCAGTCAAAAGTCAGTTACACAATTTGTGTGATGAGATGGAACATTTTTATTATAGGCTAGATTGAACATACGGTTAATACCTTTATAATTTTCATAGGTAAATATTTCTTTATAATAATATTAGTTTTAACCGAATGATTAATATGGTCATCTCCAAACACTATTGTTATATTACATGTTTAAAAATTCCTCAACGGTCTCTACTATAATATTTCCATTCAATTTTGTCGTGACTTGTCCAAAAACCTCACACTTTGACGTAAAGGATAATAAACCGTAAATTAAAAGGTTTTTCAAACTAAATTATACGCTCCATCAATATTTTACAAATAAATTGGTTTTATCTATTAGAGCCAATCACAGGGTTACCCGCGTGGATGATCGCGTTTTGTATTAAGAATATTATAAAATTTTTAAGAGTTAGAACTTTAGAAAAGAACGTTAAAGTTACAGGAAATTAAAAGGTTAAATGTACAAGCGTTAAAAATATAGTATTATAAAAAAAAATTAAAATGAATATATTGTTTATGATCCTGAAGAAATTAATTTTATTTTAATAATAGTTATAAATGACTAAAATTAATTAAATTATAATATCAATATGCTATGTTTTACTCGACTGGTTTAAGACTACCTATTTGTATAATAAAATGGATGATTTTAATGCACCAAATTCAAATTACCTCTTTTCAGAACAAATTTTATGAAAATGTAGTCGACTCTCTTGAATCTACCATTCAAAATGTTTTTAAAAATTTCCTGCCTGTTCCATAAGATAATTTTTAGTATTTAAGCAATACATATTAATCAATTAATTTTTGTGTTTTATACTTGTTTACATTAATTTTAAGTATTTGCATATTTGATTCAATGATAAGAAGAAAATTTTATGTTAAAAACTTTTTTAACAAATATGAATCGTTAATTCTCAAAAAAAGTTGATAATGATGAAATTTTGCAACATGACGTTTAAAATTAGAAGTGGACGCATTATAACATACATGTATTCAGAAATGTTACGCATTTTTCACATTTCATATATGTATAATATTTTGAAGCCACAAGATGAAGAGTATTGTAAAGAATACTTTTGCTTCTGTTATAAAGCAAAGGAAATAAAATTGTATTTTTAACGCAAATAATATTTGCCAAATCCTAATATAGTCTAATACCTAATATAATCTTTATATTTAGTAAAATGAATAAAAATATAACTCTTTAGTGCAAATGGAGTCGCAAGGAGACTGTTCAATAAACACTAATGTAAATATTCAAATTTAGAAGTTAAAAATATATGGTATTTTTGTGAAACTTGTTGCAAATATTAACATCATTTTCCAAGCATAAAGTAGTGTGAATTGCTCAAAAACGCATAGGTTTTATTAACCGTAATATAATTTGCTTCCGTTAGTATTTTCTATTGAAATTAAGAACATGAGAGATATTAGAATTGAATTAGGTTAATAATGTTTTTGAGATAGACCTATTAGCAAAATGGTTTGCAGGAGTAAAACAATTGAATAACAGAAATGAAGCAAATTCTGTATTTAATTATGATATACGTCAACATTAGATTTTTCTTGTTTTATGTAAAATAGATGAAGGAAGATATTCCCTTGTATTAAATTAACTAACTTACTGTTATTGAAAAAAATATTTTCTATTTTATCGCCGCCTCTTAATTTGCAGTGCGAATAATCGACACAATAATATGAAATTTACAAGCAGTCCGATAAATTATTTTTGTATTCAATTTAAAAATTATTTTCATAATGGAAATAAAATTATTTTCATAGTTAATTGTTTTAATAGAAACGAAAACTTCTTATTCAAAACCATTTTCATATTGGAAAATTAAAAACTGGAATACAACTCATCCATGAGTATTTTCAATTTGATTTGAGATTTTACAAACATATTTAATGACTTAACGAACCGAACAATGGGTGGGGTTTGTAATATATGTTGCGTCGATGCCTGCATAAATTAAATTCATTATGTCGTTGGACCGAGCAACATTGTCATGGTATTTTAATAAAAGCTCGTTCGCTTGATATCGTTTGTATTAAAAAATCGTTTGCCACTAAAAATCAATAAAAATAAACAGCAATAAAAAATATTGCTATTTTAATAGCAATTATGTACATAAACATGTTTTGTGGGTTTGATTTTGATTGTGATTATTTTGGAACTTACTTTCCGATAGCTCTTCTTATCCTTTTTTCAGCGGTGTATCTATATAAAATTAATTATTTATTATTCTAAAACTGAATGTAAAATGTAAATTGTGAAAAAAAATTTCATAAATTATTAATGCCAATAAATTTGGAGTTAAAAGTTTTTACATTATTTACTGTGGAGTTCCAAAAGACTGAGGAAATATTTTAAAAATTTGATACTATTAAGGGTAGGAAAGGAGGAGATTAGATTACTGAAAACAGTTAGCTGAATGACAAATGTCCTGTATGTAATTTAATATTTATTTATTTAGATTGGTTTTAATGAGATAAACCTTGCTTGAAACAAAATACAACAATGAAATTTTTTCTATCTTTTCGCTCCTATATTTATTTAACGCACGGAATAAGCTTGACTTACTATATCACGATTTTTTTTTTCATTACCGTGTCTGAATCAGCTGAAACGTTTCATTGAACCAAGGACAACATTTTGAGATCCTTACGAGTTTCACATAATGATATTTTCATACGTGAAATAAATTGTTGAATGCGCAATTAAAAATAAAAAAACCGATGTAAATAATTTTAAATTTTATGACATAACTGACGAAAGAAAACTTTAAATTATGCCATATGAATATCATAAATCAAAAGTGATTTTAAAATAACAAACAATTATTTTTAACTGCCATTTGTAAATATTTAACAAAAATATTATTTGCTTCATTGAATAAGTTAATATAATTAAATTTTTAACTGAACACATTTAACATTATCTATCTGATATGTCTCATTGATCTGATGAAAATATTATTCGTAACAAGTACAAAAATATTTGCAAAAACGCCCCGATAATGATAACTTGTACATTACAGATATTTTTAAATTATTGCAATAAATTGGATAAAATTTTCATCAACGCTTATGTTTAATGTTTAATATTCTTATTTAGTAGTAGAAATATTTGCAATAGTGTAATGATAATATAGTTTACAATGAAAGATTAACATTAATTTCAGTTTTTCATCAAAATATAAACCGGTTCTTTCCTTTTTTGCTATTATGACTGTTTGTCACGACATTTTCGTATTTTGTTAAAGCTTTGAGAAAAACTATAAAAGAAATTATTTTAAACATAATACAAATATCTTCTAGATTTTTTGGAGCTCATGAGATTTACGTAACACATTTGATAACTAAAAGACTGAATTTTAAAAATAAATCATTTGTTTATAGATTAATAAATGATAATTTTATACAAATGACTCCATAAAAGAAAATGGCGGCCTATTAAAAATTATTACGGATTCGAAATTGAACAATTTTTGATTTACAGGGCAACAATGTTATTAAATTACTACCGGCTGCGTCCTCAACTTCGTCCGCGTATATTTACGATTTTTTTTCTCTTATATATGTTTCTCCTAGATATATCCTCTATTACAATACCAAATTTCATTAAAATCCGTCCAGTAGACTTTGCGTAATACCCGTATCAATTAATATACAGACAGACAAAAATTGTAAGACAAGTTTTTGTGGCTTCTGTTTTAATTCTATACGCTTAATTTATCATTTTTTTTGAACATTTTCAATGTACAGAAATTACTTTTTTGCAATTTTATTATTAGTATAGATTAATCATTATCAAGATATTAAGGATCCGAATAAAAAATACGTTTCTTCATTTAATTCTTCTTGAATTAGCGTAAATTTCCAATACAATTATTACATTATCTGAAATTAAGATTTTATATTTAGTTATTATTTATTAGTTTTTCGTCATATAATAAACTTTCCTTTGGTAACAAAAATCTTATTGTGCTGCATTTTCTCGGTTGTATGTGTGCTAATTATCTACAGTGTAATAATTTATATTATACTGTGGATAATTAACTATAAATAATACTTTTTAATTATTTTCAAATAAAATATTTGAGAATATTAATCGCACTAGGTATGAGTTACAATGAAAACTTAATTTTGATAGATATGTAGTATGATCCGTTTTTCAATGCGTTGACGTTCAACAATATATTGGAAATATATAAATATTTTTAGCTTCTGTTTTACTCAATGTTCATTCTTCTTTAAATTAGATTATATGCCATGTAGTATAATTATTCCTTAAAATTATTTCATGTATCTATGTCCTTGAAAATTGTATTTCCACTTATAATGATAAATGCAACAGTATATAATTTTTCAACGGTGCGCTCCTATCAATGAACTTTTAGATATTCATGAAAATCTATGATGTTTAATTTAAAATATTCAAAACATAAAAAAAAATAAAAATATCTTATGTGCACTAATTCATGACAAAGCCATTTCAATTGTCAGACCATTTAAGAAATCGAATGTTTTGTATTTCGTTCATCTTCGTGTGATATTAAACTCCATGAACTTAAGAAGCACTGTTCAATAAAAAGGCTCTTTTACTAAAGCTCTTTTATATTACAAAAGATAATTTATTCCTCACTTATCCTAAAATACACCAAACGTCGATTCGCCACAAAGTACCGCCCGACCAATTTCACCGCCATCGAATTAAAAAGTGCACACTTGATTTTTCCCTCAGAGCGTGATGCAGTCGGTCTGCGAAACGTTCTTGACCCCTCCTCCATAATGTGACAAAGGGGTGGAATCAGCATTAAACCAAATTCCATCAATTTGCTTTATTCGCCAAATACATTTTGAAAAAGAATTGTAAATTAATCATAAATTAGGTGAATTTTTGACATATTAGAATATATGCTTCTGCATTAAACTAGATATGGTAAAATAAAATATTTGTTCGCTATAAACGTGTTCACTGTTCAAGAAACACCAGGTTAAATAACTATTTTCTAACTTTTCATACCAGAAAAATGAGAAAAGCTATTCGTAGAAGTTTACTCACGTATCCATCTTTTTTTTTTCATGAACTATATGCTGTCGAAAACTGAATTTATACTGAAATTTTTATGCGATATAAATTATTTTCTTGCATACTTTATAGTCGTATATCTAAGAAAAATATTTCTTTGTCAAGTTCGAAGCTAATTAAATTTGATATAATTAATATAAGTTTTATGGAAAATAAAGTAATTTTTAAGAATTTTTTGAAAAATTGTTTTGGAAACATTAAAGAAAATGTTCACATAAAAAGTTCTCCTCTCCCTGCAACTAGGAAAGTTGAAATTATGAAATCTGTGGGTAAGAATATTGATTAAATTTCATATGGAATTATAACGATTATTCCAGGTCTCTCGCTCTCTATATATATATATATATATATATATATATATATATATATATATATATATATATATGTATATATGTATATATACATATATATATATATATATATATATAAATATATATATATATATATATATATATATATTTGGTATTATATCTCTAAATATTTTAATTATACCTAAATATTAAAATTATTATCAAAATTTAATAAGAACTTTAAACGTATTTATGTGGCTTCTATTCATACTTACCAGGGTTTTATTTAGTAAAATTAGAATTTAAGAAATATCTCTACCACTTTTGGCTTACTGAATGATTCTCAAAAAGGGATGTCCGTCAAGTTTAAAAGAAAATAAAAAAAAACATAAAAAATGAGTTTAGGATATTTCTTTGGATACCTTCTTTTAACTTCTACAATTCTATAACCTCAAAGTATACTAACTAAACCAAAAGTTTACATTTTAAACGTATAGTCCTGAAGAAGTTAGTTGAAGCTACACTTTGGCATTTCGCAGTATGTATTAATTTCAAGAAAAATATTTTTCTCCGACTTTAGGTCACTAGTTTATCGTTGTGATGTTAAGGGCATGTGTTTCGATCCGTTAAAACTCGGATGTGTGACGCAATGCTATACAATGAAACTACTTGACATTATTTTGACATAATATGTCATTATAAATTCAGATTTGTGAACTTTGAACTATGCTGGTGAAGAATAAACTGACATTTTTTATTTTACACTAGGGAAATCGGCCATAATTTTTATGGTGTTTTATTCTAGATTACATTTATTTTCGTATTCATTTAGAGGGTTTCGCAGCCAAAGGTCAAATATGAAACTCTTATAATTCCATTTTATCTCTGTTTGCCTATTCATTTCTGCCTATCACATATTTTAGATTCCATAGTTTTACACATGACCTTCAAGTAAAAGTTCGTGTAAAGATTTCAAAGCTTCAAAATAAAATTAAATGTATTCCCCTCTTCCTTTCCCTTTCCTTTCCAACAATGGGTTCGAAAAATGTAAAGGAATCCTGAGTAAAGTCACATTTTAATAAAACGTTTGTTTTAAAAAGTTTTCCATAATATCTATCAATGATTCTGAGATATGTAGATAAATAAAAAGCCCTGATCTGTATGTTTTCAGATACAAATTTAGTCGGTTTTTATAGTTGAACGAAAATTTGAGCTTCAGATTTACGTACTTGTAGTATTTTTTAAATATTATCCAACGTTTAACTAAGAATAATAGTCTTGATTTTTATTTATTCAAGGCAATTCGTCGCTATCGTTAAATGTAATTTGATTGACCAACTGACTATAATAGTGTTATGGATAAGCACACTGGAAAAACTTCGAATGTTTTAGACTTCATACTGAATGGTTTTTATAAGATTGTTCGTTGCATATTTTAATAATAGAAGGTAACTAAACGTGGCTCGACCATTTGGTAAACGAAGACAAATTTCAATTAATATAAAGATGTTGACTTGAGTTGGTTTTCATTTAAAGTGAGTAGTAGATCTGACACGTAGCCAATGATTAATTCAACTTTAATAATATTTAACGTGATGAAATCTTAAATTGTTATTTTATCTTTCTAAAATTATGAAAAACTAAATTAATACCTTAATCTATCTAAATTCTCGTAATATCGATTTGATTTTGATTTGAGAAATTGCTCTCGTAGCAATAAGTCCGTCATATGTATTAATTAGATAAATTAGAGTAAATGAATAAATAATTGTAATGTTAAACAAGACCTAAATTTTAAGGCCTCTTTTAACTTTTTGAGCCTGAAATGTTCTAAATTTACTCAAAATAGTAACAAAAAAGAATACCATGACACATAAATTTACCTGAAAAAAATCATTAAAAGGAAATAAAATGAAATTTAAAATAATCGAACGAATATAGATAGACGTTCCTGTTTTGATAAATTAGGAACATTTTGTCTTGCAATATAATCCCTATTAGTTCTTACAGGTTATATTGATCGGCTTTACATGAGAAACTCCTTAATTTCGTGGCTCGTTGAGAGTTACGACTCTTCTTTCATAATTCAGATGCTATCTTCTTTACCCCTGGTTATATTTGTGAAACCGTAAACTCAATTCGATAGCGTGTGCTAACTTGAGGAGAACTATCAAGATATCTATGTATTAGTGGAGTCTGTGTTGGAGGAAATGGATCACCTGATGGAACTCCCAGTTGGTTTGAGTGATATTTGGCATCGTTTATTAAAGCAGCACTAGTAATCGGGTGAATATGTTCTGATTCGCTTTATAAAGTCACAAATTTGAAATCTGCAATAAACATCTCTGATAGAAATTGAAGGCGATGATGATTGTTTAAATACAGGCATTAGTATTTACCATTAGCAAAGATCTTTGCCAGTTGTTGCCGGTCTTTTGCAGATCTTTGCCAATAGCTCACCTGAAAATTTTTTAATACTACGAAAACTAGGTCGTGGTAAAGAAGTTAAAGAAAGTAGAAATAATACTACATCAAGTAGTTTCATTTAATTGACATTCTACAAAATTAACGACAAATATATTCAATAAGTATTTACTACTTTGAGCAAACTAGTAAATACTTAATCCTTTTAATTTGATATTTCGTAAAATTGATATACCCTCATTACTCTAGCTTTTTCATTAAGCCAAGCTCATCGAGGTTATGTAATAAACGATGATAAAATTGAATGCATGCGCAAGAAATATCTAATAAAATCTTGGTATTGCAAATACAATTTTTTGTTGACAATAACTATGTTCTTCTTCAACGCTATAAATAAAAATGTAAGAACACAGTAAGGCAATAGACAGGCCATAAAATTTAGGGTCTGGCAAATATTTCTTTTCAACTCTCAAGAAGTATTACTGACTGTGACAAATAGTTCGCCAGCATAACTTAATTCTGTTCTTAATTAATATAAATACATGATTTAAAGAGAAACGATGTGTGTGTAAGAAGCCCGATTTTTAAATACACCCTAAGTCTTTGATTGAGAATTTCTTAAAGTCAGACCTAAGTTTACAGTCAAGTAATTACGCAATTATTCATAAGAGCATCCCTTGCGATGAATATATTTATCGCCCTGAATAAATTGATGCATGATATTTTCTCTTTATATACATCTTTATTTCATGCCGGTTTATGTACATTTATAAAAGGGTGTCTTTGGCGCTTAGTATTTTCTTTTGGTGAGAACGAAAAGAAAACACCAAGGACCAAAGAGAAACTTTTATAAATGTACGTAAAACAGCGTGTTATTTGTAGAAATACAGATGCTTCCTACAAATAACATTTGTATTCACATCATGTGTCAAAGAAAATGTGATGAAACATCTTTTCCAATAAGCGTATCATTTTTCATCTAGTGACTTAAAGTGACAAAAAATTATTGGGTCCTGTTTATTTTCTTGGAACAGTTTTTTTATACTTTATCGTTTTAAGTAATGGTATAGGATGTTTGAAATATTAAGGCCTGATTTTTCAATCCTCAGGTAAAACGGTTCATATATCTTCAACAAATAACTTATCTACTAAGCTTTTTACCTACCAGGTAACCGTTATGCATTATCAATGGTATATTATTTAAATAATAGCTAACTGAAGTTTAGTTCAACCAACTTCACGCCAAACATTTGCAAGCAAGGTTAACATATATATAATTCAACATGTTATACGGTGATAGGAACAAACTGTTTGTTTGACATTTGACGTACAATGCGCAAAACACACAAAACTAACCTGTAATTTATTTGCTTCATTTTGGTTACACATAGTATGTGATTATGTATAAATTATATTGTAAAAAATCTGAAAATGGAAGAAAAAAAGAAACATGAACGTTGATTGAATTAGTCACTAGTTATCGTAATATACTTGAAAACGTAAACTGACGCAGCCTCAAACAAAGAAAAAGATACAGCCTGGATGTCCATTGCCACCAAATATAATGTTGCGACAAGTGGAAATACCATTCATATAGTACAAGTTTTAAAATTGAAATATTTAAATATTAAATTTATTAACAATCAATGAACGTCAATAAACTATATTATCCTTTTGCAGGCGACATTTTTCGAAAATTCAATATCATCGCGTGTTACGAAATTATCAGGTCTCACTTTTCAATGCTGTCTTTTATCTCAAGTGCACTTAGAAATAAAGTATTTGAATGTCTTATTTGTTTACTAAGTCGTCAATTGTGTCATAAATATCCATCTTTAACCCAACTTTGACAAAATATACAAAAAGAAATTTATCACAAAAAAATCACCTGAGAAAATACACTACGATAAGTTCCCAAACACAACAAGAAATGTCATTTTCACTGGCCAATAAATACTTTATCTGACCATGGAAGAAATTATGCTATCCTTTGAATAACTCCTATTTGGTTGTTTATCTAAGGATTGAAAAATCAGCCCTTATTTAATATAACCTTGTATTGCTTTTAAAATTAAACTTAGGCGTATGGAAATATATTTGATGAATACTTATACATAAGTATTATAAAGCACATAAATGTTAAACTGTTTTGATGTATTTGAAATTGTTTACATGAACTAGTTTTCAAGATAAATTTAAATTTTTCAAAAGGTTTTAAGAAAAAATTAAATAATAAATAGAATTGGTATTGACACATTTATTATTCTTTTATAAAAGAGCCTAAAATTTTTATAATGAAAGTTGTGACTGAAATAATATCTGCAAACATATTTCTTAAGAGGCTAAAAACGAAAAAATAGAGTAAAATTCTATAATACAAAAAATGAGGAAAATTAGGAAGTAAAAAAGAATTAAGACGGGAAGTTGCCATTATATATTTAATTTAATTTTTCTTACACCGCTGAAAGAAAATTTGTAAAAAAATTGAAATTAAGAAATCTATTGGTATAATAAATTAATATAAACTCAGTGCTGATATTTTGTTCTCTAAAAACTGCAAAGTTGTTGCGCAATGATTGAATAAGAAGAGAAGCCGATTTCAGTTAGCTTTTTGAACAGGTGTCTGAATATTGTTCTCAGTATAGAAAAACCAGTATTCAATAAATTGATGAGTTCGTACTTAAACATAATATGGCGTTACCTGCCTACCCTGGTTTGGTGACAGAGCCTACCAGGAATATATGTAATACTAAATGAAATAAGTTTTATCATTATTATTTTAAACGGAATTTTTCCAATTACTTTCCTTAAATTTTGTCCAAGATATTGTTTTTTTGCAGTTCACTAAAATGTTATGTTTTAGTTCCTTATCCTATAATGCACAAAAATTGGAACTTTCTTAAGTTTTTTTTTCTGTTCAACAATTTGTCTGTTTATTGAGATTGTTTTCCTTGGGAAAGGCTAGAGATATAAAATTGTGTTTGTACAACTTAAGTCAAATACTAAGTTTTATAACCTAAAATTCCTGCGAAATACAAGCTTTCGACATAGTGCAAGAACAATTTACAGCTAGAAAAGTGCTAAGGGTACTTTTAACCTTAAAATTTAGGACAAATAAAAATCTCATGGCACAAATTAAGGAGAAATATTTTTAAATTTTTTTGTTTGGAATTTTATGTTTAATAATTACACAAAAAACTTAAATTTAGGTTGTTCGATTTTTGTTATTTTTGGCCTGTTTTCATAATACTAATTTACTAAACTTTCCTGTAATATAATTTAACGGTAAGGAATCTTGGAAGCAGGCTTATTTGACCGTCCTTTTTTATTTTCACGCTGATTACTGATACACTACACATAAAGTGACGTATTATCATAGATATTACTTTACTATCATCTTGCCTTAAAGTCACTATCCTTTTCGAAAATTAAATTATCGATGTATCTACAAGTGCTGATAATTCAATAGACGGATCTTTAATTTTGTAACTGAAAGTAACGTGGTAGCGATTGTTAGCTGAAATAAAATATATTTTGTTATGTAACTTTAAGTCGCATTGCACCAGTTTATAGCTGCTATATCATAAGCCCGTGGATTAAAAAACTGAAAGAGAGATACGCATTTATAATACTTATTGCGAGATATCAGTATATTAAAAAAGAAAAACCAAAATAAATGTATGTAGGAAGGCACTCAAAATAATTGCCTAAATCTTGTAAAATCTTGGATGCATGTTAACTGACATATTTGTTTTTCCAATCAAGTATAATTATCCGACATTTGAAATTAACTGGAATATACAAACATTTAATAGTACCTATAATTTTTGCACGTTTTTAAAGTCCATAGTATTCAGAATTTTCAGTTGCCACATTGTTCACAAACAAAATTACGTAATTAGTTTAATACCTTGCAAGTGACGCTTGAAAATGGAAAATTTAGAACAGAATTTCAATATAATTTTAAGATATCAATCTAATGTTATCCCACTCATTGAAATTTGCAAAAAAATCGCGGTGTTGATTTAAAGGCCGCACAGCCTTTGACTGCGCGGCGCAACGCCATGATTCAGGTTCGAGTCTGAACTGACTGATTTGTTTAGCTGTAAAAAAATGCTCTCGTTTATTTTGTTCCTCATTCAAAAAGAAAAATATGAATTATATATATATATATATATATATATATATATATATATATATATATATATATATATATATACATATACATGTATATATATATATACATATACATACATATATATATATATATATATATATATATATATAATTCATATTTATAGGGATAGGTTTTCTTTTCTTGTTTTCATTATATTTCTCTACAAAAAATTATTTTTTAACCTGACCTGGGACTATTTTTTCTGTGATCTAAATAACACCATTTTTTACATACCAAAAGCTACTGCTACTATTAATGTTACCAAACGTCCTATATTAATATTTCTAAATTTGGAATACAAAATTTGGGAATAAAATTAGGAATCTGGCTTTAAAATCTAATACCTATACATATTTAGCATTTTATAAAACATTTCAAGGTTCTTGAAAAATCAGATCTATAATTACGCCCTTTGAGTATCGATTTGTAAATCGTGACCCAAGTTTAAATTTAGAGAACAATGTTCAGATTTCTAACTCAGTCTTCTTTATTAAAAAAAATGTATTTATCTCTTTTTGCGCTTCTTATCTTGAACAATTACGTTTGTTAAAACTTTAGTTTTAATAAATAAAACTTTTAATAAATAAATAAAACTATTTTAATAAATAAAACTTTTAAAAAAATTCTATTTCATTTATATATATGTATTATTTCAATCTTATGATATATGCAATGAGAAGTATCAAGTAAACCTTGAAGTTAAGTCTAATATTAATGTTGTATTTTGTCTAAAAAGTTCAACGTTTCCTACCGTCGTAAAGTTGATGATCAATTTCTGGCAACTAGCTTGGTTAGTTTTCAAACTTTCAAACAATATTACTTTTATTACACCATTTAAGGAGAGTTATGGGCGTCTAAATTATATTCCCTTTAGAGTTTAATGTAGCATAATTTATTAAAATGACTTACGCGACAAAATAAAATGTAGTTATAAATCGAAGCAAATTTACGTATTTATTTGTAATGCAAACTTAGCTGATTAAATTTACAACTCACCTATTTATGGGAATTTTTTTTTATAATTTTTTTCTGGTGTCATAAGTATTTTTGAACCGTTTATATTTAGTTTATATTTTTATATTTAGTTTTATATAATTTACACATATTAGCAAATTTTAATTTTAACGTAATCCGTAAAAATTAGCAATGACTAAAAGAACCATCGCTAATGTGTGCAATATGGTATATATGCTTAGTTCGTCTTATGCAGTACATATGTTCATAAAAAACCAAACTTGTCCCAGTAATTTCATATAGCAGAACAAATACAAGGGATTTTGCTTTAATCTAACTTGCTTTATACATTTTATTAATGCCACCTTACATCGTTGTCCCAAAGTTAAAATTAATGTTTTTGTCATATTTTCGATGGTATTATCAAAATTTCCGTGGTAGATTAAAAAACAAGCTATTTACAAGAATTTGGGTAGTTACACTTGTATACACATATATACATATATACATACAGTTGTATATTTTATTTCTAATATAATATAAATTACTAAAAAGATGACATGTCACTAAAAGTTACGATCACGGTTTCATTAGAAAAAAAAATGTACAAGCGAAAAGTCACGAAATGTTTTTCATAGAATGTTTCATTTCAATCTTTGTGCCAAAAAAACTGACTTTCCTGGGAACATTTATAATTTTATATAAATTAATTTTATTCAAGAGAATAATTTTGAAATTTTTAGTATCGAGTAGAATGTTTGCTAGTCCAAGTAAAATTATCTCGAATAAACACCTAATTTAACGTATTGCCTTTTATTGAATCATATTTAATATATGAATATACTTTTGTTACTTCCTTGAAAGTATATCAGCTTTTTTATATAAATTTTGTACACGTATACCTCAACTGTAGAGGAACGTTTGGTAGCATCCAATAGGGGTAATCGAATTGAAATTACACAAAAACCATTTACGGAACCATTTGCTATCAGTAATATTAACAATGAGTAAAAGAGATATGACTGTTATACCATTTCCTTATATTAAGTCGAACTTTACTGACTTACAAAAAGTGACATGAAACTTTGTTCGTACAATGCTTCGTGTCTATCCATACGCTAAAAAGACTAACTTTTCTATCAATATTTAAAACCACAAATATTATGCAGTAGACAAATTTTCCGTGAAAACGATATAACTTTTCATGGAAAATTATTACTTTAATTTGATATTTGTACATTCTAAAATCAACAGGAGACTTAGAGTCGAATAAAAAATATGCGTAACTGTAATGAAATTTTCTAGGAAACGTCTGAACTATGATATTTTAATTAACAGGAAGTTTTTGTCGAATAAAATGCTTTAAAAAGTTACTTTTTGTAAAGGAGTAAGAGAGTGAAGAAAAAATTATAACATCTTTTCCTGAAAAAAAAAACATCACTTTCATGTAGGTCATGAAGATAAACCCTAACAAAAATTGAGTTCCTTATTCAATATGAACATGATGTCACTGTTAATAAGTATTTCTTACTGTGATAATGTTGTATCAAAATATGTAATTAGTGAATAGTAGCGCCATCTCTTATCGTTTTGTAGAAACTGTTTGTCTGTCTATGACAATTTGCAAAAATAAAAGACAGTCTATTGCGATAAAACGTGTTTTACTAGAGGTTATGGGCGTACTCTGTGCTAAATTATCAGTTATTTTCGTGAAAATAGATAATTTGTGAAAGTTATATCGCGGAAACATGACTACGAACTATATTGCCAGTGTTCCTAAACTAAAAGGAAGAGAAAATTATGATGAGTGGAGCTTCGCGGCTGAAAATTTGTTGGTTCTTGAAGGAATGGACAAGTACATCAAGCCAACGGCAAGTTTTGAAGTTAAGCCAGCAGACGACGCAAAAACGAAGGCAAAGCTAATATTGACTGTGGACCCATCATTGTATGTGCATATTAAGAATACCAAGAGCGCAGCAGAATTATGGACTACATTGAAGACCATGTTTGATGACTCCGGTTTCTCACGCAAAATAACATTGCTGCGACATTTGATTTCTATTCGGCTAGATAATTGTGATTCAATGGCTACATATGTGACTCAAATGGTCGAGACAGCTCAACGGTTGAACAGCACAGGTTTTACAATCACCGATGAATGGGTGGGTTCATTATTATTAGCAGGTTTGTCAGATCGTTATTCTCCCATGATAATGGCAATTGAACATTCGGGCATTTCGATAACTGCAGATGTCATAAAGTCGAAATTGCTCGACATGGAAGTGACCAGAGACAATGACGCAGGTGCTGCATTTGTCGCGCGAAATAATCATTCGTTCAATAAGTCAAAGAAAGGCAGTCCTGGTCCTTCAACGTCAGTATCAAACAAGAAAATGACAGCAGCAATGACAGATTCATCGAAAATAATTACATGCTACAAATGTAAAGAAAATGGTCATTATCGAAATCAGTGCCCTTTATTGAAGAAAAACAATAGTAAATATGTTTTTAATGTCGTTTTCCTGAATGGAAAGTTCAATAAAACTGAATGGTACGTGGATTCAGGCGCCAGCGCTCATATGACGGTGAACGAATCTTGGGTAAAAAACATGAACCGATCACCGTGTTTACCAGAAATAGTGGTTGCAAATGAATCTACAGTGCCAGTAGTTTGTTTCGAAGACGTCGACATTGTTTCAGAACTGAAATTTGAAATTACAGTGAAAGATGTGCTGTACGTTCCCAGTTTGACAACAAATTTATTATCCGTGAGTGAACTGATTAAAAACGGAAATAATGTGATATTTGATGAAAAACACTGCTACATTCGAGACAAGAATGATGTTTTGATTGCTACTGCCGACCTGTCAGATGGTGTTTACAAGTTGAGGTTATAAACACAGACTTGTATGTTGGCCGCACCAGCAGTTAGTGGAAATCTGTGGCACAGAAGATTAGCACACCTAAATAGTCAAGACATGAACAAGATGAGAAATATTGTGAATGGTTTGTCATATGAACAAAATTTTGACATAACCAAATATCAGTGTACAACTTGTTGCGAGGGAAAGCAAACCAGATTACCCTTTTCGCATGTTGGTGAGAGAAGCACAGAATTATTACAAAGAGTTCACACAGATATTTGTGGACCAATGGAAACCACATCATTGAATGGTGCTCGATATTTCATACTGTTTGTAGACGACTTCAGTTGGATGACTTTTATATACTTTATCAAGAATAAAAGTGAGGCGCTCAGCAAATTCAAAGACTTCCAAACACTGGTTGAGAATCAGTTGAATAAGAAAATAAAGATGATACGTTCAGAGAATGGACTTGAATTTTGCAATAAGGAGTTTGATAATTATTTGAAACAAAAGGGTATAATTCATCAAAAATCAAATAATTACACGCCTGAACAGAACGGTTTATGTGAGCGAGCCAACCGTACAGTTGTGGAGAAGGCTAGATGTCTATTGTATGATGCGAAGCTGGATAAACGATTTTGGGCAGAGGCAGCTAACACTGCTGTCTATTTGAAGAATAGATCCGTTGCTTCAAGACTTCAGACAACTCCGTACGAATTGTGGTATGGGAAGAAACCAGATCTCAGTCACATCCGTTTATTTGGAAGTAAAGTCATGGTGCATATCCCCAAGGAACGTCGTTTAAAATGGGATAAGAAAGCCATGGAGCACATTTTAGTGGGATATAGTGAAGAGGTCAAGGGTTACCGGCTGTATAATCCTGCGAAGAAGAGTCTTCTTATAAGTAGAGATGTCATCGTGATGGAAAATTAATCAGAGCTCGAAGAAACAGGCAACAAGTCAGCTATCTGGATTCCTAACGAAGAGACACTTGAAGATAACATAGAAAAAGAGAGCACAGTTTCAGTGGGGGATAAATCGTCTCATATTTCAGAGACAGAAGACTGCCCATCAGATTATTCTTCAGTGTATGAGGAGAGTAATGAAATAATAACGGAAACTTCATCTCCAACCACAGACATATTAGACACAGAAGTCCAGACGACATCAACCCCAGAACAGACACCAGAATTACCTGAAAAGCGTTCCAGGAAAGCAACTGAACGGAATGGTTTTACATGCCTTTCCAACACTGTTTCAGCATTAGAGGAGATAGTGTTCTCAGAGGCTCTTGCAGGGCCTGAGAGTGAACAGTGGAAGAATGCCATGGCCGACGAGATGCAGTCTTTTGAGGACAGCGATGCATGGGAGCTCGTTGACAACCCCGGTGATGTGACAATTGTGAAGTGCAGGTGGGTGCTTAACAAAAAGTTTGATGTGGACAATAATGTGCGGTTTCGGGCTAGATTGGTGGCAAAAGGTTTCTCGCAGAAACCTGGAATTGACTATACGGACACGTTCTCTCCCGTGGTTAGACATTCAACGCTCAGATTATTGTTTGCTCTCAGTGTTAAGATGAATATGAGTATTGATCATTTGGATGTTACTACAGCATTCTTAAACGGTTTTTTGAGAGAAACTATTTACATGTCATTACCTGAAGGTTTTATGAACAAAAGTGGGGGAAAGGTTTTAAAATTGAAAAGAGCAATCTATGAGTTAAAACAGTCTTCCCTTGCGTGGTATGACAGTGTTAAAGATTTACTATGCAAATTAAATTTTAAAAACAGTCAGTATGAGCCTTGTTTGTTCACAAAAACTAAAGGTGAAGCTAAAATTATTGTGGCCTTATATGGGGATGACTTTTTAATTTTTTCGAATTGTCCTGTTGAAAATAAAAAATTAAAAGATACTTTAGGATCAGAATTTAAGCTAAAAGATTTAGGACCTGTAAGGCAATACTTAGGCATGAGAATAAATGTTAGTAAAGATGTAATTACTGTAGATCAGCAGCAGTATATTGATCAGCTATTAACTAGGTTCAATATGTTGGATTGTAAAATGTATAAAACACCAATAGAGTGTAAATTAAATTTAGAGAAACCTGATAAATGTGTACCTGATGTTCCATATCAGAAGTTAATTGGATCATTAATGTATTTAGCAGTATTAACCAGGCCTGACATTTCCTTTTCTGTTAGCTATTTGAGCCAATTTAACAGTTGCTATGATCTTACACATTGGCATTATGCTAAACGCATTCTTAAATATTTGCAATGTACAAAAACTTACTGTTTAAAATATTTTAAGGGCGGTAGCAAGTTAGAGGGCTTTGTAGATAGCGATTGGGCCAGCGATGCCATAGATAGGAAGTCCTACACGGGCTTTTGCTTTACTATGTCGGGATCTGCCATTTCATGGCAAAGCAGAAAGCAAAAGTCCGTATCGCTCTCTAGTACAGAGGCAGAATATACTGCTTTGTCTGAGACGGCTCGCGAAGGAGTGTATTTGAGAAACCTGTTACATGAAATAACTGGTAACTTATCTGTAATACAGATCTATTGTGACAATCAGAGTGCTTTAAAGTTGTCATTGAGTAACCAAAGTCACAACAGATCAAAACACATAGATGTGAGATTCCATTATGTAAGAGATGTTGTTAAAAATAAATATATTCAAGTTATGTACTTGTGTAGTGAGGAAATGCCTGCCGATTTACTTACCAAAGGACTGTGTACTATTAAGCATTATAAGTTTATGTGTAAATTGGGAATTGTACTTAAATAAAATTGTTGTTTATTTTGATAAGTGGGGGTGTGATAATGTTGTATCAAAATATGTAATTAGTGAATAGTAGCGCCATCTCTTATCGTTTTGTAGAAACTGTTTGTCTGTCTATGACAATTTGCAAAAATAAAAGACAGTCTATTGCGATAAAACGTGTTTTACTAGACTTACATTGTTACAAAATTTACTACATTAACATTAAACTTAAGCTTCAGATGAATTATATATACGCTTTTACCTTACCCCACAAGTATTAGAGAATAGAGAAGTTTTACGAGAAAATTGTATAACGCTCCAATAAAAACTCACGATTACTTTAATGTGATAATCGAATATTCCAATATTAACTGGAAAAGTAGAGTTGAACAAATAATACATAGTTGTAATGGTTTTTTTCTCGGAAATGTCTGAACTTCATGTATTCTTTGGCAATGAGTTTTTATGCTAGTAAAGTACTTTACAAAATGGTTCGACAGGAAAAGAATCTGTGATAAGGTCATACATAAAAACACCGAAATAAACCACGAATTAAAGTTGTGAATTGATGAATTCAATGATGTATTAATATTAACAGTATATCTTAATAGACGCTACAGCTTCCAGAAATCGTACAACCTATAAACAGAAATGAACTCGAGTATAAATTAAAAGCATACACGTTCAGCTAATCAACTGAATGGGACTATTTTAGAAAAGAGGAGGCAAGACAGAGAAACGATTAATGAAAATATTAGACACTGTACGCATGGCCAATAAAAGTTTCTTATGCGTTAGATCAATTATGTCTTCTTTTATATTTATCATAATTTTGTAGAATATAGTTATAAACCATGAATAAGGACATGGTTTTTTACTTCAAGTTTATAGTATTCGCCAAAAAATTATATGAACACTTCCGATTAATTTTATCAAGAACTATGAAATAAAAGTTTAATGAATTATTTGAAACGATAGTAGAAATAGTGTTCTATTCGTAGAATATTTATTAATTTCAAATAAAATATATTTGTAAGTGTCAGTAAAATTCACAATATCGCTCTCCGGATTGCAATATTTTTATTGACACGCAACAATTATCATAGACCTGTATCTTGCGAATTACGATTTCTTATTGACGGGCAATAGCTTATGTTAATCTATTGTCAGAAGTATATAAAATGCGTCTTATCTTCTTTAGATTTTCATATCATAAATGTCAGAAAATTATTTAAAACCTATTTTCTTTATTTTAAAACCTTTTCCAATATTTGTTTATTTGCTCCTTTCACTAATTGGGCCCTTTAACTTTTGTTCCCTGGTAAAAGTTTTAAATCACAAAAAATATAGTGATTAGTGATACATAATTAAATGACATGTCAGAAGTAGTAAAAAATTATTATACATTTTTTGTTTCGAAGTTGGCATATTTGCTTTAAAAATAATAAATACAATTTTCAAATCAGAATATCAGAGCAGTGATGAAAAATATTGTAAAATCCAGTTAAACATAAAATATTGAAATATTTTTGCTATAAAATACTACAACCCGAAATAAAATTAAATAAAGAGTATATATTTAGTGGCAAAGTGTAATTAGAGTCAATTGTATTATGGAAATGAAATTTGTGAAACGAGGGATCTTTAGCGATGTCTGAATCGCTAAAATCGCCGAACGCTTTCAATTAGTGCTGGAACCAGCCCATGCTGTTAAGACTGTTAAACAATTATTAAAACGTTAATTTTTACACGAATCAGCAGATCGCCATTAATTTTCAGGTATTTAGTTTTGTGAAGTGAATATGATATTATTTATAAAATAAGTTCGCTTATTAATTTATTAAGCAAGTTATTATAAATTAGTAAAAATGAAATTGAAATCAAGATAAAAAGAAAAATACATATTTCAAGATATCTAACAATATAAATTATTTCCTAATATCAACCTTTAAAGAAATTTCACTTCATCGATGAGTTTATGCCGGTGATTATCATTGGTGGTGATTCTTGTTTGGAAATTATAAGCATAAAAGTAATTGCCCTCAAATTTATTTGTCATTTACTGTTTTAATTTATTTCATTTATTTAAAACAATATTTTAACTTTTATTACAATTATAGAACTGTTTCCGGGATTGAAAGCCATATTCAGAGAAAGGTTCAAGTTTGAGCTTAACCTATTTAATGTAACTTCAATATATAATCAGTTTTCTTGCTAAGATTTACAAATTTTATTATTCGTAATACATTTAAATAATATTTGGTTTTTACCATATAAACAAGCACTATCAATAGTTCATAACCAATATTTTTTTCACCTTATGGTGTTGTAGTTGAAATGTGAATTTCTTTTAGCATTTATAAATTCACCGCATGTATTTTAGATTTTCAGTACATTGTAAAAAACAAAGAATATTATTTTGTTGCTCTATGAAATAGTTATAACAATCCTTTTATAAGAAATTAAACAATCTAAATGTTGTAAAAAGAGAAATTACTATTTAATATAAAAGATTTAAAATTTTTACTGTATCATAAAACTTATAAAATTTGAATATAATCTCAAGATTGTATGGAAGAGTGGTGTGGATACATAACAGGTGAAAGTGAAAAATTAAATCGTGTGTGGGGTAGCTGTTAAAGTCAGTAAACCACCCTTTACCGATACCTTGTTTTGTATAAGGTGGGATGTTGCGGGTTCCAGGAGGGGCCCTGGGACAACCCGTGTCGAATGGCGGGAAAAGTCATTTCCAAAACGAATGAAATAAAATATGAAATCAATATCAAATTGAATATGGCAAACCCAACCTAACTTAAAAATGCACTTCAATCAAAAGTTTTCATCTTCGATACAAAACTGACATTTTATAAACATCTCATTAGGCCCATAATTTAGTATAACATTAAATTTTGTCCCAAATATTAAAATGATGAAAAATCACAGTTAACATGTAAAAGAAAAATATTATAAATGATTGTTAGCTCAGTAAAGAAAACAATTTAAGGAGACTGCTATATATCTCTAATATATGAAATCAATTAAACATTTGTATATTGTTGAACTTTTAAAACCTATCGAAATAGACTGCTTTGATATATTTATGTTTGATGTAATCCAGTCAAGAAATTACTCTTATTGAAGATTGAAGGCACTATAAAGAGAGAACTGCTTTTGACCAAATGGATTAACTGAGTTGAAGGAAACCTGAAATCGATAGAAATCACACTTGCCATCACGGGAACCCCGTGTTATATGTCAAAAGAAATAAAATTGTCCGTCATAACAGTTTTTTTTCAGAAATCCTTAGAAGTGGACTCTTGAAGTTGTGCGTAGTGAAATTCTTCATATATATTATTAGTTAACGCTTAAAAATGTGATGAAAATTTCAAAATGGGCAAATTAATTTTGTGTTTTTATTTCATACGACTTGTGAATCGTTAACTGAAAGAGCAATTCAAAACGTTTATAAAATCCTTTGTTCTAGAAATTCATACAACATATTTTTAAGGATATTAATAAAAATATCCACAAAATTATATTTCTATATCACCTATTTAAATTTTTAAAATTTTTATTATGAAAAAGATTATCGGAAATTTATTTAAAATTACAGCGATGATTTTAAATTTCATAGTCTTCGACTTATTCATAATAAATTTTAAACCTTTGAAATCAACCGCGCGATATATTTATACGGTCAAAATTATAATGACAAAATTTAAAGCTACAAATATTTTATTGGAAATGTCATGCAGCTTTAAATTTTTAAATGTTCTAAATCTTTGTCTTGTGAGTCCTACTCTCGACTTTAAAAATATTTTCTTCTTAATTGTATTGTATTCTGAATTATGTACATGTTGTTTCATAATTTATTCCTTTCACTTTACTTAAAAACATCTACTAATTCTTAATAGATTTTTTATTGGATATCATGTTACTTATTTTTCCAAAGTGAATTACTTCGTTACTTCATTCTTCGTTACTTCATTCTTCATTACTTCGTTATAGTTATTTAACTTCGTTGAAATCGTATCAGTAACAATGAGTAAACAAATAATATGTTTAGTATGACTTCTTCACTAATGATTCCTAAAAAAATAAATGAATTTTCTCACCAAGCTAAACAATATTACTTTTTATACATAAAATCAAAAAAGTAAATCCTATTACTATAAAAACAAAGTCTTTGTAATATTTTTTTAAGATTAGGATTTGCACTCAGAAATATACAATTAAACAATCACTTAGAGGCGTCCACTTACAATGGCATGTACCCTCAGGTGTGTGCCCGTTCGGGTTACTACCTTTTCACCTCATCGTACGTACGGCCCATCGCTACTCCCCTGTGGACTTGTGCGCTACGATTGAGTTAGCTTATCATTTTGTATTTATTAAAGTTATTGTAATTAATTTAATAAACTACTAATTTACTAAAATGTAATTATTTACTTAAATCACAAATGCCCACGAGGAGATTCTTTACAGATGTTTATTAATAATTTATTCCTCATTTATCTTTACCATATAAGAAATATTCATATTGTTGTATTTTTTTTATTCCTTTAAATAAGTTATTGATAATGATAATACCTAATAGATAATACCCAATAGTTTTGTAAGAAGAAAGATAAAAATCGTGGAAATGTTTAATTCTTTAAAAAATCATGTTATATTTTTTGAAAAAGTTACTGTATGCACATAACCTGCTAATCTATTTATATTCCGACATTTATTCCATAAACACTCTTACTTGGGATCATGGATCGACTAATAGACTTCAGAAATGAGTTTTGTATTTTATCCAAACAAGTCATAAGCAATCGTTGTTGGTAGTCAAAATTTCAAATAAAATTAAATCTGTCTAATTTAGCTCAACTAGTGTTAAATAATACAATAATCCCACATACGTCAATTATTACAGACTTGAATCTACCGATCGATTAGAATTTTACTTGGCAGTAATTAATATTAGTATTCAGCTTTCAATAGGATACAATCTCTTAAATTTCTTCAAAAAATGTTTCCATCTAAAATAAGTATTTAAGTCTAAAAATGGTAAAGTCGTTACATTAACATCTATTTTTATAAAAAATTCCAATTATTACAAAACTGCGGAGTATTCTACTAGTCTTATCTTAAAGAAATATATTTAAACTAGTCAACATACCAAACAGTTATGCATTAGGTACATCTTAGGCCTCCAGATATATGATTATATTTTTGAACACACGTCACGACTCAATTGTTTGAACATGACGTACTACTTAATTTAACATACTCATGCTTGTTTTTAATATATTCCAAATCTTTGGAATATAAAGTGGTAAAAGTATCCCATAGATTTACCAGTAGATTTGAAAATTTAGCTCTTTACACCTTAGCTTATGCTTTGAAACATTATTCGCCCTGCTTATCGCCAAACGAACAATAGCAGTACTGCTTATGTAAAACCCGTTACTGGCCAAGTGGCAAAGTTTTAGAATCAACTTAATCGTGAAAACAGGAAAATATGCATAACTAATGTCTTCAACCACCGATAGAATAAGTCCTTCTTCTGCGAAATCCTAGGCATTATGTGCTTTTGCCGCTCCTTCTTTCGTTTTAACTCGTGTTAAGATTTGTATAATGATTTTTGTCGTTTATAAATATAATCTAGGGTTAAGATTATTTATTACGTGTCTTTCTAAACTTTGTAATTAACCAATTTTTCAAAACTTATTGTTATGGTTGATTAAACAAATTTTCAAACTAGCAAGATATCCACCATATGTTTTGTATATTAAAATTGTCATATTAATAAATGCGTAAATATTTTTAGAAAAGTATACGCGATATTTAATATTAATATTTTAACAATTTAGGAAATGTTATCAGTATCGAAATAATTTCAAGAACGTATGTTGGTTGCATATCATTCGTTTTGCGGTGCCACAAGAACTTGATATTTATAAATAAATTACGATTTGACCAAAATTGCATTCTAACGTATCGAGTATTATACGATTTTACACATTAGGTATGTTAATAGGTATATTATGAAAGTAAATCATTTCAATTACCCAAAAATGTTCAACGGGAAAATATATTAAAACTAAGTTTTTCATCTCACGTCAATAAATTACTTAATTAAAATTAAGTAATTCATTGATGGAGCATAAAAATAAAATATATTGACGCATTTCAGTACGAACACAATTTAATATACTAAGATGTGCTTAGTAAAGAAGAGGTAAGAATTCAAATATGATCATTGAAATTTTTGTTACAAATGTTCTCAACCATATTTTCATGCATTTATATCCATTACTTGTCCCTTGCTTGGTGTTCTGTAATAATTTTTACAAACCTTGGAGAAAATGAAAACCTCTATAAGGTATTGGATAAATCAGTAGTTTATGAAATAAGTATATGTATGTGTAAAAATGATGATTCGTAAAAAATATTTGAAAGACCATCTATTCATATTTAAAAAGAGGTAGAAATGTAGAAAAGGAGGTAAAAAAAAGTTTTAATAAGCCCACGCGTCACGGCTTTCGGGGTGTATGATTTCATTTTAACGACAGGCACGTCCAACGCCTTTTACCACACCGAATGGACGTCGCCGAGCTCCTTACCCGCATGTTCCATGACTTGTAAGTTTCATGTGCCATACCATAATGCTATTTGTTCCCTGGCTAGAAAGAGCTAAGAATGTGTGATGACTTGACCAGTTGAGACAACATAGAGATCACATCGATGTGCGAATGATCTGAAGAACTCCGAAAATTTGTTTTTTGAATGTTTAACCTAGACATTTTAATTAATCTAAATATGATTGAGAATACAACCTGTATATTATAAAAAGGTGATTGTGAAATGAAACACGGTACATATTTTAATTAATTTAAAGATGATTGTGAGTATAAAACTAAGAAAAAAAAGTTTGGGCAAATATTTGGTAATATAATTATTTTGCACGCACAATTGCTGGCCATTGTCTTTAAAAATAAAATGTATAAAGTCATTTATTACTTTTTATTTAGTAGTATTTTTGGCATATTGAAACTTTTCAAATTTTTACGATATTTACTACCGAAGATCTAAGTAATTGAAATGATAGATTTAAAAAAACTACTTTCAAGGAAAATTGGTAGGTTAAGGTATATTCTCTATGATAGGGATAAAAAAATCATTCAAATTTAAACTCCGACGTTTAAGTTTGGTTTACGGCAACTTTGATTAAATAATGCGTGTCTAATCAATATCTTAGCTAACAAGATAAAGGGATAAAGGTACAAAAAAGAAAATGTTTTCTTTTAAATTATACGTTCAACGGTTAGATCCCAACATTGCCGTCGGTATTTGATAATAACCATAATTGCCATCCGATATAGAACCATAGCTTAATGCACATTTAATATCCCCTTAACCGTTTTTTTAATTTTTATTAAATATTTGGGCTGTAAAATTCTTTTCATGTCATAAAACATTACTAAAAACTTTTCATGTCACAAAGCATAATATGAAATTTTTAATAGCTTTCAGTTGTAATACTGCGTATCATGTTCTTTGCTATTGATAAAAAGACCCTATGCTACTAATTTTCTGGAAATTTATTAATTTATTAGATAAGCGTTCAATAAATTAGTATTATAAATAAATCTTTTAGCCGCGTGTGAATCCTGTTTCGTCTTCAAGTCAATTAGAATCGTAAAATAATTTATCGACATTGTCATATAAAGTATTTTTCAAAAATGTGTTTGATTATCCAATGTATTATATTGAGCGTAAATTTTAAAATATTTCGGAAATAAGATAAGAAAATATAATCATCTAGTCTTATACTGAGAGATACCTGCTTTTCCAATATTAATTGTGATATTTTTCACTTTCAGAACTTAATTAAAGCTTCATAATTCTTACTTTAGAAAGATTTTAAAATATTTAATAAAACAAAAGTTTATACACCGAATTTTTTCTGCTTTTTTTATTAATATTCTATTGATATTTTTTTTGTCAAAGAACTAAATATTGCGAAAAGTTTATATTTGCCAACTATAACTAATAGCCATATAAAAATCATTGAAAACTTAATAAACAAAACTTGAAAGCAAGTTAAAAGTTTGGCTCCGAAAATAATTAAACAATATTCGCCCAAACAACTTTTGAATCAGTTGATCATTGCTTAACTGTAATTTAAGTCTCATGCAAGAAATTTTAGTTAGCACAGACTAAACAAAAAAGACGAAACGCACATATTTAATAATATTTAAATAAGGATAACCAATATGATACATATGGTATGATATTGCTATTTGCAGACTAAACAAAACATAATTGGAGTTAATCTCAAAATGAATATAAATGGAATCACGACAAATCCTAAATGAACTAGCTCAAAATGCACCCAAGTCAAATCGCATTTAGTGTAAGGCAAATTAAATTAAAATACATAATAATCAAAATTCAACGCAAATGAATAAAAATTAATTTTAAATCAAATTGAAACGTTGCTCTATTGAAATAATTGCTTAAATCTAATTATCATTAACAAAATTTATATATTTTGAAAGTGCTGTGCATGCAGTGATTTTCAATTTTATGTTTAAATATTATCGCAACATAATAATAAAAAAAACCGTACAAATGAAGTAAACATTTTAATTTTTGGACAAATTGACGGGATAATCTGGAAATATATTGAAATAGAAATGGATATAATAATAAAATTAAGTTGAAAATGTTAATTATGAGAAGAAATTAATTATTGTCCTACGAAGTAAAACCAATCTTATAAACGCAATTGTTATAAATTAGTACCAATGAACGATGGCATGGTGAGTTTCGTAGTCGCCATTATAACAACTTCCGGCAATAAATTCGCTGACACAAGGTGGGACAAAAGAAGTGATTAATGTTTGTAAAGATCGCAAGGTTTGATAATTAGACAAAGCAGAGTAAAAGAGGAAGAAAAAAGTTTTCTGGTTACGATTGACTATTTCGTAATTAACGAGGAAACGAAAAAAAATATTTAGCTGAAATGTTGTCCCATAAAAGCGTTTCTCTGAGACGATATGAACCTACCTCAACAATAATACTGTGACGTTTAATTATCGTCTAGTATTCATAAATAGTATTTAGATACAATTGAACTAAACTAGTGTAATTAATTTTCAACCATAGCCGTTGGCCAAATCCACATTTTAGGACGTATCAAAACTGAAGATTATTTGGAGATGTTTGGTCCAAATTAAAGCAAATGATTAATATTTTCCATTATCTGAAAGTGAAATAATTAAAACATTTTATTAACTATGGGTGAAGAAGAATGTTTAACCAAATGAAGAAATACAGGGCTGATTACAAATGTGTTACCAGGTTGTATCGAATTAAAACAAAGTTAGTCGGTAATACAATGAAATTATATATTAAACAATCGAATATATAATGAAGTGTAGTCTCAGCTAAGCAATCAAAGGTAAACAATTTATACTTTAAGAAGGAATTTCTTCAAAAAGATTGATAATTCTTAATTAGAAATAAACATTCCGCAAACAGCTAAGATTTTTATAAATTTCTGTCTTCAGCAGTAGTACACAAATTGCCAATATGATATAAGATAATTTTAGTATGTGAATGTACATTTTTTAATGTAGAGCAGGTCATAAGATTTAAAGAAAAAATATTTTCTGACATATGAAAAAAGTGCTCATTCCAATAGTGGACGTTTAGAAGGATTATTACAAATTTAAAATAGAAGAAGACGATGTTATTATTATGTAATTACAGGAAAATAATTAAAAAAATTATCTAAATAAATTTCTTTTTAATCATTGGAAAAGAAAATTCACCCGATAAAGTAGAAATTAATCGTTTTAGAAACGACACAAAAGCATTGCGTCATCTTTAAAGTGAATGATAACGTGTTTTAAAATGAACGGAATTTTTTTCATTACACGACTTTTATTTAAACGATAGCTTCTCTATAAATAAAGTTACAATTGTAATATTTTGTGGGAATATAATATCCTGAATTCCAGAATGGAGGCTAGGGAAAAAACCATTAAAATATTATGGACACGTGGAATATATTTTATTTGCCTGGTTTTGAGTTTAGTTTGGTTTGTTGTTTCCATGATAATACTTTGCAAATTTTTTACTCAAAAACTCTTGGGATTAATGATCCGTACCCTAGTTACTTATAACAGTGTCAGTAGACTCGCAAGATTCAATTTCGTCCTACTCATTGTATCATCGTATTTATTTCAGTATTATTTCTTGGAGATACTATGGCATTTGCTGCATTTTTAACAAAATACTGAAATCACGGCATATAACCTCAGATTTTCTAAATTAATGATTACGTGGCCCGATCTCCAATCCAGTTCGCTTTCTAAAAGGGGTCATTTAATTTTGAAGAAGATAGTTCTCTTCTCCGAGCTTAAATAGTTGCTGGGAAAACCTATGATATTGTTTTCGTCTAATAGAAATTTAAAGATTATCAAAAAACCTTCACATTTTTTTTCACACAACGGAGAACATGAAAAAAACAATTTTGATATTTTATAAACACAATGAAGCTAATTTTGCCCAGGTTCATTCAATCTTTTATCGATAAAAAGACTTGACAGCTCGAAAGCTGTATAATGTAATGTTTAGCCCTCGCATGGAAAGGGGGATCCGCGAAGATGACGACGGAGGTGCTCGTGCGGCATTTGCATCTCCCGCACCACCCGATCACAGGACCACTAACACTTGACACTGCATTACGACTGAAAACGATGAAGCCCGTCATAAAAGTCGTAGGTGATAGATATGTGATAGTATTACATAAAACTCTATAAAATTTGCCTGTGTTTTAATTCAGGGCATCGACTATCCGAAAGCGAAAAAAATTAGAAATATATTGGGTAGTTTTAGCAATTACCTCGAGTTCACAAACTTTCCTTCTTTTTTACATTAGTATGAATTTAAAAATTAATGGAATTTTTTACCTACATATGTTTCCATTAAAAAAAGAAATGAAATCATTAAATTAAGGCCGAGCAGCTCAATAGATGCCTTAAGTGCATATAGAAAAAATGTGAATCCATGACCGTCCTGGTGAAAGAGTTGTCATGGAAAAACTATTAATTTATCGTTTATAGCTTCCCGTAACAAGAATTTATTGCTAGAAATTATGGGAAGCAAATTAGTTACACATGAACAAAACATTTTTTTTCTATAAATATAAACAAAAATGTTATAACTTTTAAATAAACCTTGTTGGTAGGGGAAGGTGGTACAAAATGATCCCTCAAGGTAAAATGATCCCCGGCTATTATATCGATTTTATAGCGCCATCTAGAATATTTTAAGAGAATTTCGTGTTCGTATGGTTAAGCCATACATTCTCTGTCAGTGTTGTGGCGTCATTTGCAGTAGAAAAGATTTGACCACAAAATATTTAAAATTAATGTGCTCAATCTAAGGTAAGCCATTATTTGACCTTATGTAGCTTTAGTCTACGTATATGATGTGACATGTGTGTTTGTCTCAGTTTCTGTTATCAATTAGCAGTAGAATTAACCGTCGTTCATTACAATAATCGAACAACATAGGTTATGTTCCGATGTTTTTCGTTAATAAGGCATTTGGGGCAAAATTATCCTTGTATGGAGTGGGCAAAATGATCCCAGGATCATTTTGCTCCATGCCTATCTACTTCCAATCATGTTCAATTAACTTTTAATACACATATTCTTGGATTTTTTAAATATTATGTATTGTATGCGTAATTATAACTTAAATGAATGAATATAATCCACATATTGTGTCAGAATATAATGTTAGAATAAGTTTTTATAATCCATAAATTTATAATATTATTAAATTTATCTTTATTTTGCATCTTAAAATGTGCGATAGTCGTTAATGTTTTTTTTACTTTTAGAAGTCATGCCACGAAATTACATTCGAAAAACCACACGCCAGAACTGGGATGAAAACACTATGATTAAAGCCATAGATGCCGTAAAACAGGATATGCCATATAAAACCGCCTCCAAACAATTCTCAGTTCCACTTATGGCACTCAAAAGAAGAGTGAAAGGAAAAAACATTCACGCTGTGGGAGGTACCAAAATGTTGGGGAGTATAAAAAAGGTATTCACAGATGACCAGGAGTTGGAACTTGTACAACATATTAAAGATAATGAAGAGACTATGTACGGTTTTACAGTTGATGACGTTCTTAAATTTGCTTTTGAGATAGCTGAAAGAAACCGAATCAAACATCCGTTTTCTACTACGTCTCGTAAAGCTGGTAAAGACTGGCTAAGAGGGTTTCGACAAAGACATCCCGATATTACTCTACGAGCTCCGGAGTCAACGTCAGCGGCACGAGCTCGGGCTTTTAATAAGCCGATTGTTGATAAATTTTACAATAATTTACAAAAAATTCATGAGAAGCATTCATTTCCTCCTCATCGCATTTTTAATGTCGATGAGACTAGTTTAAACACCGTCCCAACTAAAAATACGAAAATTTTTGCCAAAAAAGGGCGCAAGCAAGTAGCAAGAATAACGTCTGCTGAGAGAGGTGAATCAACTACAGCGGTTATTTGCGGATCAGCTGGAGGAAACTTCATACCACCAATGTTAATTTTTCGCCGTTTGCGAATGAAATTAGAATTAATGGATGGTACTCCACCAGGCTCCGTGTACGCTTGCAATCCGTCCGGCTGGATGAATATTGAGGTCTTCTCTCTATGGTTTGACCATTTTTTGGCCTATACTAAACCATCAGCAGAAGATCCCATTCTTCTGGTACTAGATGGCCATCTTTCTCATACAAGAAATTTAGGCGTCATAATAAAAGCAAAAGAAAATCACGTCACAATTTTGTGCTTACCCCCACACTGCACGCACAAACTTCAACCACTTGATGTTGCTGTAATGTTTCCGCTAAGTGTGTACCACAACCAGGCTTTAGAAAAGTGGATGAATAATAATGCTGGTCGAGTAGTCACAGTTTTTCAAATAGGTAAAATTTTTGGAGAAGCGTATTTAAAAGCTGCTGTACCTTTAAATATTATAAAAGGATTTCAAAAATGTGGAATATGGCCGCTCAATCCTGATGTTTTTACTGACGTAGATTTCGTTGCTGCTAATACGACTAATCAAGAAAGAAGAAATGAAATCTTGGAGCCCCGCCCATTAATAAATACAGCATCTGATAGAATTCAAGTTTTCGATGACAACGTACAGCGACCAAGTACTCCCAGGACTCTTGTTCTTCGTGCCGATTTATCGACATGTGTTCCAGTTGAGGAACCAACCATCCCTCGTACTGTGTCACCTTTTATCTTACCAATCTGTGCACCCTGTGGACAAGGAGAGAACAACGAATATTTGGAAACGCTTCCTTCCGGAAGTGTAGCATCTATTACGATTCAGGTTTCCGATGAAGGTATGAGAAAATCATCTCAAGCAGATTGTGAAAAAACTGTAATGCCATCTCTTCCAACAACTGCCCAATTGGCTTCTTGTGATACTTCGGACGTAGATCCCTCTAAATCACCAATTGCATCCACATCTTTTAGCATTCCTCCACGTCAGATTCGACCCATGCCTAAATTGACAGGTGAACGTAAAAAAATTATCAAAGCTCGGATTTCAACAACGATTCTTACAAGCACACCTTATAAAAATTTTTTAGAAGAAGAAATGAATAAAAAAATTGAGAAAGAATCCAAGAAAAATAGACGCAATGACAATAAAAAGTCTTTAACTAAGATAAATTCCAAAATAACGAAAGAGAAAAGAGGAAAAAGAAAGGAAAAAGAAAACGTTGCCGAAAAATGCAAAAGACCAAAACCTAAAAGGAGCAAATGTGCAGTAAGTGAATCATCTTCAGAAGACGAAAATGATGCTGAGTGTTTGTTCTGTAATGAGATGTTTTTGAATAATAATAAAGGGGAAGGGTGGATCAAGTGTTGTGTTTGCTTAAGATGGGGCCACGACGCTTGCGCTGGTGTTAATCCTGATGACGCTGACGAGTTCACATGTGACTTTTGTGCCAATGATCGTTTCGCTTCTGTTCGGAAACAATTGAGACTGTAAAACTAGATACCATATACTCAAGAGAGCGTAGCTTAAACTATTTGAAAACAACGAAGACTGCAAAATAAATGATACTAGCTATGAAGAGAGCTTTATTTGATTAATAATGTCTTTTGAAACAATTAAGACTGTAAAACCAATCGCCCTAGTTAATAAGAGAGCATTGCTCGATTGTGATAATAATAATACTGTAAGGTCAATGATAGTAGTTCTTTAAGAGAGTTGTTTGTTTAAGATTTTATTTAGAAACATTATTAAGGCTGTAAAACCAGTGATATTACATATTAAGAAAGCGTTTTTGATAAATATTTTATTTGAAAATAATTATATCTGATAAGCCAATGATACTAGTTACAATAAGTGTTATTGTAAAAATTGTTTAGAAGCATCAATAATACTAATATAAGTGCTATTACAATTACAGAGATTTATGAGAATTAAGAATTTACTATATAATTAATCAAACAATTATTTTTGAGAGTGAATCTACAATAAAACCACTATAAATACTATTGAATATTTTATTTCTTGCTTGAATTTTGTATAATTATTTGGGGATCATTTTACCCGCACCCTGGGGATCATTTTGGACACAGGGGTGTACAAAATGATCCTTTAATAGACTTTCACAAAAACGTTGATAAAAATTATTCCTAATGGCTAATGCGATTCAATGCTTATTAAATTTGTAGTTCGATTGAATAGCTACCTATTAAGTACTTTAAATTTAAGAAAAAGCTGTATACACTCGTTTTACAGATTATTTTCCTTAGGGGGATCATTTTGTACCACCTTCCCCTACTTAATATTTTTCGCATTAACTTTTCATTTGAAAATTGGTGTTCAGTTCAAATAAACATAATATAAAATAAATGTTAGGTCAGAAACAATCAACCGCTTCTACTTTAAAACTTTCGTTGATTTTCCAATCAAACCGGACGCAAAAAATTGCCGAAAAAGATTAAAATTTATTCAGCACGTGGGAGCAGAAAATGCTAATAAATATTTATTGTGCTAATTGAAGTAGTGAACATGTGTTTTGCAAAATAAGAAATAGCACTGAGTTTTATATCTTCCGTGATAACCCTTCAATGATAGTGGATATCAAGAATCGACAGCTAAGATGGTTAGTCCATATACAATGAATGGAATGAATGTTACAAAAAATTAGTTAAAAGGTTATGGCTAATTCTGCTAATGCTCCACGCTAATTCTGGTAATGCTGTTGCTTCAATGCTGATGCTTGAAGTTGCAAATCACAATAAATTTCAGGGCTAAGATAAAATCACTAAAGAAATAACATTGCAATGTTTCTCGCCAACTTCATAGTGCTCGAGTTTTTTAGATATTATCATATTAATAGAAACATATTCACGTACTACATTCATTTTCATCATGGTGATTGAAACGAGCGAAGCTGTGTTATTATATATATATATATGTATATATATATATATATATATATATATATATATACATATATATACATTTATATATATATATATAAATATATATATATATATATAATTAATTTATAAACGTAACATGAATTAGTTAATTTATTGTTGCTGTATAAAACTTTGAAGCGTTAAAAAGGGACGTGGAAAGGAAGGATATAAGAAAGAAGAAAATGGAAAAGAAAAGATCTGACTCTTTTTTTTTAAATTGTGTAAAACAGAGAAATGCAAATAAATGGATAGAATGACAAAAAGAGAAGGAAAAATCCGAAAAGTTCACTTCTGACTTCTTCCGCCACATGGACGTATTCTCATTCTTCAGTTTCATTTTTAGGATTCCTTTTCTTAAAAAGAAATTGAAGAGAAGCCTTGTAGAATTACTTCGTATCCGTCCGTATAGTCTGTTTATGAAATATTTTCTATCCAGAAACTGTTTGATATAGAAATAAATATAAATGAAATTAACCAATACACACACACACACACACACAAACACACACACACACACACACATATATATATATATATATATATATATATATATAAATGAAAGGCCAACGTTTAAAAATATTTATATTGATATTTTAAAGAAGTGAACAAAGTTTTACTAAAATATGGAATTAAGAGTCAAACTCAGTAAATCAGAATATACCTAGTTTTCTGCGCTCAAACAAAACAATTTGCACTAAATATTACAATTAATATAAATATGTGTTTATAGTCAATGTTAGCAATTAAGGGTTTGCTAGTTAGAAAATCCTAATTAGTAATTAAATGTTTCGGATTTAAATGCATTTCCTTTTTAGAATAACATAATAATAAAATGTTATGTATCCCATGTTGAAATTACATAAACAAAGAATGCGTATTACAGATTAAAGACAGTACAGCTGTTTAACGCGCTTCATTTTCAATTAACATGATCGTAGAATGGAATAATATTTTCAAAGTATATTGTGAGGATGTGGTTCTGCAAACAAACGATCTGCTATTGACTTTATTCATGTTAATAGCAACATCTCTGAATGTTTTATGTTCCTAACATGGATATTTTTGCTATATTTATTTATACACTTAAAAACAAACTATAGATAAAGTAGAGCAAAAATAATAAATATCTTGGTTCATTTGAAATACTAATAGAATTACTTTTACCCCGATAGGATCTAAAGTTGCTGTTGTTGTGTAGAATTAATTATGCAATTGTATGGATGCTTTTAGATATTAATATTGTCATATTGTCGTCGACAGCGAGACCCACTTTCATCGTTATTATTTTATCTGATACTTGAATACGCTATAAATTAAATGAATCTAGAAGATATTTTTAGAAACATCTCTTTTTGTTGATAACTTATTACAACTAAATGTAAACAAGCTTGCACTGTTACTATAACAAGAGAATTACAAATGCCAAAATAGTGGGTTTAAAATTGTTTTAAGGAAAAGTCAAGTTTATGCCACAATTCAATCATGTCATGACCTAGCAACTATGTTCAATATTCAATTATGAAAAGAATAAAAAATTAGTCATACCAGTATTTATCTCGGTTTAGTTACAATTTATGAGACAAATTACTACTTATTGACTTAGTTGTACTTATTTTGGCTCTATTTTCAATGATATAAGACGTATTTTAATTTCAAAATTGTAATTCAGCCTACAACTTTTAATAGAAGATTTATCAGAATCTAAAATTATGCATTGAATCTGTCGGGTTGTTAAATTCAGTCTGGTAAGTTTAAGTTTCCAATTTCAATTCAAATTATTCCGTCTTATTTTCTAAGTAGAACTTCTAGCGGGCGATGTGAGATTATATCTAGCTAAGTACTTGTCATATGATATGATTCTGATCAAAAAATGAAAAGTAAGTTGGCGTCTCAAGCTTCGGGCAAAACATAAAATCATATGTATATATTTTTATCATTACACGTAGTTTTTCATGAAAATTTATTCTTTCCTATTTAATATTTTAAATGATATTTACTAACACTAATTTAAATTATTTTACAATTTATCTTACTACTTCATTGCATTAATGAAATAATGAAACAATAACGCATATAATATTCATGATATGAACTATTTGTAATAGAACATTAAAATCAAATTATTCATCTAAAATATGTATAAAAAATTAGGTAATTTGATAATTGCTAAAACAAGAAAATAATTCACATTTTTGAAGGAAATTATTAGTGTAATTGTTATGTCCAATAAATGAAAGTTACTTATATTCTTTATTCCTACGCTATTGGTATCCTCTGCAATATTAAATCAAAATATGATAATACTGCACGGTGATCTTCCTTTAGTTCTTTCTTTAATATGTCTTCATTTAGATTGTTTTACAAAATCAAAAATTTCTTTCAAATATTATTTAATTAAGAATCAATATTTTCAACAGGGATTTTGATTTAATAACCCCTTGTTAACAATACAAACGCCAATACGTGTTAAAGTTCAGAAAATAAGTCACAGGAACTTTATTTACATAAAGATTGACGCTACATTTTACCCTTTCTGTCTAAAATGTTTGTTTAACGCCTTTTTATTGAAAAATTTCCTTATGTGTACATTGTCTGTAACCATTTTTTCAGTAAATTTATTTCACTTTTATGTTTCCATTTTAATAATTGATATTTATTTTAACGTGTTTTTTTCGCCAGTTTTTAAATTTACTGACGTAACATTGACTCTCGTGGTCTGAATTTATTTTCGAGAAAAAAATAAATTTCTCCCTAATTCTAAATTTGTTTTTTTCATATATTGAATGTATTTGGCGTTAATTTTGTAGAAGTTCATTATTCACAATTAAATGAAACTACGTGATGTAGTATTATTTCTACTAACTTTAATTTCTTTACCACGACCTAGGTTTCGTTGTATTACAACATCTTCAGGTGGGATATAAGCAAAGACATCATTTAATTGTCTTTTCATATTTATAAGCAACGGTTTCGTTATATAAATTTACACAAACTTACCCTTTTATGAATATGCCAAACGTTTGATTCGCTGAAATCAGTTTAAGGTTCATATTATACAAATAATTTTATTCTTCATAGCTGAATGAAAGCTCCATTCCAAAATAACCATTTTTGAAAGAGGCGTTCAATTTCAATAATCAAGAGATCTTATGAATACTTGAAACGGGAGACGGCCATAAAAAAAGAGATGAAGTTATATACATGTATTTTGTAACTTATAACTTGTAAATAATGCTTTCCTAATCTTAACCGTCTTTCCTTCCTATGCTTAACCGTCTTTCTCAAAAACTATTAAGCAACTTGAAATTAGGCTTAATATTAAATATACTGATGCATATATATTTCATTATTTAAAATAAAAATTTTGAAGAGCAATTGAAAAATGGATTTTTTAAATTCGATTTTTCGTGATTCGAAATCGTTTAATTCGATTTGTCGTGATACGAAATCGTTTAATTCGATTTGTCGTGATTCAAAATCGTATAAAAATTATAAAAATTATCAAAATTGTTTCACTATTTTCTGATAGAAAATTCTAAAAGTATTGCAGAAAATGTTAACGCAAAAAGTTAAAAAGAAATTTAGATGCGATAAATGAAGCAATAATTTTTTTTATTAACTACGCATGTCTCGTCTTGTTTAATATCAATTGGAAGACTAAGTTGCAAGGGTTACAAAAGTATAAATTTTTTATATTTTTTTAAAAATTTTTTAAATGCCTTGTTGAAAATGTACAAAGATAAGTTTGCCTTCTTTCTTCGAACTGTTAAAGATAAAATTACGAAAAAAGAATGTTGTTCGAAATTAGCAAACATTTTATTAAAAACTATAGCTATGAGTCATAGCTTTAGATAAATTCGCGACATTTTCACATTTGTAAAAATTATAGATGGTACATAAATATGTATATATATATATATATATATATATATATATATATATATATATATATATATATATAGTAAAAATAATATTGATATCTGTAAATTGTTTGTGGAAATGCTGCATAATCTTAAAAGTTTGTTGGATCCGGTAATATTGAAAATTCTACTCGTACTTTGCAGGTTTTTGTGTTAAGTTAGATTTATTTCATTTTAAATATGCAATATGTTTGCCCAATGTACTGAATATATATCACTGATAATATTTGTACAAATTTTCATAGAGAGCCAAAAGCTAAAGTACGTACAATTTCTCAAAACATAAAGATTTTATAGAATATTTTAATATATTTTACAATTGTCCGTTACATTTCTGCTATTATGTAGGGTAGACTAGGTACGATTGAAACAAAGGACGGTTGAAACAACACGAATATCTCGCAAACCGTTAGCGGGATGGTAAGGAGCCTAAGGGGACAATGAAGCGGACGACCAATCTGACCACGAACTTTAGAGTTGCATCTCTCCGCGCGCTTTAGCTCTTTTTAGAAGGTCCTATTTTGTTTTGTTAACCAAAAGTAAATATTTTTGCTCAGATAATTTTCCAATTATTATGGTTTCTATTTAAGTGAGAGTGTTGAGTGTGTGTTTTCGTTTGAAATGAAGCGTGTAGAATATGGCACCGCGACTAGTTTTTAGGTATCATTGTTGTCATAATTACTATAACTGATGTTTGCCTAAAGTAGGAGTTGGGGACGGTTGAAACATTTTTCTTGGGTATAGTTGAAACATTGTATTTAATAATTTTTTCTTGTTTTCTTGACGCTGAACGCACGCGTAAGAAAGACTTCGAGAGGAAAAAAGACTTTTCTAGGCACAAAGATGCTTATGAGGAAGTAAATACAGGATATTCATTGCAAAAAGCGGCAGGGAACCACGGAGTAAACCGCTGTTCGCTCCTAAAATGTATTCGAAAGCGAGATGCATCTGACGAGAAAAAAAATCAAGGCATGGGATATAAAGCATACAACCGAGTTTCTAATGAGGAACAAGAACAAGAGCTTTCAAAGTGTTTGTTTCTATTTGTAGATATATATTTGACGTACCTAAGCAGGAGATAAGAAAATTGGCCTATGATTTTACAGTTAAATATAATTTAATAAGACAACAAGCTAGTAGGTTAGGAATGGTTTCGCATGTTTATGAGAAGAAACCCCGAACTGTCTCTATACGCAGCGTAAGCGACAAGTCTCCAGGGCAATCATATTTAACGAAACTAATACAGTTTCTTTCTATGGCAATTTGACCATTGTCATAGACCATCATAAGTTTGAGCCTCAAGACATTTAAAATGTTGACGGAACAGGTATAATTGCTCTTCAGAAGCCCGACAGAATGATGGTTAGGCGTGGTGCCCAACAAAAATGTTCAGTAACTTCAGCTGAAATGGTTACATTAGTCACAGTTATCTTTGCAGCGAATACCATAGGAAATAAAATTCCGTCATTATTTGTCTTCCCGTGAGCGTGTTACTAAGATAATTTTATTAGCGACTGGACCGTAGGCTCCGCTGGAGCTGCCAAACCCTCTGGTTGGATGCAGGATGAAATATTTATATATTTCCTGGAATACTTCAAAAAACATAAAAATGTGTCTCCGTCACTTAACGTGACAGTTATGCTCGATAATCACTCTTCACATGTCTATATTAACTCAGTATACTTTTCCAAGAATAATGCCATTATGTTACTATCATTCCCACCCCACTGTTATATTAAAAACAAACAGTAGAATTTTTGTTTCGTTGTTTGTTGCATTTACGTAAATTATATATCGATGTTAAGTAATCTATAGTTACATATTACAGATAATAGATGTGGATTTTACCTGGCATGATCTAAAAACATTAAAGGTTGACTAAAAATATCTTTATAAGTATTTAATACATTGACGACTAATTATTATTGCCAAATAGGTCCTTAGTTATTTTTAGAGTTAAAATAAACAAATGTTATAATATTGTATTTTGTATTATTCGTACATGTTTCAACTGACCCCAATCACAGTTGTAATCGTCCCTGGTATGGGGATGGTTGAAACAATTTTTTTAACACACCTGGAACTAAAATCACATTGTCTATTGGTAAATAAAAACATGCTCTTTTATTTGACTTGTCTTCTTCGTGGCTCGGATTATAAAAAACCAAAACTATGGACGATATAAGTAAAATAGTTTCCACCGTACCCAGTCTACCCATAATGTGCATTTTTGCAGTAATTGTATCAAATTATTTGAATTTTGAGATATTGCATTCAAACTTAATGCGTTAAAAAAGACGTTTCTTTAAATAAATAGCCTAACAGTGGGTATTGTATATTAGATGTATAATGATTAAGAAAAATAAATTATTTTTATTTATTTTCAGTTAATATTTAAAACAAAGACACATTATGTGCAAATTTTTAAAAAATATATCTCATTTATGAAATAAAATCAGCAAACAATATTTAGTATGGTTTTAATATATAAAATACAAAATGAGAAAAAATTACTAATGTCACGTCACATTTTCAACGTGTACACCGTAAGGCTCACCATCCAAAAAAATCTGTTATTTTTATTTATCTAATTTCTAACCGATAAATAGACAATTACTTCCTCTTAAGATGCATATGCAACCTCAAAGAGTCGGAAGCTTATTAGATGGCTGGATAGAAACCAATTCTCTTTAAGAAAATTACACCACTAACTTTTAATGATAAATTAGACAATTTTTTAAAAGATATATTTTTAAAAGACAAATTTTCAAAATAAATTGTCATGCCTTCACACATAATTTTAATTTAAAAGAAGGTGTTAAAATAATGTATTCAGTGGTTATTAATATGTTTATTTCCTAACGTTTTATGTTATAAAGATATTTGAACGAGAGGTGATTATATTCTGGCTGTTTTGAAAAAGAGAAATAAAAATAAATTGGATATACAAAGAAATTTTACGACAAGTGCTGGAATTAAATAAAAGGGAGAAATATTTAATATCTATAATAAGGTAAATCCGATATGTGGGATAGAAATAGAATTTGGAGTGATGGAAGCACTGTAGGTAAATAAAGTTATGGCATTCCAGACAAATGAAAATACGAACAAAAATAAAAGTGTAGTCAATTCCTAACTAAAATCTTAATTGTATTAAGTTCAATTAACAGTGATGCTGTATAGTTTTTATATGGTATATTAGTTGGATAAAATGCATTTAGTCGTTATCAATTTAATCAATTCAGAAATTTCTTGATAAACTCATTTCAGATAGTTTTAAATTACATTTAAATTTGTTAACTTGTCACATCTAACAAGACTATAAAAATAACTTTTCCGTACCTTTTTCGACTAATTTCCAGTAACGTCACTTGACGATAATACGACTTTTGCATTAACATAGTCTACGATACGGTATGAAGTGTCTTGTAGAATTTTGATATAAAATATATAGAAACGTAATATGCATTATGTTATCGCAATCTGTGGTTTCTTCTAATGTCAAAGTTAACATTTCAAATAAAAACAGGCGATATCAGGAAATAGTTGTCCCTCAGAAAGTATATTTAAAAAAATCCGAAATTGAGATGATACAATAAAATTATCACGCACCCAAAGATAAAAAGGGAATACGTTATATTTAAAAGAATAGCAAAAAAGAGGCAAATGTGTAACTTATTTATGCGTATACACTAGGCTAAGTAAGAAATCGTCTTTGATAACAAGTTTAACTCACTGTTACATCTTTATGATAATTCAAATAGAACAGCTAACTTGTGTTATTAAATAACCGCATAAATATACTTTGATTATGCATAATATATTTTGAATATACTATATGAAGTTACAACTTTAGGTAGCAAGATAATAATAGTAATATAGATATAAATATAACAATGATAATTTTATGCAGAAAAAGACCATGTCATACTATTTAAAATATTCCGCGTCAAAAAATAATATCTTGTTTGAATTTGTTAAAGAACGTATAGTTATTTGAATATGACGTTTTATTTGAAGCATAAATTACTTTGTTTTTCTACTCATCTATTTAAAGTATAAATACATCTTATTATTTTCAAAAGTAACACAAATTACGTAATAGCTTCAATTTCATTAGCTAAATAAATTTTAACGGTAAATTTTCAAATGCATTGAATATTTTAGGCATAACATTCTAAAGCATTGGAATGAGTTCCGTCATTTTAATGTCAGATATTGAAGGAATATTCGTAACAAGCTACGTGTGGACGGAAGTTAGAAAGGGAGATTTAAAAAACAATTCCTCTTTAGTTTATTCGGTCTACTCTAATATAACTAGTAGTTTTTAAAAAATATAACTAGTAGTTTTTAGCTTTTACATGTCACGATTAGTTACGTGTAGACAGAAGTTAGAAAGGGAGTTATAAAAAACAATTTTTCTTTAGTTAAATGAAATTCTAAGAATTCGATTTTCCTTTCGTCTGGAGTCTTATAGTAAATATACATTAATTGCTAGTAATTGAAAACAAAATTTATTCTGTCTACTTCTAATATAACTAGTAGTTTTTAAAAAAACATAACTAGTAGTTTTCAGCTTTTACTTGTCACGATTAGGATGAAAATAAAGTTTTTAAACCGTTTGCCGTTCATCGCTGAAATTTTGAATAATTACACAAAATTTTCAAGGGAGCATTTCTACAAATATTAGGAGAAATTTGAATATATGGCGGTAATAACTAATTTAAAGTTTGTTTTAGTACTCATGTTAGTAATGAAGACATTAAATTTCGTTACTAAAAAAAGGTATAATTGAATTCAAGTGAAATTATAAAACAGGTCTGGAGGGAGAACTTAAAAAGAGGAACAAATGTAGGTAACGAGAGAAAAAAGGCTATATATATATATATATATATATATATATATATATATATATATATATATATATATATATATATATATATATATATATATATATATATATGTATATATAAGAAAGACATTACGGCATATTAATGTTATTAATTTATATTACAATGATTAGCCTAATTTTATAGTCTCTTTATTCCAGTACCAAAATTTAGTTACAGGGGAGTGAAAAGAAATATATAGAAAATACAGGGAAAAGAAACATCAATATTATACCACGAAAATAAAAAAAAATTAAAAGTTGGATGACGCCATGGATCTTGATGGATTTCTTATATTCAATAATTTTTTACATGATCAAGAGAATCAAAACGAATTCAAGGATTACTATTTTCAAAGTAAACAAATTTTAAGACGTTGCTAAAACCGCCCATGGCAATTACTTTCATTAGCGGTTCGTCATTATAGTCTGTCTTTTTTATTTTATTAATAGTCCCGATATACGTCTTCGTCTATCATGATATTTTTGCATTACTTTTTAAAGTGTTGCTGAGATGCAAGACAGAACCATGAGATAAAAACAAAAACCTTAAAATCACTAATGTACCAGATTGTCACATCTTTTATTCTCGTTTTAAATTTGTTTAAATGTTTAGTTATGATAAAGTACATTAACCTGAATATATTTTGACAGCTAAGTTTCAAAAATGCTAGCAAATTTTAAAGGAAGGGAAACAAGTATTTGATTTCTGTTTAATTTCACATATCACTTGGTGTATTAATTAAAAGAGGAACTTATTAGGTTTCCAAAACTATGTCTTTATAATAAAGGGATCCCCGCTTTATTAACTATTTTTAAAAGAGCAACTTATTAGCTTTCCAAAACTATGTCCTTATAATAAAGGGACCCCTCCTTTATTTTTAAAAACCAATAAAGTAAAAATTATAAAGAAAAACAACATAATTAAAATAATATTTTGTGTTTAGCTAAATGCTATGGAGATTATTCTCAATTTTTCGCAGTTTTTACGGTATCTTTACGTCTCTGACAATTAAACTAGGTAACGTATATTAATACTATGTATGCATAAATTTTTACTTATGCATGAGCGTTTCGTATGAGTTCTGCTCCTTTTATAATATTTTTTTTTTAGGAAAATTTGTAATTTTAAAGGTTGTTTAGAGCGCGTACGAATTCTCATGCTGAAATTTGTAATGACTTGTTATAGACACGCAAATAGCTACTTCCTCGAATTCGGATGGAAATTTAAGCTGGTACAGAATTTGTAAACTTTTTGTTTACATTTTATTTATACATATTAGCGTGTTATATGGCCTGACTTGAAAATCAATATTCATATGTAGACTGATAAATTGACTACATTCATGATCTTACCTTCATTATATTAAAAGTTTACGTGTTTGTACTATGCGCCAAAAAAAACATTTTTTTAAATAAAGTTGATAGCTCAACAGAGATAAATGATCAAGTTTTCTTTAATTTAAAAAAAAAAATTTTGTTTTCATGTTAGCCGAATGGGTTAAACAATTTTAACTCATGTACCCTATTTTCAACTCAATCCAAAGTCAAGGAAATCATGTAAATATGGAAAAATCATTTAAATGCTAATAATCTTGAAATTTTTACATTAATGCGTAATGTAAAATAAAACTAATCAACAATTTAAAAAACAAAACATTAAGTGATGGCTTTTCGTAAACCATCAAGCGATTTCATAATCCTATAGTTGATTGTATCTACCATCACATTTTTGAAGTCATCAAAGAAGTAGAAAGAAAACAAGAATTGAGTTAAATAGTGGGTGCGGGGAAAACTTTAATATATGCATATTGTATTTGGGTTTAAGTTACTTCTACTAATAAGATGACGGTGATCTGCAAAGGTCTTGTTGCCTCGTCTTCATTTCATAGGCGCGATTCGTGCGATATTTTTTTCTTGCAACTAAAGCTTTATGAGGTTTATCAGCATAATTCGCATGTTACTAAACTTTTCCAAAATCAATTAATTAGTCAAAAGATGTAAAGTTCTTATCATCTGGTCTCTTTTTTGGTAGATTTGTTATTTCAGTTATTGTTCGTTGTTTCTTTCTGGTTTCGTTCGTTGTTATTGGAAATTACCAGTAATAATATTAGTGCAAAATAATTAGTACTAGTTGTTACCCATAATATTTTCAACGTCAAAATTTATTTGATGCCCAATTTGAGAGTCTACAAGTGAAATTTTTCCAATTATTAAAATCGTGTAGTGCAAATACGAAGATTACGTTATTTGCCTTCTCTTGCGTGGACTTTCGATCAAAACGGCGAGAATTATTACATTTATTTTATTCTCACATAATGGCAGTATTGCAATGTTTCTTTACAAAAAAACTTACAAATTGTTTCATTTAACATTTTATATAGAAAAATGTTATACTTTGATTTATTTATTAAGATATTGGGGTATCAAACTTTATTCTTAATTAAATAACACCACTTTTTATTTTTCAGGAATTATGCTATTTCTGCAGGTAAGAAGTAACCTATTCTCCAATTTAAAGTTTTATATAATTTATTTGACTTGTTATTCAATTTTATTTAAAATGAGATGTAAGCAAGCTTGTTGAGTGACGTTAAAATTGCTCAAGGTCGACAGGAGAGAATTTATTGGCCAATGCGTAATTTTGTCTGGTTGGTTGAGATTGTTAACATATCAATAACCAATTTCGTTTAACGTATGTATATCTAAAAGTCCACAATAAACAAAATATGTAAGATCGGTGTGTACGTCTTAAGATTATACGAAAACTAATTAGCAAAATTGATGAATTCGAAAATAGTCTTGATGTTAAAACAAATAAATTCTCTTGGGACCAAGAGAATAATAAATAAGTGAACCTTGCCAGATCAAAGAAAAAATCTGTCGCGCCCAATTAAATATCAAATAAATTTATAAAATTAATCAAATACAATTGTATATTTTTCCAACAGGTAATGTAATTTTTTTATGATAAATACGACATTTGCACTACTGTATCAGCCAGTTTCAAGGCAGGAGTTAATTTTGTAAATCATGGATTAAATACACTCCAATTAAAAGGTCGCAGACCTCTAATTTTATTTAGTTACTGGTAATATGAGTTAGGTGAACACCAACTTACAACGGTAACAATTTCCACTAACCCAATCGTTATTTATACCTTTAGTGTTATTCACCTGTTCAACAAATATCATTTATCATTACGTCGTTTTCGTATAAATATATATTACATCTTACAGAATAAAAAAATCTTACCGTTTTAGCGTCGATACCCAAATTTTCATTCAGATAAACAGAAAAAAGGGTTGTCGTAGCGAGAATTTTTACGATAGTCAAGCGTCAAGGCGAGCTATTATTTCTTAAAAAATGAGTAAAAATTAATTTAATTCTTAATATAAGATCCTATTAAGCATCATGGTAATGAATTTTATATTAGTTTGTTTCAATATAAAAAATTGCAAAATTTTTTTTTTATATTTTATGAAATCTGAATTTAATAACTTAACTAGTTATCCAAGTTATTCGTCTTAAAATAGATACTAGCTAATATATTCAAATGGTGAACAATAATGCCAAAAACTTTTAGATATTATATAACTTCCAGATATAATATGGTGTAATTTCACAATTAAATAATACTACATGTATTATTTCTCCTCCCTTTAAGTTCTTTACCACGACCTAGGTTTCGTTGTATTACAAAATCTTCAGGTGGGTTATTAGCAAATATTGCTAATACTACATCACACAGTTTTATTTAATTGTGAATAATAAATTACTACAAAATCAACGACGAATATATTCAATGGTGTAATTTATTAAACTTTTTATGAGTACCTACGAATGTAGAGAAACCTTATGGTGAACTTTTATTATATCAAAATTGTGTGATTTTTAAATATATTTTAGATGAAAATTTAATTCAAATTTGATTGATTTTGGCACAATTTTTTTGACTATGGATGAACTTTTTTCAGTGGTTAAAATTGCAATAAAGTACATTGACATCCTTAATTTGTATTTTTTAATAAATCGATATAACGATAATAACATTGTAAGATGCATGAGGTAACAATGCACTAACGTTATTATTAGATTAAATTAACCAAGTGCTACTGTGGCAAATAAAATAACCGAAAATAACTAAAGTAGTTCTGCTGTTAAGCGTTGCCTATCCCTTTCACTATATCCTGGCTCCTCGGTAAAATCCGTTTACTAGCTCCATATATTTCATTCATTTGAGAAATCTCAATCACATAAAACTACTGCAAATGGAAAAAAATCTAATCATTACATGGATTTTATGGAATATTATTATTAGATGGAATTATAATCATAAAAAAGTTATTAATATAATTAAAATCGTTTCAGAAACAATCCATCTGAAGATATTGCTAATTATTTAAATTTGATCTTCTGTCTATTGACATGTTTATTTTTGTATGGTTCTGCTTGATGTCAATAAAAACTCTGTAAATTATGGGGTCCGCACAAACTAATCGCTATGTAGAATTATTTATAAGGAAATGTAAATCAAACTTACAATAAAACTTTCATTAGATCCCTTTTACATTATCAGACCTGCTCGTCCTGGAGGTCACTGCTGTAGTTTTATGGTTAAACAAGATTTCATTTTTGTTTCAGTCAAAAATATACTACTTGTTCGTTAAATATAGGAAATATAATTCAGATCTAATAAATGTATTTAATGGAAATATGATATATATAGTTTTGAAAATACTTCCGCATATTTAATTATAAATGCAGAATACAGTTATTGACATTTTTGGAAATAATTTTATTGGGATGTGAGTTTATTCTTCTGCCTTTGTAAAAGGGCACGCTAGAGAACAAATTTTATATTCACAGTGCCGTGTAGTTACTGTAGCCAAATACGTGCAGTTATCCCATTCTATAAATAAATTTATATTCTATTGATATATTAAATGGAAGCTACATTAAAACTACTTAATATTAAATTTATTATGTAACGTTAAAAAGAAATAATCTGATAACACTCGATAACCCCTGGATCACGTGTTCATATGTAGAAACTGCTGGACGTACTTGAAGTTTGATGGAGTAATAAAGCATATTAATTCATGCATGTATCAATAGTTAAAATATTTACATGGAAATTTTAGATGTAATTAATGAAGTACTAGAAGAAAAAAATGAAATTGTTTTACTAGTGTGGGATACGTTTTTGCAAGAATGAATTATTAGGATCTCAAAAAGGCATTATATCTTGAGATATATAATGAAATAAAAATATATACGTGAAAAATTTGTTCCTCCTATTTCTGCAATTTTTGAAGGTAAAATTGCGAAGAAAATATATTTTTCAGGCCTTTACCCAAAAGTATAAAGTAGATTATAAAAGTTATATTACGCGTAGTATATAGAATGCCCACGCTAATATTTTTGTCATTATATTAGGTATTATTTCATATTTAATACACCACGAATTCGACGTTAGTGATGACGTATAACAATGAAGTAATTTCATTTCAAAAGAGGTACCGAACCTTTGAATTGCAAGCAAAACTCGCAATTCACCGCGTTTATTCAATTATATTATGTGTCACACTAACCTACAAAGTGTTCTCTCCTCTTATTGATTAAACCGTAAATTTAAAAAATTCAAAAAATTCTAGATACAATTAGTTTATTATAAAACTGAAATAAAATATTCGAATAATCAATTTAACAAATAAGTTTATTTCATTTGACTTGGGTTAATAATTTCAGTAGATATAAAGAATTACAGAACTCGGCAAAGCGCATGTTCCGAAAATTAAACTTAATTATGACGTAAGCACTGGCTGATAATGTATTCCTACGAGGGTTTGTAAATAAAATTGGCATAGATTATAAATAAAAAAAAATTAATTTTTGATCGGTGTATCAAAACATCAGTTTAGTTTCATCGCCGTAGCATGTAAATCTAATTTATGCTTGGAAGCAGAGCAAAATTTCAAATTTTGATCAAGTCCTTAGTACTGCACGCTTTAAATTTAGTCTAGTATCCGCGATGTGAAGCACCCACGTCTCCGCGACCGCTTAATATTCACAAGTAGCTCTGAACAAAATGCATGTGTTCAGGTTATTTATGGATTGTACATGTTGAGAAAATGAAATACATTATATATACCGCTAGTATTATTGTTGAAATATATCTACAATGTCAATTTAGTACTTTAATTTCTAGTTTTTAGTGTGTACTTTTAATCTGCGATAAAACAGTTTACTTTATACTTTGGTACTGAACAAGTCGTTATTTTTAAGTTATGGATCTCTCGCTTTTAGATTGCTAATTTACATTGTCCATAACAATTATTTCAGACTGTCTTAAGTATTAAAGACTGTTTCAAGCTGCGATTGAACAAGGTAGTGGAAGGTTATTGTATTTTCACAACGTACAAGTTTAGTGACTAACAATTACATTATTTACGACTATAGGCGGTTCAAGATATTTTTTATTTTTGTCGACGATCATAGCAAATGACATTTGTTTCTTTTCTGAAACAGAATATCGAAGCTTTGAAGTGTCTTAAAGCATTCATATCTCAGGTAGTTAGTGAAACTACAAGGACAATCAATGTAAAGAATGGAAAATATAAATGGGCTGGAATACTGCAACAAAACTTTTGTGGCAGCAGTAATAGGTGATAAAATTCCGAATGAGCTATAGACTATTTTCGAACCGGATATTAGTTACTTCAGATTCTCTTGAAGCACTGTGATGGTTCGTGTAGTTGAGGAAAAGCGAGAGAGGTGGAAAAAGAAGACATTAAAATGTATTCATATCAGATATTCAGAAAATATAAAGGAATATAAAATCTATAATCCAGAGACAAGCAATATGTAACTAGTAGAGGCGTGATTATAATTTAACAGGAATTAAAATTTGAACGTCTTATTAAAGTGCAAGTTCAGGATGTTGATTTAGTGGGAGATGGCACCAAGCCCGAATAACTAGACGTAAGAGCAAAGGAATTGACGTCTAGTCAAGACAATTCAGAAAACTTTGATAATTCCCTTCACGATATTCATGAGACGTATGTTCCCAATGAAAATCAAGTTGCAAAAAGCACACTGTATAGACCAGAACTGAAAAGGAGAAAGCCAAACAGACATGGTTTCTTAAAATTGTGTGTAGGTAGTAAAGATTATTGCGCATGAGACCTTAAATGGACCTTAATAGGAACATTGGGAGAAGAAGAAAAGAGTAACATGTTTTAAAGAAAATTACGTAGGGGAGTTGATTAATGCCCTAAAAGGCAGTAAAGTTAAACGGTGCAAGTGGTAGTGAAAATGAAATCCATTTTTTGCTCGTTTAGTGGCTAAAGGTTTTCGCAAAATTTAGGAACACATGAGGAATAAAGTTAAAAATGTATGTATAAAAGTATATATTGAGAAGTAAAAGATAAGAAGTGAATGACAGCAAAAAATATAATTTATATACTTATTTTAATGTATACAATTGATATATGTCGCAGACTTATTGCTATGAGAACAATCTCTTATAGCCAACCAGAACACCAGTCCAGACTCGCTCGACGAGCGGCCAAAACAAATCCAGGTCCTCGCGGTCCGCCGCGCCTTCCAAGGCCGTATGTCTTATAATCCACTCAATACACAACGGTAATTACATGGTACGGAAGGAATCAATAATGGAGACAGATTGACATATTATATCATAGTGGTATCATTGCTAAAATAAAAGTATATTCAATTAAACGGTGGAAAGATTTCATTAGGAGGAAATTATATTGCAAAGGATATATGTGGGAAATTCATCTGTCAATATTAAGTTTTAGAAATTTGAAGAAATTTCTACAATGCTGAATTCTCACACATCTCCCTTTTTTAATATTAATAAGACATGACAGTTTCTTTTAAATTATTTAATAATCAACTAATTGTTTAAAAATGTCAAACAGCATACAAAATCTTATTAATTACAATGTTAGAGAATATTCTTAATTATTCACAACGGTCTGGAATGAACTAGGCCAGAAGGTTCGAAAATGTTTTTGGAACTTTTCATGTAATCTCAAAAGTCATCCCTACTACTCATATATAGTTTGCGTCTATTGTAAATCATTTTCGAATATACTAGCTAAATTCATTCTAGACTATTCTGAATAAATAAAAATATTCTCGAATATTTTAATTGAAATATTTTATTAATCTACAAATAGCTATAAAAAAATTGTAAGTTAAGTGAAGTCTGGACATGGAAAATATATAAAAAAGTGATAAATTCAGCATATAGGATCATTGGAGAAGCCAGAAAACCTATTTTTGTAACTTTTGTCTGTGTGTTAATTTGTTTTTTCTTCAATCACGCAAAATCTACTACACGAATTTTGGTGAAATTTGGTGCGATAATAGTTTATACCCTCGAGCAATATATAGTATATTTTTGTCTGGATATTAGAGATTAAAAAAAACATTTTGACTTGGGGAAAATTACATTATCAATCATGTCGATACCATTTATTAGTGTTTTTAATCAATTTTACGCTCACGGAATTCTGAGAGATAAACAAATCCCTAATAACTTTACTTAAACCAAATTCCACGCAAACGAAGCCGCGTTGATACAGCTGGTACGTTTATTTACAAAATTGTAGAAAGATGTAAGTATTCCGTCTTTTTTTCTTCTATATCCCATCCTAACAATTTTGAATTCGCTAACAATTTCTAATGTTCCTTTCATTGTTATTGCAAACAGTCCAAAAAAAAATTTTGAAGGTTCTGCCTCTACTGAACATAGTCTAATGGTTTAATGTTCTGTATGTGTCAACAACTGGATGAGCTACGAAATACATGGACTTTGATACTAAATACCTCGATAAATAATATAAAAAACAAACGAATAACTTGTGATATGTCGGTCTACACTTCCCTTTCAGACGGTTATTCCATAAGATTATTTTATTTAAGTTCAATCTCGTTTTTAGGACCACGTTATTATTTGTAATAGGACAATCTTGCTTAAAAAAATAAATCCTGTATTGCTATAAATGCGGTGTCCTATATTCGTTTTCATGACCCACGATACTTCAGTTTAATTATTTAGGTGTGGAAACGGAATAAAGAAAAAACTCATATTTGCCTTTATATTTAATATTGGGAAAAATAAATAGAACAAAGTAACTTAAATATTTCAAATTCGTCGTGTTTCCCAGCAACCTCAATTAAAAAGACTTAGTTAAAAATTCCTTAATTAAAAAGACTTCCAGTCAAACTTGCAAATTTAAACTATTCTGAAAGTTTCTTTCTAATTTTTATTTAAATTTATTTACGAGTAAATACCGTGAATATATTTTATGCTGGATCCAATTTATTCCGAGTGATATGTGAACATAAATCACACACTGACCTTTGAAAAATCCACATCTTGCCCCTTCAACCGCATAGGTAAAGAATGTTGCTAGACTTAGTTTAGAGACTTTAACTCGGCTGAGCCATGTCCATTGGTTTGATAATATAAATAAAATAAATAAGTATATGCTTTGGGGATAATGTACATGGTTATAGATATAGATCAAACACCAATTTATTAAACCTTACTTTTCTCTGAACACTGTTCATCCTTATTGTTCCTAAAAAGTATTCACCACCTTTTTAATTTTATGTTATTGATATAGGAATGAAACGAATTTCGGAGAAATACTAGATAGACGAATACGTGAGTAAACTTAAAAGGGTTTTTTTATTTTATTTGAGGTGTAGAACCATAAAAAAATTATTGAAATACACTCTACTAATTTATTTTCAATAATGCATTTTGAAGTAAATATTATCTTCCATTCTCTTTTAAACCAGGTAAGTTTTCAAAGGTAAAGTGTAGAAACCAACATCGATTTTGTAAATAACCGACTGTGATGACATTGGTATAAATACAATTTTACCTAAAATAATCATGGGCAAATTTTACATATAAAGTTAAAATTTACGTAATTAGATATTTTAAAATAATACACAAATTAAACTTACTCTATTCTAAATCGTATAAGCATGAAATAAAACCGAACTCTCCAATGAATAGGTAACAAACATGATAATAATATTAAAGCGTTACAGAGACATTTTCTCTTTGAATTATCTTCCCTAGATTCAGGTCACGATTTTACAAATTGTTTTGTTGAAAATATTTACACCGCACTGATGCGAGTAGGTCGAGTATTGAATGGAATAAAACTTTAGGATTTTCGTGTCAGTTGTAAATACATTTGGTCATATTTTATCAACTTGCTTGAAATTTTTTTTGCCCATCTCAATTTAAGTACTTAAAGGCTTTGTACATAACCAAGACGAAAAAACTTTGATTCCATTTAAATTCAGTTCAAATATTTCTGTATTAATATTTGATTTCCTAAAATGTATTCTCTATTTTTCGCAAACTATTTACATAATCAATTTGGATATAACTGGTTATAGTTATATCCTTGTTGCAAAATTGATAAGCACGTAACATAGCCCCAAAAATTTTTAACTGACTTGAATGAAAGGTGACTCGTAATTAAATATTTATATTGAAAAATACGCTTATATAATTTGTAACCACAAGCGCGATCAATGATTTCTTTAAACGTAATGTGGAATACATTACACTGTATAAGCCAAATAATTAGTCTAATGAATACTAAATATTTAAAAAAAATTGTGCCTTTATTTAAATTATAACACATTAAAATTAAATAATAACAAGCCAGTGCTCACGGGGACTTTTTAAATTTTTTTTTGGAATTTCGTATTGTTTCAAAGATTTTGTCATCCTTTTGCTTTAAAATCTGTTACTTTCCTTTACTTGCTTCGATTAAAATGTTCAATAAAAAACTTTTCGTTCGTCAGAAATTTTGATCTACCTTTCTTTTAAGTTTTGACATCAGATTTATTCATTTAATTCGTTACGTAATTTATGATTCAAAATTTATTTTGTAGTTTCAATAGGAATTTCCATAGTATTTAATTAACAGACATTGGTAAATTTCAAAAAAATTAAGTAAATGAGGTGAAATAAAAAATATTTTGCAAAGTAAAGAAAAACGATGTTGATAATTATTTAAAGTTCTTTATTTATATAATTCCATTAAAAAGTAAGCGTTAAAAAGCCAGGACCAGTAGTATTTTAGTAATAATTATTAAGGTAACAACATTATTGAAATCCGAAGCAACGCCAAGTTCAAAAGAATTTCTTCGTGTATTAAACATAAAATATTTAAATTCTTAAATAAAAATAAAATGAAGAGAAAAGTTTGATTAAAACAGCACGAAACGGTTCGTGCAAATAGTACCCAATGTTCATGCAGCCAGTGTTTTGTGAAACTTTCTTGAGCACTACCATGCGCTTAGATGAAACAAAAAAACCAAGAAAATTATTTTAATCTATCATTTTTGGGAGGTAGAAATAAAATCTATATTAAACACTAAGTACTAAGGTCGTAATTTTTTAAAGAAAAAAATTAAACGAAAATGACCATTCCCTAAATCAAACTAAACAATAAATTATATTTTTCAAAAGAATGACACGTCTTACCACCGTTTAGGGAATCTTAATAAAAATTTGGATCGGTTTTGTATTTACAAGATATTCAGCAACACGTGTCCCCTAAATTCGGTTTCGACGATCACTTCCTGTTTCACAGTTTCGCTTACTTCGAGCCTGTATTGATAGGATGGGTTAAAGATAGCGGTAAAGTCAAGCTTCAGTGTGCTCAGCGGAAAAAGTCGAGTGTACTTTTTAAGACCGAGGGTAAACTAGCTGGGAGGGGCATTGTAAGAAATCGAATGTTGAACATCTCACAGGCATATTTAGGGAAAGAAAGATGTAATTTAATTGGCACTACATGTGTTGTCGTTCAGTATGTGGGATGTGTTGGATATTTCCAGTATTTGAAAATTTAAATTTGCTACAATGATTTTGTGTGTCTTATGAAATAAAAGGAAAACATTTTCCATTATAATACAGTTTTAACTGTGAGGTAGACTTAATATATATGATTTATTTATTATTAAAGAGTTTTAAAATATTTACAATTGTTAAGAATAATGTTGGGATAAAATAAGTTAAAATTAATATAAATCGAGTAAAATTAAACAAATACAGATTTGGTCGAACAAAATATATAGAAATAAAGAATTACTAAACAAAGATAAATAATATTACAGAGCACAATTATGAAAAACGTTTTTATAATCAGCTGAAATCGATTTAGATGGCTGTAAAAGTTAGAGTTTTAGCATATAAATACTGTGTACGACAAGATTGTGAGTAAAATTTACTTTAAACCGAATAACCATTAAACATATACATGTATGAGTGATCCAAATGTTAATATGGCAATTTGTTTATCTCTGTTTCACTGGCTAAGGGCTTAATTAATGAACCAAATAAATTGACATTTGTTCATATTACAGAAATATTATTAATTTAAATTAGGGAGATAATTAAAATATGTTTTGAATGTAGCAACATTTAACGAGTTTCTGTATAATTGTCTCTTGTTGTACGCGTTTGACATGGACACACAAAATTATCATAGTAAATATATTCTAGTACGTAAGATCACAATAACTTTTGTGCAACCTCTCCCTCCCCTCTTTCATTCTATCTTTATTTCTAACTATACTGAGTCATACTTTGTACATTTCAAAAATCTCAGTTTTGTCCAGAACTTCTTCATGACGATACGTCTATTGAGGTAAATTCCGCGGAAACTTAGATATTACGATCGCGTGTAACAACTTGATGAATGCGTACTTTAACTGCGTATTTCTTCTTTGAATTAGATCATTGTTGAATAGCATACATATCAATAAAACACAAAGGGAAAACAATTCTTGAATAAACTCATGATATAGCTATTAATGGAGCAGGATGAGGAAATTGCCGACCATACTAACAGCGAAGCAAAAGATCACAGAAACGATGACCATAGCAAAATTTAGGACATAAACGTAAATATACTACCTACTAAATTGCTTACAATTTAGGACCTGACAATGTAAGACCCAGCAGGAAAAAACCAAATTATAATATTACGTTAAATTAACATTAAACCAGAGAATGATTATTGCTGGTTATTTTCTAAGAGGTCTGTACAGAGCATAAACTTAATTATGGATACCATGAAATTATTAAAGGGTCCCAAGTTTTGTGAAGAAATATATGTGGATTTACCTTTTTGCCTTAATCTTTTTACGACCTATGAGATAATTACGGGAAAATGTTTAGTCATAAAATTGAAAATTAAATTTACAGCCTTGACTGCGATGAGAAAAGACCCCGTTGCTTAAACATTAGAGAGAACCCGTTCCTTAAACATTAGCTGAAAAATATGGGGTAGAATCTCGTCTATTAAATTTTGTATAAAACGAACGTGTTTGCTTTCCATGTAATTTAATAACAAAGCGGCATTCTACTAGAATTTATGAACGTTAACTTCATCGTGATAATAAAGGGGAATTTTTTTGCAGATTTATTTATGACGAAATTACCTGAATACATTCTGATCCGCATTTACTGTCCTGAGCGACTTGTAAACACAAATATAAGAAATAATTCTAAAGTTTCCTCGGAAAAACATTGTGTTTTCTGAAGTGTAAATACAAAAAAAATATATTTTGTTTTATAAATAATGTTATTTCTTCAGTGCTTTGAAGGTTGACATTCAAGGAACATCATTAAAAATGGACATTGATTTTATCTAATGTAATATTCATTCACGTTGAAAATAAACATGACACATCGATATCTTAATTTTCAGGTTATATTTTATATCTTTACCTTAAGACTTAGCTTCTTTGCTCTACTTTTATTTAAATTTATCTCTAACGAAAAAGCGTCTTCTGTATCTTTCTTTATAAGCTATTTCTTAGCAGCAACTTAAAAAATTATAATAAATCAGTTTAACCAAGAAGGAAATCTTGTAAAGTGTAAATATAAATTTCTCTTTATAATATTACTAATATGTGTGATCTTTTTATAAAGAACAAGTAAATTAGTAACAGAAACAGCATTGTTTTTACATGTATACGTTAAAATGTTTTTCATTAATAAGTCACCAATAAGTCAACAAAATTTGTAAAATGATACCTAAAAGACGTATTATTAGTTCTGAATGGGTAAAATGAATACACACAATCATAATATGCCTTAAAAATGTACTCAATATACCTGAGTATATAATTACTAGATAGATGTATCATTGGGTACAGTTTTCCAAAAAGCCAGACAGTAAATATTATAAGTAGCCAAAGTATATAAATATGCATTTATGAATTACGCCTAAACTAGAGAAAAAAAGTGAACGAAATAAAGAAGCGAAGTAAATATATTTGCTGTAAACTCAAATAAGGACAAACTAAATGTTCAAAATCCAACAAATAATTGGTTTAAATGTCTTTTAAATTTCTGCAAGAATTTTCATCTAACTTTCATAATAATCTAAATTCCGGGTAAAGAAAAATATTACTAAATGCCGTCTTTGGTGTTCACAAGAAAAAATTATCTCACATCCGTTGATTCCTAAAAGATTCCCAACCTATGTTTCGCGCAGAGCTCACTCATTTACACGGGCATCCAATTAAAAATCATACTGTCGACTATTTTCTTGCAAAATATCTAGTATTAGGTAAAACGTTGACTACATATTTTTGTAAATATACTGGCAAGTTACTATCCGAATATTTTTCCTTTAAATTACACCCTAACAGAATCAAGACAGGAATTATTGTCGTTTGGTTTCGAAATAATTGCGAGCATCATTAACTCTTGATTGCAGATAATTTTATTTCAGGCCCTTCCAATTTCCCTCGCCTCATATTGACGTAGAAAGTCAAAAGGATATATTTTTTTGTGACTAATGTACTCAATAGCAAATATTGTGCCACATTATATATATAAATATATATATATATATATATATATATATATATATATATATATATGTATATATATACATATATATACGGGTTGCAAAACTTAATAATAGGCATTACTAAACAATTCTAAATTTTTTATCTCAATAGTATTAGAGATATTGTTGAAAGTATGCAAACGCATACATCCGCATTTCGTCTCTGAAATTAATAAAGTCAAAATTATAAAAAATTAGTTACCAAAATTTACTTACAGTTTTGTAAAAAACTAAAGTGATGATTATACTTTATAGAGTTTTTTTTAAATCCGCTATATTTTTGCTGTGAGAGATGTGCAAGGAAATATAGTTAAAGGTAGTAAAATAATATTAACGTTTGTAATTTTTTAATAAAAATACTCTTTTTATTTACTTTGTATCATGCTAATTAATGTATTGCCATAAGATAATTTTTAATCACGTCGATATTCTAATGTAGATTCTATAAAATATATAATTCAAAATTTATTTTTATGAAATATATTTGATGTCCTCTATAAGAATGTCGTATGTAAGATAGCTTTAAATTTATTCTAGACAAGCATACGTTGGACGTCGCACTCCCCATTGCTGTGAATTTCGATATGATTACCATAACATCCAAAGTTTATGAGAGCACTCGCTCCCCGCAATGTATCATTCCATTGCGACGAGTCGTAAAATTTTACTGATGCGATATAAAAGAAAATTAAGGAAACCTTTTTCAATATTTTTATAAATATTTGCCTATATCCCATTAAACAAATGAGTGATACAATTCCTTTCAAAATTTTGCGACTTGATATTGGTTACCTTACTGGGTTAAAATAATTTATATTTCTAAACCATTGAACCCAAATTTAGGGTGAAATGCGTTACGTTATCGTAAGTCACTACTGAACTAATAAGAAAATGTAACGTTCTTGTACAACGGCATAAAAAGCGATCACCAAATTATTATCTAATTGGTTTGATTCGTAATTAAAATATATTTTATTACATGATAGGCAAAGTAATTATACTTATTTTATAAAAGTAAAAGTCTTTAATTTAAGTATATGTAATTTTTACTCCTCACATAAATAATAAGTGTTATAATCTTACCTTAAAGAACGTAATTAAATGTCCAAAAGTAGATAAGCAGATATGACGGAAAATAATTTACTTTTTACCTACTTGTTCTGACTTTTTACTTTACTCATGGTTAAATGTGGACAAATTACTCAACTGACTACCCACAATACCCTACGGACGGCATTCCCACAAAAATCAAAAGTACTCAATTAATTGCACGTAATGAAATTAATGTCAATATTGGATTTTTGATTTTATATTTATTTGTTTTATTCAAGTTAGTTCTAAGCCTAATTGTTGCAATGGAACTTTAACTGACTCTAAATCTCATGCCATTGAAAATAAGAAGCGCTCCCTAAACGTCCGAAACTATAAATTAATCTACATAATGGGTATTATTATACTTACATACATGTAAGTTCAAATTATACGAAACTCATCAGAAATGTATTATTAAAACATTGAAAAAAAAGTTCTTTTGCACCGCCTGCTTCGGAAACGCATTCAATGCTGTTTACCATTAAATAAAACATGGTTTAAAAGGCTACTGTTCCATAAAATATATTTATCTGTTTTGTATATGTACCTTTTTATTATATCAAAGTATTTTTACGTATTGAATACAATGAGATATATAATAATGTATTTGACCAAAATATATTACTGCTGGAAAACACAATTTTATTTATTTTCTTCCCTACTCTTTCATAGTTAGACACATATGAGTCACAGACTGAAAACGTTTAGAAAATTGTCGCCAGGATACATATACAAAACATATGTAATTTATATGATTCTTTCTTTTATTGTTTTCGTAAAAGTTTCAGCGATTTGCTCACAATTTGGGTAGCAATTACATTTGCGTACTTTGAATTCAGGGACGATTCCAATCATCCTTATTTACTAGGCTTCAATGAAATTCTGTATGAGGTAAAAATGTATTACAATTAAAATAAATGCTTTACCCTTGATAAACCACTAAAGTTACTATCAAATATGTTTCCTATTACAAACGTAACTTATACGTTATAAATACAACCTTCACACGATTTTCTAAGACAGCTGACACGCAAAAGTTTACCACGCGAGCCATCAATCAAGCACGCTCCAAGTAAAAGGTAATTGGTCAGACGCATAAAGCGATTAGCGAACTTGGCAGTCGAATGTGAGAAACGCGTCGGAAAACCCGCGTCGGTAACGATGTGCTATTGACCCGTTCATTAACTTTACTTGTTTTTCCATACACATGTCACTCATTATTTGATATACCGGGTATGTAAAGTAAATCTGTATTTCCCAAACAACATTTGATATAACTTTTCCTTCTTTATGTGTGATCTCATTCGTTAAAAGAACAGGGGTCCTATCAAATTAATATTTTGCATTGCGTAAAATAATTTGCTTTGACAGATGGATGAATGAAAGTTACGAAATCTTAAAAAGTGAGCAAGAAATAATAAACAAATAAAAATAAACTACGAGTATTTAAAATTTATAAGAACCAAATAATTCTACGTGACCATTGTTATGCTATTCCATACCATATTGTACCCAAACGTAACGAAAATAAATAACACAAATTCGAATTGAGAAAATTAAAAACTAAGCTGCTTAAAAATTAAAAACTAAGCTCCTTAAAAGATATCTTGTATTGTTTATGAATTAACAACAATTAGGGTGGGTAACATGTGAAATTCTCGGCGTGCGCGTGCGATTATTACTACCGTTCAGTCTTACCTATGCCATCCATCTGAACGAATTGCCTACGGCGTGTTGCTCACTTTACACTGTACGACGATTACAGATTTTTGATCATTTTCTTTAGTCGTTGTAGTTGATAACTGCCAGTACGATAGTAATTTTCAATTAAATTTTGTACGATGCAGCAAAATTTTCCAACATCGTTTCCAACATTTATTTTTTTACATCGTTTCCAAAGTATACATTGAGACATGTGAAATGAGTCCAAAACTTGATAAATATCAGTTATTCAAAAATGTTGGATTTTCTGGACCAACCTGTTTCTCTATTATTAAATTTTCTCGGTTACAATATGTAACCAATGGACTTATTGAAACAAATCAAACGAGCCTACGAGTTTAACTCTTAGCCTTTGACAAGTTCCAAGTTCTCCTCCAACATCATGCCACCTAAAAAGTGCCATATCATTGTATGTCATAAGAATTACATAATGTTATAAAATTTAAAATCAATACAATAATTAGAAATGGACGAAAAACTAATAGTTAAATTTTGACACACTTTGTTACATATAAGCGTGTTAACAAATTCATCAATCATTGAATAATCATAATACATAGCGGTATTATTTCAATATGTAAGTATATATTTTGTTATCGAGGTTAACACTGTAAAATTACTTAAACTATGTATAACAACTCTCAATATTCAACTATTTTATAAGATTCCTCAACTTCAGTCACTTGGAAAGTATTATTGTTTGTGTCGTGTTGAAGAAAATACATGGACTTAGTTTTAATAACCATTCACCTGACCAAAATTGTTTTACTATCGATTTTCATAAATATTTTTTTATTATTCCGAGAAAAATATGATTTTGGCAAGATAAAATTTGTTTCTTCTGAATATAGCCATAAATTGAATGCCGTCTCCGACAAGCATTGCAGAATCTATCTTAACGTTGAACAGGTTCTTAGATGATAACGTTTTAATTGAGTTTTGTCTTGAGAAACGTCATATTCTGAATTAGGTTGGAATATACGAGTAGTTCTTTATTAAGCCTTTAAGTGCCATGTTTATGGTGGATGATATTAATTATTTCGGGTCTATAACTTATTATTAATTAAATGGGGAGAAAACTTTACTAAATTTATCTGAACCTTTGTTCTTCCAGTATTTATCCCTACTTTAAGTAATTTAGTTTTAAATTTAGGAAATTAATAAATGTACTTTTACATTTATAAGTCCAGTATATTGATATCTAAAGAAGACTTCAAATTTTAAATAGAGTCACAACCATACTGCGACTTATCGGTGACGGAACAAAAGTATTTCCTGCAGGGATTTTATGAGCCTAATATTTTATGATCTTTTTAAGTACAATTTATTGAAACAGTGAAAAAATTTATTGCATTCGAATAACAAAACTCGATAGTCAAATATTAATTTAAAATGAAATGCATTAATCATCAAAAATATCACTTTTCTGACAGGTATAACACTTTCGTTGATTTTAGCACTTTGAACTGTATTTGTTTATATATCTTAAAGTTACACGACGTATATCTTTATGTTTATTAAGTTAGTGCTAGAATGCAATAATAAAATGGCCATCAGATCACCGTTAGAGGTTTTGCTGAATGGGAACAATAAATGCGTTGAGCTGAGACCTCCTAACTTTCGTCACTAATATTTTCCTAGATGGCTGTGATTTTACGGAATCCTACTATTATTGAAATGAAATAGGTTTTTACAGACACTTGAGCTTGTATTTCCTTAGCTTTTTTTATTGTTGGTTATATAAATAGAATTTTCTCTTAAACAGAAGGCTTTTGCATGAAAAGAAAATTAAAACTCTTGCACATTTTTTGGCTTTGAACATGTAGGAAGTGAGAAAATAACCGTTCTTTAACTTGATATAAAATATTCTTTGATATATAAGTAATTACTCCCTAATGCCAACTATGCATATTTGAAACTTGACCGACATAAATTTCGGGCTTAGTTCACAAAACTTATTAGGTTTTAATGAAATAAAACGTCAAGCAATTATTCTACTATAAATATCTATATTTTAAAACACTTCATTATTTTTTAATGGCAACAAATCCATTAACTGATTTATATTTAATTGCGATAAACGCTAAAACCATAATATACGGTTTATAATTTATTACTTAATTTTGCAATAGTAATAATAGCTAAATGTCATATCACTATACACAATAGTTATATCCAATGTGTGTTTAAAGTAAGGTCAGTAGTATTATGTCTACAAATTTACCGCAACGAGATATCGGAAATGGAACATATATTGGGACATTCTTGACGTTTTAAAAAGTTATGATGATTTATAATTGAAAGCTTATTTGAGCAAAAGATCCTTTAAATCTAACAACAGGTATATAACAAATCAGTAGTTCGACACCCGATGTCTATTTCTTCAAATTGGAAAAAAAATATAAAAACAAAGCTTAAGCTCAGGTGAATGGTAGACCAAATAACAAAGCTCATGCTTTGTAATAAGTACACACACTGTTTTAAAAATGTGTCATTAAAAACAATATGGTGCTTCAAAGATCCTATTTAAGAATATATTAAATCATTGTAACGAAATCCGGTTCAATGTATTAGAAATATTTATTGACAATTTTCAAAGCTTCCTCATTGTTTACGAATTAAAAAGAGAAAACCCATTGTTTTATTTAGAGATGGTATTGAATTACTTTTATTTTAACTGTTTTCTGGCGACAAAAGGTAATGTTCGATGCTTTACTGCCATTTTTAATTTCATTCGACTATTAATTTTACATAGTTAATAAAGAGGATTAAGTCTGTTTCATTAGTGTTTTTTGCTATTTTAGTGATCATATTTTCTTTTTGTATGATTTCAATAACTAGTCGTTGTCGAAATGTTTAAAGTAATGTTCATGGCGTTTATGTTGATAATTGCACCGAGAACAATAACTCAATAACCAGTGTCAAATAATAAATGATTTATGAAAAATAAATTAAATAAATAAAAGCAGTTATTATAAATCCTATTAATAAATCATTATTAAGGATATTTGGAGAAGATTCAGGTGGTCATTGTATTATCTAAATCAGATCTTGTTTCATTCTTAGAAAAAATCATCGTCGGCAGATATGATTTCATAAAAATGTGGTCTCAGTTTCTTTCTAAGTCTTTTAAATCCATGTACTAAATCACTTAAAAATTATGATTAGTTTAAAAAAGATAGCTCAATTTATGAGTAAACATAAACTATTCTTCGATCTAAAACAACCAAATGTAAATAAAACAATGTGTAATAATAACAAGAAATGGATTTTAATAAGTGTAAATTAATATCTGTTACTACCGTTCCATTCCTGAAATATTTGGACAAATGGAGTTAGTGAGTATTGAAATTAAAGGACACTTGGCCCTTATCGTATTAATTTTATAGTCGATACTTAATATACACTAAGTATCGGCTATAAAACTAATTTTCATGAACGATGCTTTTCTCGAATTTGGATAACCGAAAACGCTGAGTTAGTTCCGAGCAAATGATTGGTCATTTAGCGGCGGTAACTACTTCGCTCATAAGTTATAATAAATTTCAGCAGGCAATTGATTAGCGGAAAATTTTCGTTTGAATTTATTTTTATATTTTAGAAGTTTACTACTTCAGAATCGATTTTCATATACAGAGCGCGGTTGAAGTTTCATGACGAGTAAAATCAGAGCGTACAAATGTTAAAACGTTAAAAAGTGTAAAACTAGATTAAATTGCGATTACGTAGGTCTAGATTAATGAAAACATATTGAACTAATATTAACTAATCGTGCGTTGAAAATAAAAAAATTAGCCGATCGGGGATATATGTTTTTATTAAATAATTTTGCCTGCGCAATAATCCTTAAGTAATTTCAGGCACATCTTTATACATCGAATTATTTTTCGACAATTATAGTTTCTTTTTGACTGAAAGTATTGGACCGAAGTTTAACAAGAAAATAGTGAAATTAATACAATGAAAAGAAACTAAACAGATATTGGTCCCTTACAACGGACGGAGCAAGCTTGGAGTGAAAAAAAGCGCTTGGGACGCTATTGCCGAGAAATATAATGCCAGTGATATGTTTAATGAAAGGGTGAGTACAGTCAAATGTACTATTATAATAAAAATAGAATACAGAATTAATTGGTTTTCACGAATGTCATCCGCAAGGAAATTTGATTAAGTTAAGCTCAAAAAAAGAAGGCTCGTGTTGAACTTGCGGAGAGGAAGTTGAAAAATGAATGTATAAATAAGTTTTCACTTTATTAATTTTTTTATATTTTTTAAATTTCGCAACAAGCAATAACATTTTCAATAAGAAATCATATTGTCATCATTTTGTTGTATGAGGAAAGGAAATGTTGGACGTTGTTTAAAACATTTAAAAGCTGAAAAATGCTAATTTTTATATTTTTGATCTCACACAAAAATAGTGGAAATTTTTTAGTAACTGTTATATTCGCATTTATGTTGCCAAACTTTGATATTAAGGGTATATAAGTGTACATAACAATTTGGTAAGAGATTTGTAAAACAAATGTTCAATGAAATGGTGTATTAACCAATAAAATACGATTTTCATGTTGAAACCCTTCGAAAGAATGATTCGTATTATGTCCACTAACATACTACGAACCATTCTTTCGAAGTCCACTAACAACTAACATACTGCAAGTTTTTTTTAGTTATGAGCAAACTGAACCATACGTTGCATTAAATAATAGAATTTTTACCTTATTTAGCTTCTGTCATCATTTGTACTCGAATTCAATTGGTCAGAGTAAAATATATTTTTGCAATTTTTTTTTAAATATGAAGAATATGAAGAATAAATATGTATTGATAACTTCTTAAAGTAAAGCAATCACTGGCTTATTCCACCTAATTCAAGCTAATTAAATGCGAATTTTATTATTCTTGCTATAACTAAAATTAACCATACAATGCAAACTTATTTTAATGCACATTTCAATATTCTACCTAAAGGTAAAGGGAATCATGTCTCTAATCAGATTTAATTTGATTTCAATTTAGAATATTAACAATGACTTTTCAAAATGCAATATGTGTTCTTGTAAGAATTTATTCAATTACCAAATTGGAAAATGAATAATTATTTATAATTTCTTAAATTAAAGCAGTACTTAGGAAATTTATCCCTGAATTCATAATCTATGAATACAATTGCTCGTCGACTGTCAACCACCCCGTTTATTTGTAAAGCGCCGATAAGTTGGCATTTAACTTTGTCAGTAAATTGCATATTAGGGGCTGCTTAATCTTCTTCGATTGGAAGTTCACGAGTATTCGCATAATAAATTCGAATAAATATTATTATATTCGAAAACCCATTTATTCTCATTGCAGTTCAATATTACTGACGAGAAAGTCATTTCATTTTCTAATATTTATTAGAATAGGAGTTAGAATTTTTTGCACCCGACTTTATAAGAATTTTGTTAAATCAAACAAATTTCAATTTATTTTTTAATTAATAAATAAGTGGAAATAATTACACGTATTCATAAAATTATAAAAATCACATAACTGCCAACATTCATATGTAAAGTTGAACGTACTTTGAAAATTCAACTGCTGATAAATTTTCGATTCATTATAACTATTTTTTCGTACAATAAGAAATTTTTAAACACTAAATATACACAACATTAAAAAAATGTTCAAGCGTCCTCCACAAATCAAGATTTGTTCGAAACTAAAAATAAAGAATGACAAATACTGACAGCTGAAACTGAAACATTTCTATTCATCTTATCCAGTCCTCTTAATAATTATGTAAAATAACTGTTCCAGAGAAAGTGGATTTTTACATTGTGACTACCGAGAAAAACAAATTTTTAGGTAAAAATTCCACACAAATAAATTCCTCTTGTTGAATGAATATACGGCTATATATAAGGCTACTTATATAAGGCTATATATAAGGCTACTTGGGTACACTGGCTATTGAACAATGTTGTAACGACTGGGTATTTATATAAGGGTTAAAATATTTCATGTTTAAAGCAGTTTCTATCGGAAATGAAGTGAATTATATCCACTATAACTATTATAAATTCAAGAAAGAATAAATAAAGATAACATCCTCACATTTCACGATGCAAAAATCGATTGAACTACCTTAGTATTTTTCTTCAGCATGAAGATTTGAGTAGGAACCAGATGAATGCATTCATTTCGACATTAATACGAATCAAAGAGTTCACAAGGGTTAATAAAATCATTTTAAGGCAATGGATCCAAATCTAAAAAGTTTAGGACAAAACAAATTACAAAAAGGTTAATTTTTATTATGTCTATAGTTTAATTTTTACTCCATTTAAAAGAACTAGAATTTCATGTTCTTTTGAAAGGCAACAAAAATAATTGAACAAATAAGAGGAAGATAATATATTGTTACATAGTTATTATATACGTAAATACGCTTGCACGCTCTAACATTTCTGACTGTGTGCAAAAATTAAATGAAAGGAAATGTTTAATTTACCAAAGGGAAAAAATAATACTATATATATATATATATATATATATATATATATATATATATATATATATATATATATATATATAATATATTAGTAACAATATTGTACGGATTATTTGCGTTAAGCGAATGGCAATTCCCAGAGAAGCACTTGCATGCCGTATTTGTATTAAAAAGGAATTCAATATCGAACCCCATCGCAATATTTACGGCGGTGTTCAGCTATTTTTATTTTCCGCATCAAAAATTACCGGCTAAACTTCAATATTAGAATCCAAAGTACAAATATTCAGTTATAGAATAATTGTGGCTAATATATTATATAATTTTACATTACTTATAAATAAAAAAACCAAATTGATCGAGAGACACATGTTAAAAACAGTTTTGAGGTTGGTGTCATAAGGGTAAACTAGAATCGCTAAATGACGAATCAATAAATAACCTGACTGTCAGAGTCTTGAAATATTCATTTACATTTTTTTTAAATCTGCATAATATTTTTTACTATCTTGCATACGTTAAGACAAATAATCGAGTCAAAAGTCAATGAATTTTCTCCTTGTCACATTCTAATTTTGCTAAAGAGCAAGTTCATGCCGCGTTTACCTGTATCATATAAAATTGTCATAGAGACCAACATCACATAAACCCCTGTAATTTTCAATGCTGAGAACATCCTTGGTATATTCTCAATTTCCATAGCCAAGTTCCAGCCAAATACTGACGTGACATACTGAAAATATATCTTCTTATTAAAATTGAAATAAATGATTGAAAAATATATTGGTATTAATTGCATAGACAATTTCACTTTCTCAACACAATTCAACTATTTCATGACATATTCTCGACAATTCAACTATTTCATGACATATTCTCAAGAGTGATAACCAAAGCTTAACATAAAATCTTGACATTATTTGTTTTTATGACACTTAAATGAAATTCACGCGACTCACTTGAACGACATATCATAAAATTTGGTAAGATTACGACGATGCTCTGACATCAATTTTATAGCACGTATTCAAGAGAGTTTGAGTTTTAAGTATACTCCCTGTAGAATTTAATAGAGGTTACCTTAAAGATATGGCCTCTTTAAAACAAAAATTATCAATTTTGTGTTATGTACAACGTGTAAAAAAAGCTACGTGTTATAAGTAAATATTGATCGACAGAACAATATTTTCTGAGCTTCAACAAATACAAAAATTTGTATTATATTATATATAAAACATATGACTGCGTGTGTTGACGTGTACGTACTGAAAGACATTTTTTATTATTAGAGACGTATATATATAATGGAAAAAATAGCTTTCATTGTATACGAAATTGTTTTTAAATATCTGCTTTTAAACAAAAATGCAAAATGAAATAAAGTTTTATTTTCAAATAACTCTACTTTTTGCACATACACAATATGTATTTTGTCAAAAAGAACTTCTATATTTTAACACAATTGTTTTTAAAAATACAAACCATGTATCTCGGGGCCTGCTTTTATAGTCTACTATTTTGTTAATTTTTTTTGTGTAGATAAAAGATTAATAAGTCGATTAGAGTTCTTGTTAGACGTAATAATGATATAAATGTTATATTAAAATTATCTTGTTGGTGATCGCATCAAGGATAGGTTTATATTAATATCAATTACTTCTAATAAGCATTAAACATGAAATATTACCCGATTTTTTATGAAGAAATTCTAAATATGAGATCACTTCTGTTGAGAAATTCATCATCTGGCATAAATATTTAATCACTGAACTAAAGACAATTCGCGTGCAATAGTTTTTTTAACAAATTAAATATGCTAACACTCCAACAGATAATATTAATACAAATGTATGTCCAAATAACTGTTCATTTTGGTAGACATTAGTTTATGCATTAGAATTCTTTTTACTTTCGGAAGAGGAACGAGATGATAAAAATATATTAGTCTTTTCCAACATTAACGGTATTCGTGATTATTATGAAGTTAAAAATGAATACTTAACTTTCATACCACTATAAAATGAGGCCCGTTTAATACCAGATTATGACCAGTTTATTTTGCTTTCCAGCCTTAGGTAGAATTAAATACATTATGTGGCAAATATTGTTACGTAATGTATGTAACAGGATTTCATTGGTGTGACATATTTTCAACTAAGAATAATACAGACTTTTTATAAATCCATTCCGAGTAAGGCTCAATCCTGACAGCAAGTATTAGGTGGCTTGTAACCAACAAGCTACTAATATTCTACCTTAATACACTTTCCACTGATAAACTAGAAGGAATGTATATAAAAACGAAACCTTAGGTATTTCATCAAATCAGTCTGTTTATTCGCACGTAACACTGTATTTCCTCCAGTTTAAGAGTGATCGTGATAAAATGATAAAAAAAGGCGTAATTGAATAAAGTAGTACGTATAAATATAAAAATAAAGTTTAATTTTTTATGTTAATGTCTGTCCACATATTGAATTTGTAATATTTTTGACATTGGATCATCGGATGATTAAAAAGTTCTTTTGAAATACAATATAAAATAATAAGCCATTTTCTTTAAATATCGCATACTTGTAGTATCCTTCCTCTCTTCGGTTTTAAACTTATTAACAACCAGTATCAAAAACTTGGAAAAAAGGGCAATCATTTAACCCAAAAATCAATTAATTATACTGCTTGCATTGATAAATTAAAAATATAAAAGCAAAGAAAGCATTTATTACAGGCATATGAAAAGTATGGAAGGTAATTTAACTGGTAATTTCAATGGATAGAATTAACAGTAATATTTCAGATAATTTGTTGGAATTAATATGAACCCTATAATATTTAAAGTGATTGGGAGTAATATTAAAAAAGAACTGCGCCCTTTTAATAGTACATTTAATTGTTCTCGACAGATTTTTACTTAAATGTCTTTTATTGATTCTACGAATCAGTAAGAAAGAAAATTTCATCACCAATTCACTTTAAATTTTTCATTTCATAACAAATATATACGTTAGTCACAGCAGAATTTATAATATCGCTCTCAAGATTTCAAAGTATAAACTAACATACCACAGCTACCGCAGAGATTGTCTAAAACTTGGAAAAACCAGTACCGAATGAGTAACCGACTAAGTTGAATGCTGCCAATACGGTGGTAGAGAATTTCAAAATTTATTCAAACATTAACTTGTTGATGAGTAGCCAGATCGTTACCAATATTGGCACCTTTAGTTGTATGTTTAGTTTTGCGTACGGTATAATGCAAGAATGATAAGTCAGTGTAATGTTATCATAAATTCAACAGCTTCGAGTAAAATTTTATTAAGTATATTATTATAAATAAGCAAAAATATAGTTTAAATCAGAGAGATTCTTTCTATATATTGTTAAATGCCGTGAACCGTTAAAGAAGTTTCGTTTCCTCAGTGGGTTTATATGTGGGGTGTCTCAAAGTGTTTTCTTCGTTATAAATTTTAATACCGAAAGTCGCCGTTATTTATTCGCATAGGAATTGATTGCTTCTATTTTTTTGGAATAAAATATATAGAACAATTGGATTAATTACATTGCAAGAGACATACGTCGAAAAGATCTTGATGGAGGAACCTATATTAGACGATGAAAATTTTGTGTAAAAATCTTGGCTTGAAATGGCTGAAACGCTTGTTAAAAAAAAATTCTATTCATTTATTGACTATCCATAGGCTTTTTAAGCCCTGCTCCTAAAATAGTTTCTGCGATTTCGAATGTAATACTTATTTTAGGACAGTTAATGATTTTAAAAATGTATGTATATTTTCTCCATAACTTGGTGATTTACTATATATTTTAATTTTATTAATAATCGGTATCATATCATGATTCCTATGAGTTTAATTTCATTTCAATATTTAATAATTACATTAAAATTAACTTCAGAATGTAATAAGAAGGAAAGTACTTTAAGATAAAATTGTTATACAACAAAAATATATGTAACTGATCAATCAACTGCACAAAAGTAAAAAAACAACTATTTGATAAAGGTGTTACAAAATGTTTTAATATATTCAAATATCACGTATTAGCACAACAGCATGTGTCGATCAGAAAGGTAAAAATATTGAAGTTCGATACAGCACTCGGCAACAAATTTAAATAAGAAAGAACGCGAACAAGAAAGGGTGCAAAAAGTATATAGAAATATTGGTTCATATTTGCGAGACGTAAAGTAATAAATACCTTCTGACAAAATATATGATTTAGGAATATGAAGCGCAATGGAACAAAGCATTACTGGTTTATCGATGTAATTATTTAGTATTTTTTTAAAGACTGAAACTAAGTGCTTTTGCCACCTTACAAACAGACGCTTGAAGTTAACCATATTTAAGATGTGATTATTAAGAAGTATATAAAGATAATAATCACCTATTTTAAAATATAAATATATTATTTTTGTATTTATTCTATAAAAGAATATGGATATCTTTCTAAGCAAACGATATCGTTAAATACGTTAAATTTAAAATCCTTCATATTTGATTTAAAATGAACTTTAGGACGTTGTAAAAGTTCAAGGGCTTTAACATGATCATGTATTATAAGTAGCCTCTAAAGTCAATATAAACCATAAATTTGTCATTTAAAGTAAATTGTTCTGTTGAAGTATGTTCGGTTCTACAATTATCCGATATCATTTTTCATTGACGTTCGTAATAATTCTTAATAATAATTATGTATTTGCAAATTTAAGTATTGCTAATATTTTATTCTAACTCAGCTACAATTATCTTACTAGTGTTTTATACCTCAAAAGGAAAAAACGGGATCCTTATAAGATTACTGATGTGTTCATCTCTCTGTCCATCTGCCATAACTTGAAATTCGGCATAGCAACAAAGCAAATTAATCCGCATATATTTAAATGAGATACTATAAAAGATTGGTAGTATACCAATTTTTTGACATGGAAATTTTATAAAAGAAAAATTAAGCACTCGATTTTGTTTAACTTCACGTGGAAAAACCAATTTAAATACATATTTATAAATATTTCAAAATAATTATTATAAATTTTGTGAAACGGGAAAATTATGTGTATTTTTTTAATTTTATGTACCGTGTGAAACCAAATGTATTAATTAATTTAACAATTTCTAAGGATTCCATAACATATTTTCGTTTTTTTTTCTTGACACACTAAAATATATTAGAGAGATTTTTGACTTAGTTTATAAACAATTGACTGTAATTTAAACTTATATTCATAAATGTTAATCAGTAATAACATATAGGAAGAAGTTATATTATTTAAAAACTCACAACGGTGACAAACCAAGTTATGCACAATAGAAGACCAAATTAACCCAAGAAAAATTAAACTGTATGTAGATTATAATCAATTTAAAGTAAACACAACTCATTATTGATAATTTCAAGTACTCCAAATAAAAAAAATTTAAATGCTAAACGAATCAACACTAAATGCATTCGACTCAAATTCTATGTAAAACAAGCCGAATAAAATAAGTTCAAATTGAGTCATGTCCAAGTTAAATAAAATTCAAATACATAATTATCCAATACAAATGAATGCGTATTATATATAACTTTTACAGTTACTTTTATATTTTGTCAATAATAACCAGTTCCGGCAAGACATTTGCTGACAGGGAGGGATGGGACAAAAGGAGGAAATGAACATGCATTTCGAATGATTAATGTTTGTAACGATCGCAAGGTTTGATGATTGGGCGAATTGAAGACAAAAAGAAGGAAAAAAAATTTCTTGTCAAATTGAACTGATCTGTAATTAAAAAATGAAAGAAATATCTAAGTATTTTTTATCATAAAAGCAGGTTTCTCTGAAAAAATATGAAGTTACGTCAATATTCATATTGTGGCGTTTAGTTATTGCTGAGTGTTGTACTACAAATAATATTAAGGAACAATTAATATTAAATAACGAATTTTATTTTCAATTTCCCTCAACGGATTTGACGGTTCTAGCTTTTGAAATGTGCTATAACCGATGATTATTTAGATATATTCGGATCTAAAATGTTTCAGAGAAAGTTTGTTATTATGTTTATTATGTAGAAGTTAAGAAAATTACCACAATAAGAGACAGAAGTGAAGAAAATTAACACATTTCTCTGATCATCTCCGAGAATCATAAAAATAAGATGAGCAAGCAAATGACACTAGGCTTAATCGAATTAAAAAAAAAATGCATTATTGTAGTTATAAAAATAACATTTTATCTCACAAGATATGCTAGTTCACCTTTGAGCATAATTTTGAACAAAAATTTAAATTTATAAAATAAAACCTTCAGTAATTTTTTTTTGAAACAGTGCTATTTAATGATTAGAAGGAGAAATTCCAGATTTCTCAAGATGCCACAAAATTTTTAACTATGGCAAAGATACGAAGGTTTTTAATACCAAATGGAAAAATATATTCCAATATACAGAACTTTGAAATGCTGAGAGTTTTTTTTACTGAAATTGGACTTAATTATCTCAATGCACCAAAAAACTCTTGTGCGTTTCAAAATTGAGAAAAAGGTTATAATTATTAAAAGTAAAGAGACGAGTGAAGTTATTTAAAAAAATAACCAAACCTAAATTAAATTTGACAGATACTGATTCAGACTTCAGAGAAAGATTTGCCGGCTACATAAGAAATAGAATGCTTCTGAAAAGAATTTAAGACTTTATATCGTTTCTGAAATCAAGGTCCTTATCCTTGGTTTTATTTTCGTTACGTAAAACTGAATTTTTAAGTACTTTAATTTTACTTAACGCATTACGTATTATTTTATATGTCAATATTTCGTAGCTTTCGGAAAACATGGCATTTAATCATGTTTGTGCTTTAAATCAATGGTCGGTTTATTTATTCCCATTAAAATCTTGATTCGATGTAGTTTATACTGATAGTTCCACAATGTGGTAGTCAATGCAAATTCGATGAACGTGTAAATGTATTAATATTTAACCATTGATTTACTCGGTATCTAACACATAGTAATAAGGTGGATTATAAAGAAAATATAGCAGTAATTAAGGTAAATATTGAATCGAAATCCAATCTTCACAAATTATAGTTATGTAAGCATATCTATAATACAATAACATTTAAATCATGTACTTAAATCGATAAACATATTTCTTTTGTCTACTTCAATGGAAATATAGCGCAAAACACGTGAAATGTACAACCATTTCATATTGCGGTGGTGCATATTGTAGGAAGAAGTCTGTAAATTTATAGACTTGCTTTTGTACATTACTTTAGTAGAGATCTATTAATATAAATTGTTTAATAGGGGAATATTTGTAAATTTTCTGCTTTTGTATTTCATTATTTTGTTTTTAGGTTTCTGTGTCACAAAATAAAAAATGGAAACTTTACAAAATAATTCTCATATTCTAAGAATATTCTTGTAAATTATTGGTACTTTTCTCAATTTTTTATCACTTAAACTTCATTCTATTCCACTTTATCGTTTATAGCTGGTAGAAAGAACCCCATGTTAGAATGGAAAGTGTCACTTAAATCGTAATGTAAAAGATTTTTTGAAATTGATTGGGAGATTTTCAAAAATCACTTCAAACTGTGAAAGTCAAAAAAATTAAGTGTCTATTACAATCCGTTGCACAAAAGCGTCTGGTCTGGTCTACAATGAAGATAAATTTCCAAGATAAACGTATTTCACTCTGAAGTAGCTCTCTCGTCACTTTCATAATTTTGGCATTAATTTTCTTTAATGCTGAAAATTGAACATACAGTAAGGCTCAATATTGTGTGGTTATAATTGATAATGAAGGCGATTGAATGGTGTATTATAGTAAGCGTTTCACTGTACTTAGATTATTTTCAGAATGTAAGTACTATTTTTAAGAATATTTTTTGTTCTATAAATTCTAACATGGACGTTCTTGTGGCACTGACTGTATATAAGTATAAATAAAACAACTATCGAATATGCAGAGAATATATATTTTCGTTCAAAAACAGTCTGAAATAGTTAAAATAATGCAAAGAGAAAAGGACAATAGGCTCCTTAAAAGCTTCTTGAAAGGATGTAGATCGATCATCAACTTAAAATGACATGCATGAAGAATGCTGATATAAACAATGCTGATAAGATTCTTGTCATTGAAAAATATATCCATCAAAAACTTTGTTTTCTTGAATAAACATTTTTTTGCAAAAAATTTAAAAAAAGTTAATGGAATTTATTTTGATAAAAGACATGGTCTCTTTAAAACAATTATAAAATTACATTAATAGAATAACTTTCAGTGTACGTTTTTAGTAATTGCTAATTTTCATTTAAAGAGAGTACAAATATAGAAATAAACAAAACATGACGTACCATGAGCCAAATCGAATACCAAACTTGCAAAAGGGAATTGCTTCTACTGCAGTTTTCAAAATTATTCTTGATTTTCTACCCTGAAGCCTTTCTACAATCATAATTTTCTACACTCTTAGTGTACAGAACTAATTTAACGCTAGTAGTTTTACATGATGCAATTGAAGAATAATCATTATGAAGAATTGGGTAAAGAATTTTATTGATTAATATTTTTTTGTAATAAGAAATAATAGGTTTATAATCATTTATAAACCATGGAAGAAGACTATAAGATGACTAAAATGTAAAAGAATTGATGAGAATACAACGATAATAAAAATGGATCATGGTGTTAGAATTCTGTTGCTTTTCATAATGTGTTCGTAATATATTACTTTTTATCGATTTTTAAGCCATTATTTTTTAACAACTAGCTTAAAAGCATTCTTGCTAATGGAAAAAATGATCTGATATGCATACTTACGTGATGTATAAAAAGAACAGTGGTTAATTAACTTGGAACTCTTAATGCCTCCAGCAGCATTAATCATGTTTATAACTATTTAACCAAATAAATTTTCGAAGAAATTAACTGTTAGACAAGTTCAAAACTTATCGTTTTCATGTGTTGTTCTAACGTATTTATTTAAAAATTCTAGTCCACAAATATAATGTTTTTAGCAAAAAAATTAAATCACTGAATATAAGAGAAAGCGTATATAATACGAATTATCAATTATTATGAAAATAATACCCAATATTTTAGATTACATAATGAACAAATTTATCAAAAAAGAATAGTGGTGAAAATATTTATACTACAATCTATATGACGTTAATCTTTAATTTCTTGGAAAGCTGTTTTTGAGCTTGAAGCTGAACCTACATGCAGCTCGTAAGAGTTCACACAACGCTACATGACTACACGTAAATATATTGACTATGGCTGATTTGAGATTTAACCAATCAAGCTAGCTAATTTGTTAAATCCAATGTAGCGTAAGTCGATCGAATCAATTTCATCGATCGATTTCATGATATAAAATTGGCATGGCGTATTTATATGATATTGGTTTTCCCGCCGAGAAATTTTCGACGATGAACATAAATTAGTAAAGATTTTAAAAATATATTTTCTTTATTTGCTTGTTTTTTTAATAATAATTATTTATTGCGGATATTGAGTATGAATAACGAAGTGTAATTTACTTTTCTGGAACTTCCTGTAACAAGTTTATGTCCGGAATTAGTATATTTACTAAATAACCTGTTATAAAATACAAATATTTTAGCCATAAAAACGTATGATCAAAGCTAGCAAAAAATATATTGCTTATACTTATTCAAGTATCTCTAAAATTTCTGCTTGTATATCTGCCAGCCAAAAAAAACGATACTGATACGTCAATTTCCATATTGAATTCATTATGGACTGATACTCGTTCAAACGCGTTTAAGGTTTTTTTCACTCTGTGTACATTCCTAAGGACTAAATAACTATTTTAAATTTATTCTTACGCTCTAAAGTTCAATAAATTTTAAAATAATAAAATTTGTTTATCAATGTTCTCATCAAGAATTATCAAGATTTTTTTTAAACAAGCGTCTGTCAATATTTTGTTATGTAAAAATCAGTTTACTCTGTATGTTGTTTAATGAGTGATAAAAGTAATACAGTTTCCTATGTTAAATTTTTCTAAAATTACAATCTTCATTTTTATTTAAATTTCAACCAAAACAATTCACCATGTGGTATGGATATATTGAATAACATAAACTGCTCTTATCTTCGCTTACCTAATTATATTAAACTAGAACGAAAGGTTGTTTATATGTATATGTATATGTGTGTATATATATATATATATATATATATATATATATATAATTATTGAAGATATAAACAATACTTAAGTTCTTAATATAACACTTAAGAAAGACTTACTAAAAATAAATAATAACTTGTTAGTACTTGGGTTGTCTTTGGCGGTGAATTTTGTTATTGTTCATTTTACAGTTGGTAAGGAAAATTAATTGTACTACGATCTCAATGAATTGGCTATAATCAAAACGTTATACACATAAATTACTTTTAAAGTAATATATATATATAAGTTACGTTTAAGAGAGCTTTGTTTACCGGATGAAAAATAGCAGAATGTCAAGTAGTGTTATAATTATGACATCGTATTTTGTTTGTCATTAATATTGGATTTAATGTATATACGTTGTATGAATACTATACGTTTGTATTATTTATGTGTTTACCTTCAAAGTCAATATTTTGCAAAACCAAATGTGCTCTGAATATGGCACAATACGATAATTTAAAATAAATAAAATATGATTTTATAGCTATTGTTTGTGGTACTATTTAGTAGCGATATTATTATGAATAAAAATTGCAGTATGTAGTTAAGCAAAACAGACTTTAATCCTGACGACAGAGATTGATTATATTATTTTATCAACAATCCTCAGAAACCGAGTTTAGTCTCATTATATTGTTCATTTTACGCTCTAAATCCTGTCCTGAATTTTATTTATCTTCATATCGAAAGGCTATACTTTTCTCTTCTCTCCTGTCCTTTTCTAATCCTCGTCCTTATGCTTTTTAATATTATCTGAAAGTTTATGGAGGTTCAAAGACGAGTACCTGTTGTCAGGTATAAATGTGATATAATATATTCGGTACTGAATGCCTTTGGTAATTTTAACACGCACTTTTATACACCAAAAGTGAGGAAAAACTAGAGACTGCAATACACAAGACTTGAGAGTGCGTACCGTGTAAGCGACGTACGAACGCGGAGCGAGACAGCGCATACACTGGAAGCCAAACACCCAGCACCGCGGGCTGAATACAACCATCGTAGGATGCAGAGAAGAAGCTCTACGCGCGCCGCATTGAGTGATGGACTCTACCACCCGAACTGAGGTTTTGCGATACGCGGGTTGCAGGCTTCCCATGTCGCTGGAGGTGCTGTGCAGAGTGATGATTCCACTACTTGCATTTAATATGACACTTTCATTTTATACAGTTTATTGCTTATAATAAAAAACGTGACCCCCAAACTGAGCATCATCATCTTTAAATAAGTTACAAATTAAGTCTCTTGAGAGCGAAGTATGTTACTTATGAAATGGTATCATTTAAAATATCATTTTTTTAATGAAAAGTTATTCTTAATGAAGCAATGCAGATATATGCATGGTAGATACTTATTAGCTTAAGAGAACTAACGTTAAAACATATTTAAAAAGTCATACACATGTCATACATCAGCAACTCATATCAACAAGTTATTTAAGTCTGTATGTTGTGTGAATGATTGTACTTATTTTTAATAATATTTCCCGTGTGAGATACCTATGCACCCCGATATATTTAAATACAAATGCATTTTACTCAGAGTGTCTATTTCGTACATTATTTCCAATGATTTCTTATGACATTTTTAATGTTGAATACACTCAACATTTTATTATAATTTTAGCAAAATTACGAAATTTTTTAAGACCTTAAATAGTGATTATCCGTATTTGTGCTACACGAATGGCAAGTAAACTTTACCAAATATCTACATATTTTCAAACGTACAGTCCATAGTACTTTTCTTTTTTTTTAGTATCGACAATCAAGAATGTTTATAACGTAAGAGTTACCTTTGATTTAGCTACATTTATTCATCGCCTTTATCTTGATGGAATTGGACAGTAACCAAAAGATATTCTCATTTTGACGTAAGAACTGTTTGTCAAATATTATTCAAGTTCCTTTATGCTACGAAACTTTATTACGCCGAACATTGATCTACTTAACATGATATAAAAATTTTATGAGAATATGCACTCTGCGGTATTTCAATTCGGCAACTGTCATTGCATACTGATGTGCAATAAAACTTTATGGCTGCGGCATTAAATACTGCGAGAGGGTTGTTAACGGAAGCTCCAAATCTTGAATGTAAAGATCTTTGTTCCCATATTTAAGCTCTGATTTTCTACATAAACATTGAGAATTGAAGACCAAGTAATAATGCTTTCTTCACGGAAATAAATAAAAAATGAGGGACGTTTTTTAAAACTTTTGAAATTTGTATTTAATATAACCGCATTGAAAATAGTTCCAATAATTATATTCAATTTATCGGACAATATAATTTTCCCTTTATCAAAATATTAAACTTTATACGTGGGTGTAGGTAATTTCATGCAAATTTATTGTGTCTTAATCCGCATATAACAAAAAAACATCAATTTCGTTTTTACAACAGGTACGTAACATTAACATGAAAAGAAAGACCTAGATTGTCGACAGTTAAATTATACATGTACATAATTTAAGCATGAATATTCCGCCATTTTAGTAGACTATAAAATATAAAATATTATTGCTTACAATGATTAACCGTTTCTATTAAATTCCTTGATGACGTTATCGAAAGTTAATGTTAGGTTTATAAAGAAAATGAAAAACAAAATTTTATCTATTGACCGTTTGTTGAAGAATTTAATGACATAATAAAAACATGTATTCACTTCATTTGTGGCTTAATATTTGAATTAAATTAAATTATAACTGGCAGTATACTTTACGTAATTAATTAGCCGGTCAAGCACGAATAGAATAGGAACTTCACTGTTGGCAAAGATAACTACATTTTTTAACATATAAATATATTGAACAGTACATCTTTTCTAAAGTTACTTTCTATAAAATTCTACAAAAGAATTTTGAAATTTTTTAACTTGCACTTTAAATAAAATCCCTTACGTTGCATAAAATAAAAAAAAATCGAAGATTTTAGTTGCCCCTCAAAATTTTTCAATATATATTTTTAATTACTGATATTCAAATATATGTTAATTAATATACTTTGAACATATGGTAAATTTCAAATTTTTATGTCAAACGATCGGGAAAATTTTTAGGACAATTTCTTCAATATTTTTAAAATGGTTTTATTCTCGAATAAAGTTTTGGGATCGTTATAAGTTGTTATTCGATTGGTATCCAAAAAAAAAGCTTTCTGGTATTTTATTAGCCTCTCTAACGTAAAACAATTTTTGAGTGTTAATAATTGTGATACATATGGGTAAATATGCCAAGACTATATGTTATATGGTTTTTCAGAAAAATGATTTTGACAAATGGATAGGCGGATAGGTACGTGATTGATTCTATAAAGGAAATTTTTTTCCGAGGAACAGAACCATAAAAACACAAATGTAAATCCGGAACAACCTTTTTTGGCAAACACTGCAACGGTCGTTTTAAGGACCTTATTTTGACGTGAAAAAAGCTCCTGACATCTTAATAATTTATAGTAATTAATAATTAGTAGAAACTAATTCTATATCTTAATCTACTTTCAAAACTATTTTAAATTACAATGTGCCTAAAATTTGTTAGCTGTATAATTTCAAAATCTAATCAAATTTTATAAACATAAATGTAGCGATAATTCATTTATATATTTGATAATTAAATACCATATAATTACAAATTCCTTCTACCAAAATTGTAATGACTATTACGTATATTATTAAATAACATTTAGGATACATACATTCTATAAGAATGTCATCAATCATAAAAATAGACATGAAATCAAAAAAGTATGGAAAATTAAATTAATTTTACAAAAAACATAATTTTGTATTTGTGTGCGACAGTTAATATCAAAAACACTTTACCTGAATTTATTATTAAAAATACTTGGCTCATTTCAAGCGATATCACGTTGTGCCAAATGGGAATCAAGCAGTCAGTAAGAATGTAATAAATCCGAACACAAAAGATTGGATACATAATTTGGTGCTCCAATCATCACGGTTTGAATTAATATGAGCATTGACAGACTTGTAAAAGACAATATTTTTCCTTTTATATATATTCAGTTTTTAATGAATTTTTTTATTAATAGGAATATTTATAGTTTAAAGAAACCTGAAAAACTCTATGGATTTACAATTAACTTTTGAGATTTCCATATATTATTGTCTCCCATTGTCATGACTAAAACTTCTCGGTTACAATATGTGTACAAATACAGAACAGAGAGTAAACAAAGGATTCCTTGAGGTAAGTCAAACGAGTACCATATCGACGGGTTTACATTGAAATTGTTATGATTGAAAGTTCTCATTGTCATTTCCCGTCTGCGTTAACGAAACCTTCAAAATAATATATTGAGGGCTAATTCAGATAAGTCAGATCAGTCCAATCTCGGTTAGTTTACTACTAGCTATGAAGAAGTTTCCGTGGCCACTTTTCTCCTCTCTTGTCAGATCCCCCTTTAACAATATATAACCAAAGGATTTATTGAGAGACAGGTCAAACGAACTCAAACTCAACGGGATTATTGTTAACTAAAGAGAAGTCCCCGTGACCGCTTCCTTTCTCCGTCATCATAAAATTTCGATAGTACATTATAGTATTACGTCGGAATGTTAAAAATTCAAATAGTTAAGCTTGTTCAGAGCCTTATTTGCATAGAAGTGAAGTCAATAAAAACGTGTCAAAAATAACAATGAGTTTTTGAACAATTCTTTTACAGCCTCTGAAACTTTGATTAAATTATTTACATATAAACGTATATGATCATTTTTAAATAAATACAAGGGACGTTTTGCACAGAGCAAATACTTTAAGAATTATAGTTATATGGAGTTTATCCGAGCTACACGCATCACCGTATAGTATTCAATGTATAAGACAAGAATCTAGTTTGTTATTCTCTGGTTCGTTATCTTCGCTGGTTCGTTATTCTCAGAAAGTTTTACACGTAGAAATCTGAAACTTGGATAGTAATTAATCCGCTAACACACTGCACTTGAAATATTTATAAGGACAATTTTGGGTGTCAAATGACGTTTTTCGAAACTTTTCTGGGTGTCGCATGAACGAAGGCCTTAAAAGAAATTTATTTTGTCAAAATTTTATTCTATACAATTTTGAAAATATTGCTGAAAAATATACGGATATTTTCAGCATTTTCTCTATTTTCAACATGGTTTATCAAACTCTACTATATGACCCATATTTGCTTTTCGTGATTAACGGAAATCGAACACATGTGACTATTTACTCATGTGTTTAAGATGATAAAATATATTAATTACCGATGTGTTGGTGAAATATACTCGACCAGTCTAATGAAACATTATTAGGATACATTCTATTATAATAACGGATTTTATTTTATAAACAATGAGAAAACCGAAAAAGGAAACTGATGACAACTACTGACTTTTAAATAAATAAAACCAAACATGAAAAACAGGCTATGAAGATATTCTTGAGGTTTTATTTGAGCAAAAGACTCTGTCAGTCGGACAAGTAGTTCATAAGAAAATCAGTAGTGCCGTGCCAAAGATTATTTATTTTTTCATATTTAAAAAAGGCTGAAAACTGAATTTGGAGTTAAGATACTGGTAGGCAAAATATTAGATTCCTAATAAGTATAAACACGTATTTGAAAAATGTTCTATACGCAAAATGCTCTTAAAATATCAGAAAATTGCGTTCCCTAAAAATTCTTACTAGAAATGTTATGAATCATTGTAACTAAATTCAATTAAATATATTACAAATAAGTATCATCTAATGTTTTTTTGTTAGAATTTGGGAACCTGTTGCTTATTAGACTTACTGCTGTATTTGGATGTGATATTGAATTATTCTGAATTGATCTGTTTTTAACAATACTGTAGACACTGAAGTTAATGATGGTTTGCCTTGTGAAACTTTCTTAATTATATCTGAGAAATTTTCAACAGTCTAATATTTAACATTTTTGCTTGGTTATTTTCATTTTATATTTTGATCGGGCATACAGAAAATCTATAACGAGTGTTTTAAATTTCAGTTGCTTTAAAATATTTCCTAAATTAAGACTGCAAATTTCAATAAATTTCTTTGGGCTACACAAGAATGATTAATATATTGATATATTTACACCCTAATATATCTATTTCGTTTTACTCATTGTCATCGATTCCATTTATAATTCTTTTTTACACCCCTTATATTACTCCCCTTACATAAAGGTAAGTTCTTTTATCATGTGCATAAATCTATTAAATTTATCGACACAAGTTTTTTATGCCAAATTTTTTTTTGTAAAACTTTTATCATTCGTACGTTCTTCGCATTGTATGTGGCAAACTTATCGGAACTTATATTTTTATTTATGAATATTGCATTGCAGATATACCGTATGAAAATATATTTTTTTATTGTAGTATTATTAGGAAAATGTTTAATTCCTTCGGATCAGCTTTTATCAGATATTTTAAAAACATCTGAATTCTAAATTGCTCACCGATTACCATCACTTCTATTTCCTTTATAGGTCGGGCTGCAAATGAGATATGTAATAAGTTGTGTTTATTCAATAATACAATATAATGATTCCCTAGAAAAAATCTTTACTTTGTTTCTTCTTGGCCCTTATTCATTTGAGGCCTCCCGCCTTGATCGTCATCGTTTTCAGATTGCTTTGACTCCGTATTGCAGTTACTCTCTAAAACACAATCAATATCGCCCACATCATCATCGAATTCACTGCATTTCTCGTCGCTCTCGTTCATGAAAGTTTTACAGATTTCTTGATGTCTCAATGGTTTGTTCCAAATTTGTTGCCTTGAAGACGACGTGGAAGTCAAATCATCACCATCAGTGGGTGGTTTTTGAATCGAAGGCGTTGTATTCTTTCGGTTAGGCATTCTAAAATATAAAAAACCGATGTTACGTCTGTCACACTATGAGCTTACTTACACATAACTCGAGGTGACGAGCAAGAGACGTAGAAAACTTTTGTACATAAACACCGCACTTACGTCTGTGAGATGGAGATAACTCCGCTACAGATACGTGTGCACTCGTCGCGCTCGCGACGACGTCTGACGTTACGAGGTGGCAGCTGGTGATAATATCGGACGGGGTGACCTTGAACGCGCCTTGCATTACAATACATTTGAAAAATAAAAATAATTACGTCCGTGAGACATATACGACGGTGATTAATCCCCGTATACGAGCAATACACGTGGTAGGTTTTTTAATAAATATTTCTTGCATATAATTTAATACGCCACTTATAAAATGTTTTTGACTTATTTGCATTTGAAAACATTTTATTTTCAACTCCATCCTGATTAGAATAAATACTTGACGCTCTTCAATTGAACGATTGTCGATTACGTAAAGCAAAGGTTTACATCAATTAAACATCTTAATTAGAATTGATAGCTTATTTTGTTTTGATCGAAACCATCGTTAAGTCACAAGGACTTGGAGACTTAAGACTTACTTTTACAAGTTACAAGGCCAACGATTGTGATGAATTACAAACTTTACAAACTTATGCTACTCTTACAGTTCCTAATTTCTCTTCTTAAGCTTTGTTGTTTGGTTGCTCATTAGTCTCAAACAAAATTTTGGTTGTAGTATTTCTGACATTTTAATCGTAGTCGGATATGTAATGCTTCCTTCCTTTTGTGCCCGTAATGAGCAAAAATAATTTTATTGAAGGAAGCCGCGCTGAAAAAAAGTAAAGTATTAATGTATAATTTATATCAAAGTTATGTTTTTTTAAATGTAAACCCTTGAAACGGTTTATTAAAGACACATTGAAAGTTATAGCAAGATAATTATGCAATTATTTATAAGAGTAAAATTTTACGCGTAATTTTTTCACTTATTAACTTCTACGCTTCTACAAATTAAACACGGTTTAGTGTTAATAGTTAGAAATCTCTCCTTAACCCTTAGTATTTTCCTTTGATGAAAAAAATGTAGTTATGTGTTTTACTAATAATACACTGTGTTTAACTCTATTAACTTTAGAGGAAAGAAATTAAATATGATTAATTTTTTTTCGATCAATTTTTTTTATTTTGTTCTAAAAAATGTCATCCTGCGATCTTTAAAACAAATTAATTTAATATTTCATTGCTTTTTAGATACACTTTGGACGTACAAAACTTATATGATCAACACATAAAAATATGAATTAAAAAACGCATTAACAGTACAGTGCCTTAAGATATTTGAACTTGTTGAGTGAATTTATTTTAAAAATACATATTTAAACTCAAAATGAATTTAAGAAGAAAAGACGATAACAAATTGAACTGCTAATAATATATTCATCTGCAGGTAATCGAATTATTTTCATATAATTTATGGAATCAGATAAATAGAATCTATTGACTAAAATAGAATCTATTGACGTATTTAATTGAACATTAAAAATAAATGTAAAATAAAATGATAAACATCTCCTTAGATAAACATCTAATCTGGTACTATCAAGAAACTAAGTATAAAACTAAGCGATACATATTTGATTGAGTTTTTTCTTAAATCGTTGAAAGAAAATTTCTAATGAATGGAAATTAAGAAGTTAGTTGCTATAATGAATAGAATTGAACTCATTGTTAAAAAATCTTAAACATTTTCATAATGAATGAGTGGAAAGAGAAGCCGGCCTCAGGCGGCTTTTATTAGAAGATGTATAAAGACAGGTCATTCTATATAAAACTAGTTTGTATTTTTGCAATATCGTGGTTACTTTATTCACGACTTGGTGTGTGCGTGTGCATGTGCGTGCGCGTCTGCGTGCGCGTGCGCGTGCGTGTGCGTGTGTGTGTGTGTGTGCGTGTGTGTGTGCGTGTGTGCGTGTGTGTGTGCGTGTGTGCGTGTGTGTGTGCGTGTGTGTGTGCGTGCGTGCGTGCGCGCGCGCGCTTGTTTGTGTGTATGTGTGTGTGTGTGTATCTTATTGGTACATGCGTGTGTAAGCGCTTTATATTGCAATTCATATGAATTTATCTTAAATACACTCCCAAGCTCAGTCGTCCGGAAATTTCCTTCGTCTTCATTTCTGCAACTTAATAAATTTTATGATAGTGCCAAAACTATGTAAATTTAAGTACTTGAAATATGTTCATTTTAAAGTACTAATTCAATTTTTTTCTAGATTTTTACACAGCAGTTTTTCAAGTAGTTAGAAAATGGGGAGCGGGATAAAACTAAGATATCAAAACACAAGTCGTTTGTAATGAGTGTTTCCGCATTTTTATACGGCAGATTCACTCATTGCAAACAACTTGTGACTTAATATCTCGTAAATAGACCTAAAATTAACAGTCGCAAATGGAGTAGCGACGTAATTTTTAAGTGTTTTAAAAATATTTTCCACAAAATGGAGTGTTGCAAGTTTTTTTCCCACTTTTAAAATAAGAAAAAAATAATTTGCTACATGTTAATTGAGATATTTTTCTCAAGCAGGAAAAAATTACGTAGGTGGCACTAACGGACGGAGACGTAGAGGAATAATATGAAATTGTTAAGATGCCCTTCTTTGACTACGATACTAAAAACGAATCCTTTTAGGGTTACTAGGCTGTTGCCGACCTATCTTTCTATTCAGATCTTTTTTAGGAAAGGGCAGAAGTATAACGCTCGAATTATTATCAAATATTAAGATCTATGAACCCAGGTTCATAGAACATAATATTTGATTTGCAATGTAATGAAAAAATCGACATAAATAAACTGGAATAATTTAATTTGAATTTTCAATAAAATTTGATTTTCAATAAAATACTCTAAGCATATTATTTAACAGCCAAATCCATAGTTTAAAAATTAGGCCGAATATTTAGCAAGTTGAGCTTATAACTTTTAAAAAAGCAGTAATCTCAATATTACTTGAAGTAATCTGTCCAATGTTACCGAAAATACCTAAAACTTTGAAACTCGATTCTGTTTAAAAATATCCCAATTGATGGGATGGTGTATTTTAAAGAAAAAAACATTCAGATTTAAATACATTAACTGAGGAATTTCATGTACGTAGACCCAAAACTATAGAAACTACAGTGGTATGTAAGACGGGGTCGGACAGCCAGATATATGGACATTACGAAACTATAAGTGTTTTGTTTTAGCTAGATGGCTACATAATCCTAAATAATATATAAAAAAGGAGGAGATAAGCAAGTATTTTTTTTAATTTTTTCATTACATTTTAGAAGATATACGACCTGAAATTCCGAAAACGACACATGTAACTAGCCTTTTAAAACGATACCCAATACTAGCTTAACAAGCTTTTTTACTATATCAAGTGTTAAGTTTCCACTTCAAGCGGTCATAGAGGAAAACTACTGTGACAGGCAAATTTCGTGATATTTGGGTCATAATACAAAAATAGTATTGTCAAAATATAAAGGCTGTGTTATTATTAAGAATCAGTGTGTAAATACATAAGGTAATAAATTGAGTAAATTGGGTGTAACTTTTTAGTGAGTGTAAAAAGATTTTACTTTCTAGTATTCACTACATTTTACTGCAAATAATTTTAATAACGCCTGATCTAAGATTTATGTTTACAACATTAGTTCTAAACACTCCACGTTATTAAAAGATATGCGGCGATATTTCCCAGTCATGAATAAAATTTACATAAAATAAAGGATAAAAGTTTTGTTGCCACCAAATGTTAAATAAACACATGATCAACGCAAGCCGGATTTTGTTATATGTCGTTATCACGCAATCTAATGTATTTTAGAAGCAAATTTAGTCACATTTCTGATTATAACATATTATGGTTTGCTCAGAAAACCGACTCAATTTCCTTTATCTCAAATATACAAGCTATTTTTGAGAAAAGTCCTCTGTCCAAATCGACCGGATTCGAATAAAAAGAACTTGCTCTCTAGAAATATTTTCAAAGGTATTCTGAAAAATCCCTTCCTCTCCTAATCTCTAAGTTCTATTCTTTCTTATTCCCATTTTAATGTTTTGTTCCGCTCTCTTTAACGATGCCATTTCGAGATTTGTAACTAACAATTTGTTTTTTTTTATATTATTTAAATTTATTCTTGTCCTTTTGCTTTTTATTTTTAATATATTTTCGTTTGTTTTGTGTTAATATTTCGATTTGTGAATATTATAAGAGAGTAGGTTTATAGACATACTTTACAGTCTTTTACATTGTTAAATAATCATATTTAAGTATTCTGGTTGGCTTGAAGTGATGGCTCATGCAGCAGCAAGTCCACCAAATATGTATATATATTTGTGTGTACGTGTGAGTGCGTGCGGGCGTGCGTGCGAGCGTGCAAGCATGCATGCGTGCGACTTGTGTGTGTGTGCATGCGTGAGTGCGCGTTTTCGTACGCGTGCACCTGTGCGTGCGCTTGCGCGCCCGCATGAGTGTGTGTATATGTGTGACTACGTCACAATTTTTTGACATGCGCACTCTAGGAGCTAAAGTTTGAAATTAATGAATAAAATAAAATAAATTTTTGTTCTTACTCAACTTGTATTTACAAACATAACATATGTAAATACAATGGAGAACTTATTTTGGAATATATTTATATACGGATATGGTATTTGTTCAAGCATTTTAATGCTGTTAAGGAATATAGCTGTAAAATTGAATGTTTTGGCTACCTGTTTGTAAAAAGGACTCGGGTTCATACATTGAGTGAATTCATTGGAAAAGGTGTGTTTCTGTAAAGATATTTTGAATTTTATCTTCGTCCTGTTTCATGTATTTTTTTTCATTTACTTGTTTATTTTTTAAATACGTATTATAAAATCAAACTTCAACACAATATAATATTGTCTCACATCACGGTGGCAATTTCCCATGCTTTTAGGATATACCCCCATTCCCTAACTAACTTTAGACGTATTTTGTGAGTATTACGAGAGGGTCAATACGTCAATGTCAATTGCTCAGTAAATCAAATAAAGTTTTTTATTTATTTCTATTCGGCAGAAAAAAGATTACTACAGATACAAATATACACACAGGTATGCGTACGTAAAATAATTTTCAATAATCCCCTACCATGTATATATTTTCTTATAGGTACACTAATATTCGTTTATAAAATAATTCATTACAAAAAATAGCTCCCATCGGCACGCAGCTCACGCTGTGTGCTCACACACATACACTCACCTACACATAAACCAACATCTTTCATCATTCGTAGTTTGGATCTGGCGTGTTAATTCGTTCAGTGATTAGAGTCCCAGCTCTCGTCCTACACCCACACGTGGGGCCTTCCGCATGCTGGTTACTACAAGGGCGGTTCTGGAACGAATGAGAATTTGTAGTTATCATTCTGAAGAATTATATAAAACGAAAAAAAACTTGTGTTCGATTGAAATAAATTTCAACAAAAATAATGAAAATTTTATATCTTAATTTATAATTTTTTATTTCTAATATTTTTGTTTTACCAAGTCTTTGTCTTGTCAATACCAAGGGATATGAAATGAGAGGGATCAAGGTAGCGTTAAAGTTCTGTATTACATTAGTCTTTTATTATGTTTAGAAAATTCAAAGTATACACTCAGATTCCTAAGATAATGTTTGTGGCCAAATTATGGCAACAAGCTTAGTTAGTTTTCAAACAACATTAGTTTTATTTCCCCATTCTAGGAGAGTTTTCAGGTTTCCAAATTTTATTATATTTAGAATTTAATATGGCATAATATATTTAAATCACTTGCTAGTGACAGCTTTTGTTTAAATCGTTTGTTGTTTTGGTTTATTTTATTTTCAAAACAAATTAATATTTTAGTTCAATATATATATATATATATATATATATATATATATATATATATATATATATATATATATATATATATATATATATATATAGTCTTTTCCTAGCAATACGTTATTTTGAACATGTCGATAACTTCACGTGAATGTAAAAAAATGTTGCCAGGAAGCTACTTTGTAAATGTTTTGGAACGAAAGAGTTGTGAAAATTGTAATGATTATGTCACAACACAGTTGGTGACTTATGGAAAAAGTTAAGGCAGTAATTCGAGGAATCTGGATTTACCAGAAATATCAATTTACTTCGAGCACCTACATTTATTAGACAATAGGGCTATGATAATATCATGATTAAGTAATATCATAGTATATTAAATATCAAATACTATAGAGTTAAAATAAATGTCTACTAAAATGTCAACATCACTTAAAAAGCAGATAAATTGCTGTGAATGCAAACAACTTGACCACTACAAATACCAATGTACAGAAGCGAAAAAAGCAAGTCAATGATTTTTATTCCTTAAACAAAAAATTCACTGCAAAAATTTATAATATAGACTTGGGTGATAATTCTCATACGACAGTCGACAAAGAAAGATTCCAGCGAGTTTAAGAAGTGGTGCAAATGAAGCAAAGATTTGTTTTGAATTAAACGTCTTTACCAGTATGTGCCCGAGATTTGCAGGTCATTCCAGAGATGGAGAAATCTTAGTTCGATATTTTAAAAAATAATATTTTATGGATTTCTAACTTAAGAATAAATATGTTACATACAAGCAAGTTAACAGCAAGCGGAAAGAGAGTAATATTCAAAAAGAATCTTTGACACTTCCATAATCAACATAATGAACTAAGAGAAACGGCAAAATTTGGAAAAGAATATAGAACACCATAAAATCAAAAAGGTGCTGGCTGCGGCAATTCAGGATACAGGTGTTAAGCAGTAGCCTAGAAGGCTGGAATAAATTAACGGTAAATTAGTGCTATGATTATGTATAATTTTATTAAAAGGTTGACATTCAGATAATTAATGGTCAAGCATGCTGTGAAGGAAATAAGACTTGTTTATTTATTCAATCCACAGGCGACAAATTAGGTGCCACCATAATTCAAGGATTTTAATAATTTGGTCTTGAATGGAACTGGAACTAAAACTGAAACCTTTAGAACTAAAATTGGAAGGAAGTTTTTATACATTGAAAGGGCCAATCCATATACACAGAAGCAGAATGATCTCCGTGAGTGTCTCAATAGGACTTTATTATTTGAAACTAACCACCATATGGATAGGAAAATTTCACACACATGACCTAAGTCATGTTAGATTATTTGGCAACTCAGCGATGGTGCATGTTCCCAAAAATATAAGACAAAAAAGGCACCAGAAAAGTCACAAATATCAAAAGAGTTACTGCGAGATAAGTTATAATAAACATGAAAAAGGACCTAGATTATTTTAGCACGGTTTAGGTGCCAGTGGAAGAAATATACGTGGTACAGTATTTGGGGAAAAATGGATTAATTTTAAACCCGAACACGGTGGCTAAACAAGGGAACATTTCAAATTCTAGTGCTATCGAGAGTGGTACTTATCACTAACCATCAGAAGAGGAAAATGAAAGGAGAGAGGAAGCTTCAAATGCATTATGAATACTACTGAGTAGGTATGCAATGGATGAATAAAAGAAAGAGAGATGGAGACAGACAACGCTAAATAAGGCTAAAAGTTTCAAAGACAAGTAGGCCTGAAAAACAGTAAAGAGAAAATATGTAGATAGAGTGACTTAGTGCAAGTAGGTATTTTAAAAAAATCAAAAATAATAAAATGAGATTTGAATCCAGACAGTTGTAAAAATTACACCCAAAAAGAGACAGTCGTCTATTTTAAGAGTATTATTGGCATTAAGTCCTTCTCTTTCTAGCATTAAGACTTCAGTACTCAAATTTAAGACTTTTATTGGGATAAAGTGTAAAATTGGATTTAAAAATCACCCGCCTCAATGTTGTTATAATTTTACCAAATAGTTTTATAGAAAAAATATGGAATAGCAAATTTCTTTCAGCTTAGAAAAAAAAACCTTGTTTTTAAATTAAAATGTATTTTTTATGTCTTAAAACAATCTGCTAAAGTATGGAAGAAAAAAGTATATTAATATTCAAAAGAAGTAAAGTAAGTATTGTCTAAAGCTAAAATTAGAAGTTTATTTAAATAGCAAAAAATGTATAAAGAAATAATTATGGTTGCTGCATTTTTAAATTATTTTTAATGTTCCGTACCTCAAAAGGAGAAATGGTTTCACTATTATAAGATCATTCACGTGTTTGTCCGTCCGTTTCTCACCGACCAAAACCATCTTTACCGCTGTCGGACCTTAAAAGCCGTTTTCCTCAGAGACCACTTGACGCAAAAACTTGAAACTTGAAAAAAAACATATGCCAATAGCTAAAAAAGAAAAATGAACATTTGGAATTTATTTAGGGATAAAATAAGTACTTTCTTTTTTTATATCCCTAAACAATGTGGAGTATTTTTTAAAAGGGTAATAAACCTTAAATTTGTTTTTCATGGTTTTAGGTATCACATCTTCAGTGATATACTAAAAAGTATGCTATAAAAATATATTGTAAATTCTATACCTAAAATAATGAAAAAAAATATGAGTCTTCTCTTGTCACTCAAAGTTTATAGAAAATTTTAGGGATGATTATCATGATATCATAATGTTTGAAATATTCACCATATTTTTACGTCGACAAAAGATTTAGTACGAAATATATGTAGCAATAAATTTACGTTTTTTCATATTCACAATCCACCTTCTTTTTCATTTGTTTCATACTAGATAAGATTTTAAAAATGGTCATATCAAAATTAAGGAAGGAGTAAATGAAAGTTTTAATTTTTTTTTATTTTATGTATCATGTGAAATAACGTTTGAATGGGCTCGTTATGAAGAAAATAAAAAAAAAAATTATAGCACTCTCAAATATTTTTAGGTGCCTAGATGTGAACGGAACCCTCGTACCGCGAGGTTTATCTGCGCTTCACAGATTTTTCTATTTCGCTAATGGTAAAGCTATGACAATTTAATAGAAAAGAGAATTAAAGTTAAAATTTAAAATAACACACTTCAACTTAAACAACACATAGGCATGAAAGTTAAAATGTATGGAGATAATTATATATACAGGAATCAAAATTAAATTGCAGAACAAATTTTAAAGAGATCCAAAAATATTTGAGAACAATAGCATTATTAAGAGTTGATAGAAAGTCTCATAAATCTCTCAGTACTAACAAAATCAGATATTATATAAGGTTTTAATTTTTTAACGCTAAATCAATAACTATTATTTACCTACATTATTAAAATATACAAAAAAATAAAAGCAAATAGAAAAATAACGTAGAATGTTAAATAAATCTTCACACAACTCCAATTTCAAAACAGTTTTAACATGAAAGAAGTTTTGAAATATTTTCAAGAAACTAAATCTTAGGGTTTAATGTCGTAATATGATTATAACCTAAAAAGATTTTGTACGTGCAAATTGGGTTTCAAGTAACGTAGAAAATAAATTTAACACCGAGTTTTGCGTGAAAATGTTAGGCAGTGTAATATTTATGACGTAATGCGGTGTAATATTATTTATCGCTGCATAATATTCATAATACGAAATTGCTGCTTTATCGATCACTGACAGGTAAAAGCAAAAATATATTTAAAAAGTTTACTTTCAGAAATTGCAGGTAGCAGGCGTTTATAGGTCGAGATAGCATACTTTGTTTAACAAACCGACTAAACACAGTGAAGTGCGATTTGCCACACAAGTCGTTGCTAACAACTTTGTGAAAATTGTTTATACATAAACATTTGAAATGACTGCGAATTTTCTGTAAAAAAGTTAAATTATAATAAGCAAAAATATTTCATATAAACAATTATGTGTGTGTAATTCAATTGTATAAATAAATTTTCTTTTTGTTTGCTACCCGATTAAAATTATTTTGACAAGTGAATACGTAATTGCTCAATCAACTAACCTTTAATCATTAAAGTGCGATGTCATTATGAAAAGACTCTACATAAAATAAAATAAATTCTATAGTCTATCATTGGCAACACGTCTCTTTCAATATACTTTTACCTGACTTCAAAAAAAGAAGGAGGTTCTCAATTCGTCGGAATCCTTTTTTTCAATGTATATTCAGCGATAATTCTTTATTGAGTAAACCGATTTTGATTATTCTTTTTTTCTTTGGAAGAGGATACTTTAAATATGATCCCGTATAAATATAATGATGATCTGATGATGAAGTTTGGAAATGGACGACGGAAGTCTAACGAATGGCTGTAAATAAACCGTGATTCAAGATATTTGCTACGGGTAATTGTTATTTTGCAAAGTTACTATACCACTTACAAGGTCAGGGACTGTTGATAATTCTGGAGATTAACCATGGAATTCCTTAATGGATATTCTAGCAAATATCTTGATTTATAATCAAGAGATTATAAATCAAGATATTTGCTTCTAGAAGTTTTTGCTTTGCAAAATATCTATAGCGTCGACCAGGTCAGGTTGTGGTGATGAGTTCTAGAGATGAACAATTGAACTCCTAAACGGATGGTGATAAATTAAACGTAATTCAAGATATTTGCTACTGGTAATTAGTTTGCAAATGACTGCACCATCGAGCAGGTTAAGTTCTGATGATGAGTTCTGAAAATTAGTAATGAAACTCCTTAAAGGATAATAGTAAATCGATCGTGATTTAATATATTGGCTACTGGTTAGATGGTACTTTGCAAAACCTGATATTAAACTTCGAATATGGAAAACAGAATTCTTCAACGGGTAACAGCCAACCACTGGCGGCTGCTAATATCGCTTCCTTTCTGTGAGTTGTTGATGACCAACTTTAGGCAAAGACGAAATTATCTATATGCTAGCTCTTGCCAGTGACTTTTAATAATTACACAATGTTTAATTTTATGTGTAATGTTTAATTTTATTAATTAATAAAAATTCTAAAATGAAATATATTTTTACAAACCACTTCAAAAAAGAAGCTACAAAAAAGTAAAAATGATTAACTGAAAACAGGTACTTATTTATTCGCAATAAATAACAAGGTTATTTATTTTTTAAATCGGTGCCAGCACCACCTATCAACTTAAACAAATGTAAAATTTTATATTATAAATACACCTTTTATTAGTCTCTTTCGTGTTGTGAGTGCATTAGAAATTAGGGATTTAAATTTATATTTGAACGGCTGGTACTGATTTAAAAATAAGTAACTTTGTACATATTTTTAGTACCTCCTTTTCTTGAATTTGTTTTTTTTTTAATATTTTATTTTATTTTTTATTCAAAATATAATTTAAATTGACAAATACACATATATTTTATAAGACTGATGATCATAAAAGCAGTGTCATCAAAACGATGTAAGTACGCACCAATAGATCTCGAAATAAATAAATACTTCTTTGTAGAATGTAGCTGGTCTCTGCATGTTGTTGATTTCTGGTTTGATTTTGTTATTATATTTTCAAGTACATTTAAGTTGAAATACGTCAATAAAGCTAAGTTTGTTGCATAATGATCAGTTTTTAGGAAAGTTTCTCTAATATTATCTACCCCTAACCAATTCATTAATTATATTAACTGTTAGAGGAAATTCCTTCTCTAAAATTGAACCAAATTTTTTAAACCAAATTAGGTAGGTCAAAATATAGCAATAAAAATGCTGTAATTGTGTACTGTAATCAACAATTTACCTGTGTATGATATTTATATACATGATATGATTCAGTTCAGATGATTTTCAGTGATTTCAGTCTTAATGTCTTTAAAAGCATTAAGCATCTTTCGTATATATACCTTGCAAGTCACTCTTCTCAAAAAATTCATTATCTTAAATTTTTCAAAATAAAACCCAACTAGTCTCTGAAATTTTCATTAGCAAACAAAGCTGTAAGTATTATCTCGCGGTGTAGAAATTGCGAAGAAAACATAAAACTTGGTATTCTTGCAGTACGTGTTGACTTTTCTGGGAAGCAAATATCGTCACCTTGATGTGTACAGAAAGATACCGATTAGAAAAAATGAGAAATATACACGTGCGTGCGGTGCGTGGTGCGTACGTGAGTGCGTGCGTGCGAGCGTGCATGCGTGCGTACGTGCGTGTGTTGTGCAACAGTGATCAGCTTTAACATTTAAATTAAGTCAGATTTTCGCAGCACCAAGTTATTAAAACGGTTAATTGAGGAAAATAGTTTGAGTTGGACGATGATGAAATTTTTATGGACGGTTTGAATATTTTTGCATCATGTTTTTAGAAAATAAATTGAACTTAATTTCATTAATAACACTAAAATTATTATCAAAAACTATTCATAATTTATTTATTACAATATACTTTAAACATTTTTCAATTAAGATGTTAGAAAGTCACTTGGATTCTTTAAATACTCTATTACAAAAATAATATAGAACTGGGCTTCTGTGTAACTTTTAGTGAATTTCAGGACAAAAAAAGAAGAGATACTTTACATAATTTGAATATTATGATATATGACAATGGTAATTCATAGTCATATACGATCAGTGAGAAAGAGGGTCGGCTAAAGTAAATGGGTCCAAGAGACAAGAAAACTGTGAAATCAAATAGAGGATCAGTTTAAATTATTCTTGAAAATAATGACGAAAATAAAATTTAATCCTACAGATAAGAAAATCCCAAGATTTATATTTACAAAAAATAATCTTTTAGGCAAACTGTTTTTTTTAAATATGAAATTGAATTGCCAATGAGACGTAAAAAAGTCACACACCCCTTAACTTTAATTTCCACATTGCACTTCCTTTCATATCCCTCTTTCTTAATCCTCTTCCTTTATTTTCCTATTCCTTAATTTATTTATGTAAATGCATTGTAACTCTGATGGTCTTATAACTTTTGCTCATATAGGATCAAATCCATCAGATGGATATTCATCGATGAAATGAATAAATATGAAGTCAAATATCCAAAAAAATATTTGTAGGTTATGAAACAGTCAAATTCTCACTAACCCATAGAAACAAAAGATAAACATACAGAAATACTGATTCAAATAATCCATTCATGAATTTTTTCAGCGATTAGAAAAAGTATTTCATTAGGTGTCATTTCCGGGTATAAATTTGCCATGTACAGCACTACAGTTGTCAAGAAAAATAGTTATAAATCAACCAGTCGCCAATAAAATTTCAAAAGTTTACCCGCTGTATTAAAGTAGGGAACAATTCATAATACTCGAAACTTGTTTAATTGCCCATTTCAATTGTAATAATTATTTATACTACCACTTTACTGTTAGTGGTAGAGATATAGGGAAATCAATATAAAGTTCCATGTTAATTCTTAAAATAATACGTCACAAAAAATAAGCAATTACCACCAAATCAAAAATACTTAAACATGCTCTGGAAACACAATCGACAAACGAAAGACCTGATGTCAAATTTAATGAACGCACCCTAACTGTAAACATGTAACAAAATAACCTTTGATAGAAATATAGAATTTAATTAGTTCTCAAAAAAAAAATTGGTGATTTTAAACATGAGCAATAAAAGTATAGAAATAACTGTGAAGTAGGCAGTCGCGGGCAAAGTTTACAAAACAACTTTCTTTGAAAATTATTGATAAACTAGACACAGATCATTTTTCTGTTCAGCAAATTCTCTTTTATTAATTTTTTTTGTCCCCAGTGATTCAGTCAAGTCATAATTTTATTTTCCAAGTTCAAAACTATAAATTTACATTAATTTAAATTATTATTAAGTTTATATTATTTCCGTAGCCAGGCTCCTAGCCAAATTACATCTATGGAACAACGAATCCCTGAAACGTTAACTGAAGACCAATTACCGGGTTTATAGCTATATATTGCATAATTTGCCGTTTAATAGCCATTTCAGTTCTAATTATCGGAGTCTAATTATCGGCAGTTTGCATACTTTTCCATTTAATAGCAGTTTAAGTATAATTGAGAGCTATATTTTATTGTTCATAATTTTTACTAATATATCTTGGTGAAATGCGTCTAAACATATACGTGTCTTACTGAATTATTTTTTAAGCGAGAAATTTTAAATCTACTTAAATTTTTCTCATTATGGTTCTTCACGTATTTTATTAGTACAGTTCCATTTTATCTCAATAATTCTCCTCTTATTTTTTAAGTCGCTCGCTGCATCCCAATTATTTTTAATATCGTTTTGCTTTGTATTTTTTTCATTATTCTGCTATTTTGTTATATTATCATTTCATTGTCTGGCTTTAATAGCGTAACGAGTAATTATCCTCAACTGTCATATTTAAGAGTTTTTCAGGTTCTCGTTACCTTAAGTATCTTATCCTTGATTTAGATTCATAATTTTTTGTACCCAATATTATTTCCAGAATTATCAGTTCCTTTTCTGCCTTTAATAATGTATGCAGTAATTTTCCTCAGGAACCATATTAATGAGATCATCTTCTCGTTACCTTACATAGTCCTATGAAAGCAGAGTGTGTACCATAATTATTTGTATAAAGATTGGATAACGAGACAACTATATTAGGAATATAAAGAGTTAATATTTATGTCAATGTAGGATCTATAATATTTTGAGGAACATGATGTGGAACATTGATTTGAATATAATCATTAAGATATGTTGTCCTGTGAATTTTTTTATATTTTATCGATTTTGACAAATATTTTACATACATGAAAAGTGAGATTACGTGGTAAGTTGATTCAAAATGGAAATATTACGTTTCTTATTATAAAATGTATGATATTACATACAAATCAAGTATTGGTACAAAAAAGTTCTATATAATATGAATACACTGAAGTTATATATCAACAGAAGAAAAACTTATTTAAAACCAGAAAGTAACGTAATTTTTTTTCTATTTTCAAAAGCGGTGTTGTAAAAATAACGTTTTCATCACGCATATAAAGTAATTTATTAATGAGAAAAATACATAGCAAGAATAAAGAATTATATATGTGCAAAATACATAGCAAGAATAAAGGGTCGGTCGTCAAGTAGTGCGAGAAAGAAAAGGCGCAAAAAAAACTGAAAGAAAATTGTTAAATATAACGATAAAATGAATCTGCAGATTTTTTAAAATTTTTGCCTTTGTTTATAAACGAATAATCGACTTGGATTTTTTTTCATTTAGTTCCTGGTATTATGTGCAAAATTGAATGAAAGAAACATTTACGCCGGTAACCGTGCTATTGCGCTAGCACTATTGTTTTTTCGGTACTTTCAAGAGACAATAATTATTAGTTCAATTATAATTACTAATAAATAAAACACAAATCTAAGAAAAACAAATAATGGTTTGAAATTCTAATAGTTATTTTAGAACTAAATCTGGCGGTTGGTTTTAAAATAAACTGAAGTATCCAAATCTGTTTTAAAAATGTATAAAATATCAAATCTGTTACCCCATATTAGACGAAAACCGGAAAAAAGAGAATATTTGCAATAAAAATTATTGATTAAAGACAAACTAATGAAATAAATATGGGAACACTAGTTACGATACCATCGCTTGTACTATGAATTTTCATGGTTATTAGATCTCGTTTTTGAATTCTCGAAATACAAAATGAGAAAAAACCGAACTATAGTAAAATCAATTACTCATATGTCTATCTGACACTGTCATGTTTACCAAGAACCATTTGAAGTAAAAACATTAAATTTGGTATACAGATAAAGCTTATTAAACTATACGTGTCAATGGTTTAAAGTTCAAAAATGCCTGTACAGAATTTTCAGCAGAGGGGAAAAATAAATCAATCGAAAAAAATTAATTTCATTTATCGTAACGGCCGTAACATGCCGCCATGCCTGGTAAACAGTTAAAACGAGGAAAACGACTGTTATGAGAAATTTGTCAAAAGTTTAGTGGAAAATTATTGCAATGTTTAACAATCTCAGTTTTTAAAAAACTTACGCCTACGAAAGATTCGCTAGGACATATAACTTCGAGTACATGGAGAGAAATAATGTTAATAGTTGTAAATAATATATGACAAATATTATACATCATTAAATGTCTATTTATATTTAAATGCGTATGTCTATACTAATCTTCATGGAGCGAGCCCTATTTTTTTCTTTATATATTTTTTTCTATGGCTTCCAGAACAATACTTTTAAATTTACTACACGCTTACAAATAAAGTACAGTCCTGAAAAATGTATGTATAGTAAAATAAATAAAAAACCTCTCCACCAATGATAGTAAAACATACATTATTTAAAATATCTCCTTGAGAAAAATTTTCCATAATCGTAACTTATACCAATCATTGACCAGTTCAGAGTTACTCCATCGTAAATGTGGCTAATTACGTGATAATCCGATGTTTATAGTTTACTAATTACGATATAATTGCTGCAAATTTTTAGTAGTTTACAAATTTGAATAATTATTTACAAAATATAAGAATTGAAATTACACCTAATTAGTAACATTTAGGACGATATAACTTCAAACGGGAGAATAATTTTGATGAGTCGTAATAATGAGCAATGTTCTTCTTAAAGAGATCTTTCCAATGATATATCATTTTACCACTGTATCAGCTCTTACGGAAATTTTAATGAATAATATAAGTATATTGATGTGTATATATATATATATATATATATATATATATATAAACACATGTGAAACAATTTTTTAATCCTTTCGTCGTCATATGAGCAAAGCTACACGTATATCCTATATATCTTGATGTTACAGCACCCTATTATCTCGCAATTTACAAAGTTAGCTATGAAACTTTCATAAGTAAAGATTGCAGTGGCATGATAAAGTTCCACTTGATGCTCGATCGGCACCGTTTTAATAATTCTTTATCAGATATTCTCTTGAACCAGGATATTCGGAAAATATATTGCTGCTATCAATTCTTAACCTTTCATAAGGCCTACGTGTAATCCTGTTATATGTAAACTGATTTTTAAATAGAGATAATCAAACAAATGGACTGACAGATTAGCAAGACTAACTGAAATATAATAATGACGCTCATACGGATTGGGTACAGGCGTATTACGTTTGAAACTTTAACTATAGCTACGCATATGAAAAAAGGTTCTTGCAATAAATATCAATGAATGTTACTGTGTCTGTTGGCCGACCCTCCCCATCGCTGTAATACAATAAAGATACATTCCCTAATTTCCATATATGTTAAGATAAGTCCACACGGGATTCAACGCGCAAGCGAACCGTTTCTTGTTATTACGAATGACGTAGTTAAATTCAGTGCTACAATTGCCGCAGTGAACGAAGAAAACAATACGCGCTACGATCAGGGTTGTCAAACGTAAGGCTGCTGGCTTTTGGTGTGGCCGTTATTTATGTATCTATTTAATTGCATTGCGCCTCCTTGTATAAGTGACTGGAGTGGACTGGAGTGATACCTTAAAAGTATTTTCGATACTTTTAAGGTATTGAGAGTCGAAAAATAGTCAAGCGAAACAATTTAAATGAGTAGCAGGCATAGGGTTTTCAAGTAAACCAGGTCCATAATATTACTTTAAGTAAACGCCATGATTATTCGAGGAGAAAATAAAATAGAAATGAAACAAGTAATTGAAATCTTAACTACCGTTATTAAAGAATTTTTGGAATATATAAATGTATCATAAAATCAATTATATATTACCGTGTGCTATTTTCTAATTTGGAGTAGGTCTCGGTAAAGTTATATCTTTTTCCGATTAAAAGGCAAAATGTTCCTTTTACTATCATAAATCATTAATTGCACATTTTAATGTCTCATATATTGCAATGTCGTCTTTTAGACTCATTTTAATAATATAGATATAAACAGTAGTAAAATAATTACGCGTGGAAGCTGTAATTATTATAATCAAACGATTAAAATTTAATTAATTAAGGCAAGTTAGGACAGTTAATTTGAAATTAACGACTAACGTAATGCTACTTTTCAACATTTTATATTTGTGTGACAATATTAACTCTAAGGCGTTTGTGTACAGGTTCATATTTTAAGAGTCGTGAAAGCAATCCTGAAACATATCGTTATGTAACTGCGACCAAATGTTGTAAAACAGATAAAGTTCGATGGTAATCGTATATTTTCCTTAGTTTTTACAAGTCTCTGAAAGTTTACAGAGTACATAAATACAAAATACCTTCGTTCGTACATACAGTCATATGCACATATGTACTCACAGACTCCAATAGGATTCGTGCTTATTCACTAAAAAAACATTTATTCGGAAAAAATACCAAAGACAAGCTATTTCTCAGTACTTGAATACCACTAATAATTTACCATTTTTAATGAATTATGACCTATTTAATTGAATTCTCATTTTACTCCTTCGAATTATCAACCTTTTTTATTGAATTCTCCGATTTTTTTACTTTATACTTGTTGATGACCCTAGTTCTATCTCCATATTATGCCCAGGGATTTAAATATTTCGTTAACGTACTCCGGTTCTAACATCGTTTGGTCCCAGTATTTGCACAGTCATTTTTACTACTCTCCGGTAAGAGATCCAACTTTTTTCCCGCTTTATTTGTTTTCGCGCTTAATTTTAATGTTTCTGGCTCCTAATTTGTCGAATCTAGGCATCTAAGAAGGAAGTTGTCAAGTAGCTCGTGCTTCTTAACGATTACCTTGTTTGTACTTATTGTTGTTAACGTTTGTTACGTGAATTTTTTTTATTTAGCCGGTCTTAATTTTGATTGTGGGAAACTATTCAATTATGAATACTTAATGTTAGTTAGTTGAAGGATATGCCAATTTAATATATAAATTAGTTCAAGGAAATAGCACATATTTCAAAATTAGTTTTAATTTTGAGCGAAGTAATGTCTTCGGAATGAATCGTTCCACTTTCTCGCAAGTCTCTCGAGATCTGAGATGCAAATAAGAAAATGCATAAGAATAAAAAAAATCATCAAAGAGAGGACTGTACCAAAAGGATAAATTAACAACGACAAAATCATAGTTTACTTACGATATTATCATAATTGTTCAAATTTACTCTCGGAAACCGTTAATTTCGTTATTTTTTGTCTGAGGTATAAATAAAAAAATGTCTAAGCATAAAAATATATTAATAAAATAAAAAATCCTGCTACAATTGGGCGAAGGTTTCGCAAGCTTTCGTGAGATTTTTTATGGCTATGGCTTGCATGTACGCCGACTGTAATTTACGTACGGAGTGTTTCTTCAGTAAAACGTATTTCAGGGGAAGTAATAATGGAGTCCAAGTATGGTATTATTAACGACCGATTTCCTAATTCTGGAGGATGTCTCCCTGGATAATTGTTCATATGTTTTTGTCTTCCAGCCATGCGCGGCACTGATGCCATCTTCACCTCTAGTCCGAGTTTTCAGCAACGACTGTCGCATTCCTTGAAATGTCATCTGTGTACTTTTAGGGATTATCCCGTTGGCTTCTGAACAATAACAAAATACATTTAATATGCTTTGAGGCTTTATTGGCGTTCAAAGTTATAAACTGAAGCACTTTTATCACAGGTTCCATAAGAGAGTATGTAGCTATAAAATTAAGGCACTGAATAAACGAGATTCCATTACTTCGCTTGAAGTACGTTTTGCTGAAGAAACACTCCATCATTCGCATTAGTTAAATTACGCTCAGAGTACATGCAAACCATGTCCATAAAAAAATCTCACGAAAACTGCGAAACCTTGTGCCCAGTTATAGCAGAATAATGTATTTTTATCCTTAGACATTTTGTCATTTCTCCTTCAGACAAAAATTACAAAATATACAGTTTCCGAGAGCAAATTTGAACAATTATAAGAATGTCGTAAGTAAACTATCATTTTGTGTAGTGCCGTTGTTGGTTATTTATTTGGTTCACCTTATTCATTGATATCGTATTAGAATTAATCTCATAATCAGGCAAGCACTAAACCAGACGACGAGCAACAGTAAACTGAGACGCCCTCGAAAACCTGTGTCGTTTTCTTGATTACATTTACTTATGCTTAGCCCTTTCAAACGAATAAAAAAATTATTTCGAATAGACAATTTGCCCCCGCACCTTTTTCCCCTGAAATTGCCATATGAATTTAAGGGGTTTCTGAGATAAGCGGCGCGGCTATGATGGACAGACAGTCACCTAAATGATTACATAAGGATTCAATTTATTTTGAGATGCAGAAAATTAAAAAAGAATTTATGTCTAGATAAGTAATGATTATTGTAAATTATTAATTAACATGAACCGTCAAAGAAGTTTCACTTCATCCGTGAGCTAATGTTGGCGAGGCTGATTCTTTTTTAAAAAAATATGTAAGATCTATTCTCTTTATTCAATTTATACAATGTTTGATAAATTGGAAATAAGCACATACTTGATTAGGCATGTCTATGCTTTGACCGTCTATGTCACTAGCGGCAGAGCGACTACAATATGCGCCGGATACATTGACTTAATTCGTCCCGCAATTTAGGATAACAAACGGACCTGCTCGATATAAATTTAACCAACATCGCCATTTACCCATGAACACAAAATACAAATAAATATTACTATTACAATGTCTAAATAACGAGTGCGAAGCAAAATAGGGCAACACTCCAACATGTACTTATGGGCCGGCAATATTTCAGACCCACGAGGTTGGGCTAAATAAAGTAGCGAGAGAAAATTGCTCAAGTCAGGGCTGTGTAACGGCCCGCGGCCTGCGGGTCCAATGAGACTTTTGTTTAATGAGGGTTAAGCTATGTTAGCCCTAGAAAGTCTACTGTCTGTTCCTATTTTAGGTTTTTTCATTCAAAGTGGAAGAGGCGAAAAAGTACTGTCAAATTGATCTGTTGGCTGTGACATAATGTAATGGGAAATGGTGAGTCTTTTTGTGATGACCGATTTGATTGTCTTAGAAAAGATTTAATTGCTTAATTTTTTTTTCTTTTAAGGAAAAAGGACTATGCTTTTTATATTTTCGTTTCTTTGTGTCTGTTTATACTTTTATTTATAGTTCTCTAAGTCAAAAACTAATTTCAAAAACCTTTTCAAGGTTCCGTTGTCAAAAGGACATTTTTAATTTCATTATGTCCATCCATTTCGTTATATTTATTACAGTCCCATATTTTTTTTAATTTTAGACTTTGTCCATGAAACTTTTCAATTTGAAAGTTTCATGGACAAAGTCAGAAACTTCCTATATAAAATATGTACTAAAAAGAAAGAAACTTTCTATATAAAATATGTACTTGCAAGGAACGCTATTCAAAAAGTCTTTCCAAATGAAATTAAATTCATATTTAGTATTTTCAATCTTCAGTTTTTATTCAATGATATACAAGTATTAAATTTTCACTATTTATCTTTTCTACGGGGGTTTCAGAGAAGTCTAGGTCCCGTACAATTTGATTAAAATTTTCTATTTAATTACGTTAATAATTATAAAAGATAAAGTAAATACGATTAAGGAAACTCGCATAAAATATCCGTAGTCGCACATATCTCGTGCATGGCCCCGTATTTTGAAGATTAGTATTTCGAAATTATTCGCATAACATATCCGTAGTCGCACATATCTCGTGCATGGCCCCGTATTTTGAAGATTAGTATTTCGAAATTATTCGCATAACATATCCGTAGTCGCACATATCTCGTGCATGGCCCCGTATTTTGAAGATTAGTATTTGGAGATTTAATTTTGGATAAATTTTCCAGTGGCTCCATAAAAAATTCGCCAACACTACATATATAAGACACACTAATTTTTTTTTCATTATTTTGTACCTTATTAATTCAAATCTTCCACATACTTTTCATAGTTGCAAAATATCATGGAAATTCTGAGGCTTAGACAAACGGATGGACATGAAAAAATTATGTGTTTCTTACTTCACAACAGAAAGGTAATAAGGAATTTTCGTTTGTGAATATTTTTATATAAATTACCTCATATTTTCAAAAACTGTCCTCCTATACGACGAAATGAAAACTGGCCAAATACATTTAGGATTTATACAGTAAGTGTATCGATATTTAATGCGATGATATATTGGCAGGTTGCATGTTTTTTATTAACAGTTTAAAAAAAAAGGTTCAACGTTTCATAAATTAAAAGTTTGATATAAAAGGCAATTGAGCAATGAAAATGAAAATTAAATATTTTTCACAATCATCCCCTTAAAATAAATATTAAAATATAATCATAATAATTCAGGTGATAAAATAGTGAAGTATTTTAATAGTGAGCCCTAATAATTTAGCATCCCTTGAATTTAACATTAAGGGAGGGAGCCGAAATTAGCATTATGGGAGAGAGTCAATATTCTTTCCTAAAAATAATGACCTTGTATATAACCTTTTATATAATGCCAGATTGTGGACGACGAGATATTAATGTTTTTAATAACATTTTAATACATATATGCAAAATTGGGTAATTATTGGTGAAGCGGTAACTATTCAGAATTAGGGAATAAATAAAACAATTTTTTTTTGACTCAGAATTTTTTTTTAATTAGATTTTTAATATTTGAAATCATCATTGTTAATTTTCTCCAAGAAAAAGGATTTTACATACATAATACATTTTGATGGTCTCGTCGTGGTATTTTATGCAACGCTTTAAATTAATATTCGATCAAAGATGCAAAATTAGGTAACCACTGGTCAAGTGGTTGCTTAGCGGTTAGGTAATAAATATACAAAAGAAACGTTCGTATTTATAATATTTTGATTAGTTAGGACAATTAATATTTGAGACTGTTTAATTTTAAGTTTTTAATATTCTTTTCGTTAGTAATGTTTTTTTTCTAAGTATAATGTCTTTAGGTATATAATATGATAATATATCTCGCCGTGAGTTTTTATAAAATGCTTAGCATTAATATTATATAAAAAACTGCAAGATTATGAATGACTGGAAGTGAGTCAAGTCTTCTTACTTAACTTAAATGTTAGCCTTTAAAAATACCAAGGTGAATTCAAGGAATTTCATTTTATATCATCTTTCAACGACTTTGTATATATTGCCTAGCGGTTAGTAAATTTAACTTAGTCGTTTCAGTATTGTAAAGAAATTAACGAGCCATAATATAACTTGATTCTACCCATTACTAGGCTTTCTACTTACTACAATTGACCTCTGACTTATATTTAATGCATACGAAACAGCAAACAAAAATAACATCAAATATGACAAGAGATTTTTTACGTAATTTAATTATTAATAAGCTGTTTCATAACTTTTTAAAGTTGTGTACTTCAAAAATAATCGTGGTTAGAAATTTTATATTTAAAAAAAAGGGATAAGGCACCCTATAAGAGTTAGGTGTTGATGGCAGACAGTTGCCAACTTTAGTTGGAAAAAGTCGGTAGCCGATGTTGAACTGATTCGTGAGCACTATGTTCTATTTTTTCCCTGTTAGTGCATCCTCCTATGTTCTAGCCCTTTTTCGTATTGGCGGGAGACGGCAACAATCGCTCCGATTTTTTGTAGGAGTGGATTTTGTAGGGCTGCACGTATGTTAAAATATTAAATATTCTATGATCTATTTTCACCGACTGATGTCGAGCCGATTATGGTCAATGGTCAGTGTTAAGCTTTACACGTTCGTCCATCGTTGACAAGAAAATACATATATTAAATATCTAAAATGATTGCCTTGAAATTAGAATTAATCATGAAGAATGTATGCCAATATGTATTTTAGTAATTGATTAGATTTAATAAAAAAATATAATCATATAACGATTAGAATTTCGGTCGTCTAAAGTTAATATTTTATGTTAAATGGAGGCAGTTAATTTAGTTTTTGTATTTATGAATATTTCAAGGGATTTTAACTTAAATATACTTTATTTATTACATTTTTTGGACTTTATGATTGCTAGGAATCTTTATAATTTCGCCACGTTCGCCAATATGTAAATATCATAATTTTATGACTCCATCATTTTATATGGTTTTGTCACAAAATTTTACAACAAAGTGTTTTCAGTATCCGAGTAATAAGAAAAGCGGGACGCTTTTCTTATGAGTAAAGTAAACACAATTTTTTTCGATACTGCAAGATAATCAAACGTATCTTATAATATTTTTTGTTCGATTAAGCATCGAAGCCTTTGCACGTACTGCAAAGATTTTGATGCTCAATCGAAATACTCTTAGTAATTTTTAATTCGGTGCCAATATATATTTAAGTAAATATGTAAATGGAAGATATATAAATACGTGAATATATGAATGAAAGTATGAATAATATATTGGATTGTAAATATATTGTCTAATGTAAATTCTTTCAAGACTGGTTATGGATTTTATTAAGAGTGTTCAACTCGCATGTGTATATTTTTATAGGAAAAAGATGGAGGAAGAAAAAGTGTGTGTCTAAACAGAATCTCCATATGGGAATATCTCTTTCTCACTGTAGATTTTGCTTATAACTTTTGAAATATAAAATTTTGAAAATTAAAATTATAATAATAGAATAGCCTGCAGGAACTCGATTATTTTTTGACATTATCTAAAATATCCATTTTTCCCAAATATAATGTTTTGTTGAAAAACATGACTTGGGGTTCATTGAGCGTTTGGAGATGTAAACGTTCCTGATTACTATAATTAGCATAAGGATAAAATTGTACATCTTATCCTGCTTCTGCCTTATAGGGTCAATGTCCTTATTATTAACACATACTTAAAAAAACTAATTGACTACTGAGACATTTGTTTCAAAGTATAAAATGGAAAGTTTTTCAATATAAGTGATCATTTGGCTTTTTTTGGGTATCCAGCGTCTATGTCTCGAAGTCAAGAGAAGCCCCGAGTTAGCATAACATCGTGTACGTCGGGAAAGGCGTAAACAGGTTTCGTGAAAATTAGGAAAACCGCTTAGGATATGCATCATGATTTCCTTTCGAGACAAGTTGAGAAGCCCTGTCGGAAAACCTCCGCGCGAGAGAAGAGGGTCGCTGAGAAGAGGGCCGCTGGTAAACATGCAAGCGGACGATTTACGGGTCGCCCCGTCCAACGAACACGAAAAGGGTAAAATTACTGAGTTTCATCGCCGTTTTAACTGCGCCGAGTTTAAGATGTTTAATTGGTTAGATGCGCGAGGGCCGAAGGACGGGGAATTGTGGTCGATTCGATCGCAGGGCGGTGCGCCCTCCATAATACCGTATTAAGGGTAATCAGAAGAGCAATGTCCAATCGCTACTGGTTAATACTACGAACTTGAGAGTAAAAGTAAAATTTAGACCGGTGATATCGGTTGAAAAGGAATTCATCTCGTTAATATAATTACTTCGAATGTCTTGAATATTTTAATTATATGTGAGGTAGTTATTTCTATATATTCTTGCCAAGCACACAATGAGGATATACCAACTTTGTAAAAGTATTTATGTTAGGGGTTATGGGATTAAATTATCAAGGGCTAAAAATCATTGCAATATAGTAAATAAAAGAAAATTCTCGTACAATAGTGTAAAGTGATTTTATTTACCAATTAAATGCACAATTTTTTACGCGGGCCCTTATTTCTGTACATTTGGCGAGTTCAATTATTGACAACTTCCATTCATTTCTTTGGAAAGTTTTTAAAACTTTTATAATACTGATAAATAATATAGAGTCCTATTTAGTGAAGGCATGACCGTATCAGAAAATAACACTAGACATTTTTGAATAAAACAAAAAGATTGCTTGTTTTGAAAAAAAATAACTTTTTTGAGATCTAGGTATTGAGATACGTGCGTATTAATGTTAATGTTTTTTATTACTACGTCGTATAACATAGAAAATTGTTACAACAAGCGATTAGTGAGTGATGCGTGAGTAATCTTGTAAGGATTTTGTTTTTCCTTTGGGGATTTTTCCTAATTTCTTTGTATTTAGATAATCTAACTACGTCATCCTGTGAAATGTCATCACTCGTTGTTTTAAATTAAAACAGCTATGACGATGTGACCTACGGTTGGATACACATAAACTAATAATGTAATTTAAGTGAAGGTTATGTATCAAATGAATATGGTCTAACTTTTCTCTTTGTGGAAACCATAAGGTTGTAAATGGCATAACTTCCTAAGTAACTGTAAGCAATTATAAGCTACTTGATATTTTATAATTTTATCCATATTTATGACTTGCCTGTACTATTAAGACATTTTTTGTTTAACATAATGTAAGCACTTTAGCACTAATATAGGGGGTCAACTACTCGCCGTGTTTCACAAGATGGCGAAGTTCTATACATTTAGCAATATAAGTACGGTGAAGTTCTCGTTTAGCACTTTATCCATGTGGCACTTCAGTGTAAGGTACTGCCAGATTTATCTAATGTATGAATTGTTGTGTACTATAATATTTAGGCGAACTTGCACCAACAATTTCAAGAATCGCAGTATCCTGATTTGTGTATTCTACTTTGTTTATCCTGTGTATACTGTTACGAAATCCTACTTACGTAACGTATACGTTACGTAAGTAGGATTTCGTAACAGTATACACAGGATAAACAACGTTACGACATGCGTTTGATACCTTTTCATATACTTTGAAATTATTTACATGTTTTATATAAACAATGAGCACAATGAATTGTCATATTTGGATAAACAATCATATTTTACAAACTCACTTTTGCTATCGCTTCGTTTCTATATCGCCTTTATATTAATTTCGGTGAAATTGTGCAGGAATTTTCCAGAAATATCGACTTTTAAATTTATTTATTTATTATATTTAAATAATTTATTGCTAAATGAACAATCCATTCTATTTGCAACCACAATTGTTAAATATGAAAATTTAGTAACGTGAAAAAGTGCGAGATGTTTTTGAAATTAACTTATTAGAAAATTTTAAAACCAAAAGAAAAGCAAAAAACATGAACACATTTCTTAACTCAGACCGCAACTTAAATGTACGGAATTCCGCGATGGATGTAAGGCTCAAGGTAGGTATTAAATTTCCATGTGATATTTTGAACAAACCAAATTATACAACATATTTTTGAAGAAATTCAGTTACTACTCAACTCAAGATTTTGAATCTCTAAACTCTGAAAACTTGCTCAGGCTCGTTTTTTTCAAATATACAAACACTTTTTATGCAAATTTCTCCGCAATCCCCAAAACAATGTAATCACCTGTAGTAAGTTTATATAAGCAAGCAGTATCGCCAACTGATCTCATAATACCGTTCGCCCTATGATGCAGGTCACAAAATAATATCTCAACCCATAAGCAACATTTGGAAATGATTAATCAAAGAATCAATGAAGAAAAATTTATATTAGGTATTAGCAATCATTATAATTTTCCCAATCACTATTGAGATGAATTTTATAAATTCACTTTATGCGCATTGTTTCATTATCGCTACTTGAACGACATTATAAAGGTAAACACGTAAACATAAGACAGTTTTTATGATCAGTATTGACTATCAAATCTTGGAATCTCAAATTCGCAGAAAGTAAAGAAATAGTGCCAAAAATGATACCCGCAAAACGCAAAGATAATTCCCAACCACAAATATTGAAATTAATATTGTTGATGCGGAAACTACCGCACCGATAAAGTATACAAACAACAAGGTTCAATTTAAGCTGCTGAAGCTTTCACAGAGACGTGAGAGCTTAAAAGTTGCTATGAGCTCTCAATGAGGCGCAGAGTCATCAATCGTCTATACGCATCCGGCCTGTATCTATATGACTCGTGATGAACAATCTTATGGAATCTAAATTCCGACCAGCCACGTGATCTATACGTAAACATATGTACATGTGTATATAAAGTCGTTTTTATTTAGCATGCTTGCTGCCAACTTTGCCAAAACTGTTTTATTCCAAAACACGTTCATAAAAGATAAACGAGCTAATGCAAAAGGTATTCAAATTGCTTACTCGTTCTGTGAAGACATTTATAATTAGGAATTTGCCATATTACAATATGCTACGACATTTTGAAAACAAGTTCTTGTCCGTGGCGTCATATTCATGGATTATGGCTGAATTTCGTGGAAAGGATATGTATTTATACTACTATACTCTTTCTACATATAAATTCATAAATATAAAATTATAAATTCATAGCAAAAGTGCCACCAAAACCAATGGTTGTTACCAAATCAAATAAAAAAAAATAATCACATGGAAATTTAATACCTACCTCGAGCCTTGCATCCATGGCGGAATTCCGCACATTTAAGTTGCGCTCTGAGTTAAGAAATATGTTCATATTTTCTGCTTTTTTTTTTGGTTTTCAAATTTTGTAATAAGTTAATTTCAATAACATCTCTTGCACTTTTTCACGTTACTGAATTTTCATATTTAACAATTGTGGTTGCAAATGGAATGGATTGCTTATTTAGCAACTAATTATGTAAATATAATAAATAAATAAATTCGAACGTCGATATGTCTGAAAAATTCCTGTGCAATTACACCGAAATTTATATAATGACGATATACAAGCGAAGCGATAGCAAAAACGAGTTTGTAAAATATGATTGCATATTCAGATATGACAATTTCTTGTTCATTGTCTGTATAGAACATGTAAGCAATTTCATTGCCTTTTGGCATTCGTTTATGTCTTTTCTGAATGTATTTTAGAACAAAATGTCTTCATCAAGCTAAAGGCAAATATATTACCTAAACACGACTTTAAATATACATTCCCGTATGTGTAGATATATTGTTTATTGTGGTTGGCCGGGATCGATATTGAATGAGATTGTTTATCACGTATATATCGTGGCCGGATGCGCATTGGCGATTGATGACTCTGTGCCCAATTGAAAGCTCACAGCAAGCTTAAGCTCTTACGTCTCGGCAAAAGATCGGGCAGCCTAAATCTCGAACTTGCTGTTTGCGCGCTTTCGACACATATGGATGACATTACCTTTCGGTGTGTGTGTTGGATTTTTTTTGCGTTTTGTGGGTTCTATTATTGACACTTTTCTTTGTTTGCAGTGAATTTGAGATATGGAGCTTTTGAATTAAATCGATTATAAGAATTGTTTTATTTCTACGTGTTTTTGTTTATTATGAAATTCCTTATTTGCGTAAGTTAAGTAATTATAATGGAGCGATCCGTATTGGGTACCATCATAAAATTTATCCCAGTATTTACGAATCAAATTTTGAAGATTATGTAATACTTGATTTAATATTTTTACACTGGGTAATAATTTTCAAATGTTATCTATAACTTGACTATTATTATATATTATTTATAATTTGTTATTTATTTAACATCGATATTGATAACAATAGGTTGACAGTTTTTCTATACTTCCTGCGAGTTTGGGCTTTTTCTTTATTTGTTGTAGGTTAAGATACGGAGCTTTTGAAAGTTACTTCGATTATAAATATTGTTTTATATCCACGTGTTTATGTTTATTACGTCATACCACATCAGGGTGAGTCAAGTAGCTCTAATAGAGCGATGCGTTGTGGGTACTTGCATAAAATGTGTCTCAGTATTCGTACAGCAAATGCTCAAGATTATCCTTTACCTGATTTAAATATTTCTACACTAATTCTTTGATTAATTATTGTCGAATTTTGTTTATAGTTTAAAATATTGTTATCTGATCGGTATTATCAAACGTATGATATCATAATCAGTAGGATATACTGCCTGCCTATATCAATTAAATGTAAAAGAAATAGAAATTTAGTAGGCTATATTTTAAAGCTTAACTTCTTCAACTTTATTGTACAAATAAAAAATAGAATATGAAATTTTGGTGATTTTTTAAATTTGAATCGATGCCATTTAAAAGCTATTAGACCAATTTACATTACTCACAAACTCGTCGTAAATCTTGATTTAAGCTCTTTTCATGCTAAGTTTCATCTCTACTGAAAAAAAACCGTAGTTTCCAGACCATTTTCATAAAATTTTCGTTATTTCACACACACTAACGGATATATATATATATATATATATATATATATTTGTATATATATATACATATATGCATAAACAAATCTAGTCTTTGTGTCTAGAGATTATAATCGATGAAGTTATAACTTGTGACGTCTTCCGATATGCATATTGAGTAGAATTTTTAGCTCGTTTTTAAAAAAATTAAATAAGTTGTTAGATTTATCTTATGTTTTGATGTTTTGTACACATTTGGTCCTTTTTTTGCAATGCAGCTGAAGAGATTACATACCTTTTGTTGCAGTTACAGAGATTACGTACGTTTTCAGATATTAAAAATCTTCAGAATTTTCTCAAAGAATAGTGAAATAAATTTCATAAAGTCACTTTACTCGCATCGGTTCATCATCTCTACTTGGTTCCTTCTAATATGAAATGATATTATAAATATATCAACGCAAATTCAAACAACCTTTATGATCAGAGTAAGTCTCAAAAACTTGGTATCTGAAATCTTTAGCAAGTAAAGAAAAAGTCCCAACAATGGAACCCACAAAACGCAAAAAGTCCTATCTACTGACCTTGAAATTTAATCCTATCCGTAGATGGAAAAATGCCGCATACATAAAGTTTGCAAACAACAAGGTACAGCTTTAAACTGTCTAAGCTTTCACAGCGATGTGAGAGCTGAAAGCTCGCTATGAGTTCTCAATGAGGCGCAAAGCCATCAGGCCCTTCCCAATCGCATCTGGGCGTCCGGCTTCCATTTATATGGTTTGTGATAACAATTCTATCTAACATCGATCCCGGCTCTGTGAACTATATATATATATATATATATATATATAGGAAGATGTGTATATAAAATAGTTTTGATACGATATGTTTGCTGCCAACTTTTCACGTTCAGAAAAAAAAGGTAAACAAGCTAATGGCAAATGGCAGGGATCATTAAGAATTTGACATACGATATTTAAAAAAAAAGTTTTTGGGCGTGGCATCGCACGCATAGATTTTAGATGAATTCCTTATAAAGGTACTACTATATACTTTCTACCAAATTCATGGCAAAAGTGTACCCGAAGCGAAATGTAATGATTGGTATATTTTTCGGTAGGTAACCAAATTACACGACCATTTATAAATTTTTTGACATCGTATCTCTTACCGTTTTTGAGTGACTTGAAAAATGACCAGAAAATAACAAATTTTTCAAATTTTTCTCAGAAAATGATACAGCTACAGCTGATTTCAAAGTTGTGTGACTTGGAAACTGTAGAAACTAATAACTTTATTATTAATTATAATTATTATAAGGAAGTGTAGGAATACTTACAGAAGACTGGATCAATCACGCAATTCCGGCCATAGCAATTGAGCTTTGAGTTGAGAAATTTGTTCATAATTTTTGTAATAAAAAATGTGACGTATATAATAAATCGAAGAGGTTATAATTTTAAGACAATTCGCAGCAACATCTGGTAATATGCATGTCCGTAGTAAAGCAAAGGCAGTAAGAGTATTTAGAATACTTAATTTTTGTTTTCAACAAGTAGAAATTTTTTTTTAAATGAAGCTTTTTTTTTAAATGAATGCTTTCTGTTGAAGATACGATGATTATCATCATTGACTATTATCATTGTGCTCCATCGGTAGACACAAGTCTAGTTGGCGTAAATAAAATCCGTGTAGCAGTTAAAGATTTTTAGAGCCAGTGCCAAGTAAAATAAAGCATTCATCTATATGTGTGGAAGTGCATGTACGTAAAAGTGAAAAAAAGGAACAACTTGACACCGGTTCCGATAACCTAACTATAAAGGGACCTATAGTATAAATACTGGAAATATCTTTAAAATTTAAAATACGCCTTCGAAGTTTGTGTGTCCGTTATATTTTTGGTCGCAGAAAATATGAACATATTTATCGATTCAGAGCGCAGCTTAAATGGCCGAAAATCCGTGTTTGACGCTATTTATATATTTTTACGATTATTTATAATTGTTTCAACAGCCTTAGATACCCGACATCCTAAAAGTCGATTATTAGTTATTTGCGTGCTCACAGTCTGGTGCTACACTTTCAAAATTTTCCCACTCTCGTTTTCCCCAAACGTACAATCACTTTTAATGAAAAGTCCTTCCTGCGCAAATTGTAAAATTTTGCAATCAGATATGTGCTGACACCAAGAACTCGTCCTCTATAAGTGTTTTCAAGGAGGTCTGAAAAACTCCTTTCTCTAGTTTTTTGTCCCTACTCCTCCTCAATTCTATCTTGCTCCCCTTTCCTCAACCATTAATTTATTTTTATGTTCCGTACCTCAACACTCGCGTATAACTCTGCCACTTGCGTTTGTATCAGAAGCCGCTTGACGTAGAAACTTGAGATATGGAATATAAAGAAGTTTAACGTACATATCTCAATAATTAATTTTGAAATATCCTCTCAAAGAGTCAGTTATAATTGTATCAAAAATAATTTTTGTATTATATCTTCAGATATACTGAAAAATATGCAACAAAAATATCCAAACCCCCCTCCCCGCCCCCTATTTTCCTGATTACCGAACCTACATTAAAAAACAGTTTTTAGAAACCTGTGCAACGGTTCTGCGAATACTTTATCGTTATTTTAGATATTGTCATTTTTGTAATACGATACTTCTTTTCACCTCTAAAAGATGTTGTAGGCAATATATTTAAGTTGTTAATTATAACAAAGGTTAATAAAATTATTATGTACCCTTAAATGTTTCTAAAATGTTCTCTTTCTTTAAAGAGAGTCAATTTTGATATTGCAATTTTGAAATAAAGTAATTTCATACACATCTTTCAGACTTTCACATTTCTAAATTTTCATATTTTGTCCTTGTAACTGGAACGGATTGTCCACGTAGCAATAATTTACGTCCATATTACAATTTGGAAATAAATAAATAAATTCATAAATTGATATGTCTACGAAATTCACTTTGATATTTCTCCGAAATTCATATAAAGATACATACAAGCAAAGCGACTGCAAAAGCTAGTTTCTAAATTATCGTAGCATATTTAGATACCACAATTTCTTGTTTATCATTGTCTATATAGAACGTATAAGCAACTTCACTGCCTTTTTATATTCGTTTATATCCGTTCTGAACGGATTTTAGAATAACGATGTCTTGGTCAAGCTAAAGGCAAATGTATTTCGTAAACACGACTCTAAATATACATTGCCGTGTGTATATTCATAGTTCATTGTGGTTGGCCAGGATCAATATTGGATGAGATTGTTTATCACGTTTCATGTGAATGGGGTGGCCGGATGCTCATTGGCTATTGATGACTCTGCGCTCCATTGAAAGCTCACAGCAGGCTTAAGCTCTTACGTCTCGGCGAAAGCTCGGATAGATTAAATCTGGATCTTGTATTTCGCTCTTTACACACACATGGACGGGATTAACTTTCGGCGTTTGCTACTTGAAATTTTTTTGCATTTTGCCATTTCCAATGTTAAAACTTTTTCTTCATTTGCTGCGGATTTGAGATACGGCTTTTGAAAGTTACTTCGATTATAAGAATTGTTTTATTTCTAAATGTATTTGTTTATTATGACATTCAGAGTGAGTAATGATAATGGAGCGATGTGTAGTGAGTGCCATCATAAAATTTGTGTCAGTTATTAGTATAAAAATTTAATAGAATTTTTCCACATTTTCTCCAACATAAATATGTACTTATAAGTTATCTCATATGAAGACTTCTTTATGTTAGAATCATGTTTATGATGTATTTCAAAAGTTCTAACTAAGTATTCGTGTCCGTTTATATTTTTCAATTTCAATTCGGTGGTTATTTGAAGTCAGTACAATTTTTTATTGAAAATATTATTAGGATAAAAATTTAATAGAATTTTTCCACATTTTCTCCAACATAAATATGTACTTATAAGTTATCTCATATGAATAAATAAAGCTTCTTTATTTGCAGGGCTCGAATATGAAGCGAATGGCTAAATGTATAAAAGCTCCTTTTCAATATTCAGTAATCCATCGATTTAGTTGAGGCGTCCAGAGAGGAAATATTTCCATTTTTCCCATTTTATTAAAAATAGGTGAAGATAAATTAAACATGACGGGATGATATAAAAAGTTCCAAGAAAAAGTTGAAATTATAAACACGTGTATATTTATAGGATTAAAAACTTTTAGTTCCTTTTACAAAACTTTCTGCTAATTTATTGCTCGTTGTCATAAAGTGAAACTAATTAGAAGACAATTTTCGGCTGTATACATAATTGATAATACATATATTTATATGATATATAAACTTATGCAATAAAGCAATCTACGGTATATTTACATTTGTGAGCTGAAATTAAATTTCTATTTTGTTAGCTTCCTTTAGGCAGCTAAATATCTGTATTTTTTTACTTTTTTGTACATTTATTTTGTACTTCATTTAATAGGAAATAGCGGAACACATTTTTTAAATGCTTTATCTTATATTTTAAAAAGGTATTTATTAGCTTATTTTAGCTTATTTTTTATAGAGCGAAAATGTTTATGTAGTTATTAAGCATTTCATATGGTCACTCAGTTCATTTACAATTAGAAGCGGCTGTCCGTTTCCTAAATTTTTACAAAAAAATTATTACTTGCACAATTAAAAACACTCAGATGCTTCAGTCAACTACAGACTTTTAATAAATTAGGACACAAATTACTAAAAGACAATTATTACTGTATATATGAAATTTGGCCGCCCCAAGGCGGACACTAAAGGAATAGTTTACAATAATTAAATATGATGCCATACACTCAGAAACCAATAAAATTGTTTGTCTGGAACTCCACCAGATATATACAAAATTAAATCCGGTCATCAATTGATCCTAAAACTTAATTGTTGCGAAACTCACTAATAACCTACTCAGGCATAACTCAAATAAGCAGGTTAAGCAAACATAGGACACATTATCACCCAAACCTGTGATAAATGTTGATATATATTAATTTTGACACGATATCCCATGCCAGCCCTATTTTATCACAACGCCGATATGACACGAACTATTTAAAAATTTGCATGATAATCTATTCGTATGCTCTAGAACATTGTTTTCCTTTAAAAAACTACAAATAAATTATATTTCATTTACCTCTTATTTTCAAGGTGAAAACATGTCGTTTTAAAAAAATATAATGTTTAGTTCAATTTTCAAAGTGACGTATTTAGAAATCATATACCATGCTTATTTGAAAAATGGGTTGCTTTCAGAAAATTTTTATAATTGTTTATATGATAATAGAAAATTTATTTATAATTAATACGCTTCAAAAAACTCAAAAATCTTATGCTAGTTCTTTTGGTCACATAAATGGTTTTGAAGCAACAACAAGCCAGTACATCAAATTTGAAGTAACCGTTTTCCAATAATTATCAAGTCTGCAAAAGTAACAAACATGTTAGGGCGAACAAAGAATAAAAGAATACGGAAGCATCAAATAAAACGAATTATATAACTAATGCAAAGAATACGAAAATACAATAAATATAGAAGAATGCAAAGGATATAAAAAATGCAAAAGGAATATCATTACCATGGTATTTTTAAAACTGGACATTCATATAAAATGATTTTGACTAATTCTTTGAAAAGAAGATAACATCGAAATACGAAATTCTTGAACAATTAATAACCTGTATTTTCCCACAAGTATATAGAAGCACCTAAAAGGATATGTATAAATGAATAAGAAATCGGTTAAAAACTTTTAATTTTTTAGTTCTACACAAAATAATAAGAAAACTTTTTACGAACTACATGTACCACTTTGACGTCATATTTCTTTTGGCCGAGGTGGGACTCAATTTAATTATACTTTGTTTGTCGTGGTTAAGTCACTTTTTTAATTTTGATTAAAATTCATCGATTCGGACTTAAAAGCCCTCGACATCTATTTTTGGTCGAAAGGTGCGGACACTTGGCCACAATTGTTATGCATTTATTTGCAATTTGTGGCTTTTTTCTGAAGCGTTATTTGTTGTAAGTAAATTCCCTTATATTCTTTCCTACACCATTATCAGATCGAATATGTCACCGTAGTAGAAATTGTTAAACAACGAGGTTATGCACAAATGTTTACTGTTTACTCTTGATGAGTATTGCTTGGCTGGAATTAACACATTTTCCGGGTACAATGACATATTAGCAAGGTAATAGTATTTGCGTTATTGGATCTATACAAGCGAATAAATAAGAAGTCAATCGAATAATTTCAAGTTTCAAGTCAATCGAACATAATTAAATTACAAGACTTGATACAGACAAATAAGTAAGTGAAGTTAATAAATGCTTGGTAGTAATATTGCTCACAAAATATTGCTACGATGTGTGTTGAATATTATATAATGGCCTACCTTTATTTAATCATGTCACACAGTCACAAGGATGTGTCACTAAGTACATTTATCATCGCTTTCCGATGCACTGGAAAAATCATTATCGACCAAACTATGGTCGATAATGATTTTTCCAGTTCAAGTATGGGACGTATTTACAAAATCTTGCCGCTCGAGAACGGATATCTACTTCTCGTAAGTTCCCTAATATACGTGTGGTGACGTCGCTTTCTTAAGTAATAACTATTTGTATTGAAATGTTATATTGCCATATCTTCTTTTTAGTTGGTCGATTGTGATAAAATATAGCCCATATGTCACCTCAAAGCCAAGAGAATCTGGTGGATTCTCTTGGCTTTGAGGAATTGAATCTTTTTGAGAAAATCAAAACTTTAATCAAAATTATTTTAGCTACTCTTACATGGTGTGTAAACAAATAAACATGCATAAAGACAAGCATTTAACAGATGTATATATTCTATTACTTTTGTTATGTTACACTAATTATTTTTTTCTAAATGTCTTTACTGCGTAGAGAGGCAGTTTTACAGTTATATTATCCTAACTAATGTATCGTAAAAACGTTTTAGTTTGTTCTTTTTTCATGGTATTTCAAAGAAACGAATTGCAATTCCTTTTTTAAATAAATACAAAGTAAGGATCAAGAAATGATGTAGAGTGCCTTTTATTAGGAGAAAATTCTTATTTAATACTAAAAAGTACACAAAGTGAATAGGAAAGCAACGTCGCGACAAAGGGTCGACGTTATTTTTTGAATTGTTACATACTCAATATAAAAGAGTAAAAGAATAATTCGGCTTAATCCTTAAATTCGAGTCGTATCTGTAATATGTGAAACATTGCGTTTGTTTGTCCATTTTTCATGTCACAGCTGAGCATCCCCTGGAAGTGATTCTTGGTCCATAGACAGTTGACTTGTCCGGAAATGACAAACGCTTTATGCCGGGAAATCTCTCCCTTATTAACATCATAATCCTAATTAACATTATAAATGAAAAAGTGTGTTTGTTTGTTCTTCTTTCATGTCGCAATGAAGTCGGATCTACGCAATTTTTTGCATGAAAATAGTTAGCGGGCCGGGAAACGACATATACTACTTTCAACTTGGTAAATACTAATCTACCTAATATTCAAATCTCAACTAAAATCATATATACCAAAACTGTATTTGTTTGTCCTTCTTTCACGTCACAACGAATCGAAGTAATTTTTTGCACACGGCAGTTGGCGGATCGGAAAACGACACAGGTTACTTTCGGATCCGAAAAATCTTACACTAAGTAATATTATTATCCAATCGAGTATTATAAATGCAAAAGTGTTTGTTTTTGTTTCACGTCGGGCCACGGCAAACAATCGAAATGTTTTTTTGCATGATATTACTAGAAGGCCGGGAAATGACATAGATTACTTTTAAACTCTAGAAATCTTATCCTTACTAATATTAAAGTACTAATCAATATTTTAAATGCGAAAATATGTATATTTTTTCGTCTTTCACATCGCAACGGAGTAATAAATCGGCGTGATTTTGTACAGAGATAGCTTATGGGCCGAAAAATTATATTGATTGCTTTTAATTTCAGGAATTCTCATTTCTTCGGGAAATTTTTTTTTGAAACGAAAAGTATAAAATGGAAAAAAGAAACAACGTCGCTACGGAGTTACTGATAGACGTGATTTTTTGAAACGCTCCATACGCAATACAAGGAAATATTTTTGTTGTGTGTATTAGAGAGAAATATTTTTGTTTTCATTGTCATTTACATTAGGAAACTAAGAAAATTAAGGCTTAAAATTTCAGTGCCTTTAATAATTCTAGATGGCGTTGCATGTTTCAATTTCTCCTCATAAGTATACTTCTAACTATAAACACGTGAGCGAAGCCGCGTGCAAAATATTGTATTTATCGATAGGTTCTTATTTCACACTTTTTTTGTCCCAACTCTGAATATATTGGCGTTATTCTGAAAGGCTTGAATTTTTTATAAAAAGAAACAAAACTCGCAGCGTTTTAAGTGAAATACATTAAACGGTCGAATAAATGGAATAAAATCGAAACTAATAATAAACTTTAAAATTATAACATCTATGCATTAACATAACATACACAAAAATCTTTCAAGCACAAGTAGAACTCACGTTACGAGGGCTCCTTACAGATTAGGCAGTTATAAACATTTGAGGGTACGTAGCATTTCTATTACCTATTTGCAAATATTACTATTTCATAAGGTAAATGTATTCAGTAGTATCGGAAGTAAAGGAGAGGGGAGCTAAATGTTCACTTATTTTTGGAACATATTTTTAAAATTACAATTTAAAATTATAAAAAAATATTTGTTAATGCCTCATAAGCAAATTATTCCTATAAAAGCCTTTATTTACCCTGTCTTTCCTAACTAAATTCTATATTTGAGAATTAAAAATTTAGTGAAAAAGGTTAATGAGATGCATTACCATGCCAATTTAAAGCTTCTAGGTCGCATGATTTCTAATAAAACCGGCTGAGAATATAGAAAAACGCAAATATATTGCCTACTATATATTTATAGGGGCAATCACACGGTGTGTATTAAATATATTAGACAGCTAGAATCATCGCTATAGTTTACCAACAACCTTTGCATGGACTTCCAAAAACCCTTATTCTTTCATAATTTTGGGTTCAGTAATCTTGGAATTAGGATATATAATTTCCAATATATTTTGTTCATATTCTTCAGAATACTAGTGATAGCTCAGTGATCGACATTCGACTGTAATTCTTGAAATTGTTCAGTTTAATTTATATAAGTTTTTCGATATTTAAAAATTGTTATAAGTCATTAACATGTAAATACATCAACCTATACCTTATATTTTGATAAAAGTAAGAAATGTGGCAATATTGCATGACTACCTTTCTTAGCGATCGATGGTGAATTTGAAATTTCTAACTATCCCTTTCATTTGCATTATTTTAAAAAAACAAAGTTAGAAGAAAGAAAAGGACAACAAAAAAATCAAAATTATTGCCATTTGAAAATCTTTAACATCAATCCATAATTCGCCGAAACATTTAAAATTGCAAAAAATACTCTCATCGATTTTTAAAATAAACGTACCGGAATAACTATTAATACGATATTTTTTCATTTGCCATGTAGGTAAATTATTATTATTTTCTTATTAATAATAATATATTAATCTAAATTGAGCTTTCAAATGAAATTGTTATGGATTATCTATTATTTTATATGGCAACCCTCGTACATTTTTTCGACCAATAAAAACGTATAATGTTTCTGAACGTTTAGTTTTGACATATAAGTTAACTTGTGTAACGTGCATCGCTGGCTTTTTATTAAATAACTTTTATTATTTGTGATATCGAATGAGTGGAATTACTTTATGTCGTTTTTTTTTGCTGGTGAATATTTGGACATGGTACTAATATAACGAATGCCATTGCAATACCGGAGAAGCCGTTGGAATGTACGTAGAAAAAAATTGCGCTGAATAGGTCTTACAAATGTAAAGTGAAAATCCTTGTTGGATCAAAAATTTTAGTTGGTCTGATGAAAGTTCAATTAAATGTGGAATCGACGAATTTGTCACCATTGGTCGCAGAAAGGCTTACATACACACGTTATATGCCAGTTATCTCATCAGGCAAGATGGACTAATAATATATGTATAATGCGGCATGACAAAAATATTATGACAACGCGAGCGCAAGTAGGTACCAGGTATGAAGAGATAGAGAGAGACAGAGCGCTTTTCTCGACAAAATAGGAGTAAAAATCTTTCTATTTCATCTGAAGAAATCTGTTTTGTGGTGAAACGTATGGTAACCTAGCACACCCAAGAGAAAATCGGTAGGAAATTTAAAAGGTACCCAAATCGTCTCAAGTGCAAACATCGAAGGAATATTTTTTGAACTCGTTCAATCATTAGGCTGTATTTAGTTTCATGTGGGCTACAATTAGTGGAGCTGGCTTCTAACTTGCTTCTTATTAAAGTAAAATAATAAAACACGACGTACGACTTTAGCTACATTCACCAAATGACCACGAAAAGTCAGGTTGGAGTCGAATTTGACTCCTAGATCAATTACTTCAACACATAAGCATAAGGGCATCTTGCCAATCGGGTATTCGTACTCAAAAGAGCACGCCTTTGCCCATAACTCATTACGGAGTCTTTGCTTGAATTAAGCCGTAGACCGTTCGCAATAATCCATTCGAGAATATCATCGAAATTACTCTGCAGTAACTAGCGATCTGCTTTATTTCTAATAGGTATGTAATTGAATCCACAGTGTTTATATACTTTACTAAGACAGTGAACAGTAAAACCCGAGATTCAAATCCTAGAATATTCCTGATCACACGAAAGAGCAATTAGTTGTAAAATTACCTACTCGTACGTACGTAATAACCCACGAGATCAAAAGCTTTTTGGTTGTCGAAATACGCAACAATTTGAAAATCAAGATCCATATGATAAGAAATATCTATAAGGAAAGACGCGAGATTCGTTACCGTTCAACCTCTAATATGAAATATGTGTTACTTGTCACAAATTTAACTTTTAAAACTCCCTGGGTAATTTTCCTTTGCGAGGGATATACATCTATTGACAAAACCATATTAAATATAAGTTTTAAAAGTTTAACCAAAATATCAGTGCTTTCTTTGAATATGTAACTCGGAAAGCCATCAAGCCCTATCGATCTCTTCAGCTGAAAGAAAGCAAGTTCTATATCGCTTTTACTACTCTGCGTTACATCGATTTCAGGTAGCAAGACGCCGCAAATGCAAAGGCAGATCAATGAACTTTCGGACTCTATACGATCTCCGAACCGCGAACGGTAGCCCCATCGCATGAAAAACAATGTCATGAGCGATACCTCTGGCTCGTTGAGCATAATTTTGTGACCAAACAACGTACAGTTTTATTTTAAGTTTACTTCTGCTTTATACACACGCGCGCGCGCGCACACACACACGCACATATATATATGTATATATACATATATATATATATATATATATATATATATATATATATATATATATATATATAGACCCACACACACACACACACAGATATATATATATGTATATATATATATACGCATATAAATAATCCGTTCGAAGTTATTTTGTTTGACTTTTCACTGTATTTAGCAGTGAAGCAAACATTGAAATAAGGCAGTGAAAACTGCAGTGACAATAAGGTCTAGAACTAGACTGGATACTGCATATGCAGTTCTGAACGATTTCCAAATAACACATACATTCTTACAGGAATAAACCTAATCGTAAAAGAGTCGACTGCGATATTTAGGTTGTTGGTTATGTATGAATCTGGCCAATCAATTTCGGAGAGAAGACAATAAAGTGATATATAGTATCCCTTAGCGAAATTCCAGCTGGTATAAGGATCCATATTTTGAAAATATTCTCAGAGACTGCAGCATCGCTCCATGGTTACACCACCATCGCTCGATTGCACCACACTAATCATTTTCACTAGTAAAACGGACAATATTAACATCTAAAAGCGAACAGAAGAATAACATGTATTCACAATAATTTAACGATTTTTCACAAAAAGACGTATATATTTAGAACATATGTTATATAAACTTGTTTAGGACGTTCATAAATAATACAAACATAAAAAAATACCGTAAATTTACACAGAGGGTGAGATGCATACAATACGCATAAAAATATACACACACACACACACACACACACACATATATATATATATATATATCTATATATATATATATACATATATATATATATATATATACATATATATATATATACATATATATATATATATAATGGTATGTCCATTAGATAATTTAGCACACGGAACGTTCGCCGTCGTTTCGCCGTCATATTAAACTGTTCGTTAGAAACCAGGGTATGCACTGGAAATTTGATCTATAGAAGTTGAGCAAATTCGCCATAAAATGTAATTTGATAAAGACTAAAGCAGTTTTGCACAATAATCTCTAGAAAACAGGGAAACGTTGATTATGGATTTTATGTGCTATGTATACATAATTGTTGGACTTTTTGAGAAAAACAATATTGAAACGAAATCCGACAAAATTTTTTTTAAAATCGCTTTTTTTTTATTATCAATATTTACTGCTAATATATTAACGGAATTTTCTACAGTTTAGTCATTTATCCTGGATTTTAATCAAGCATAGAACCGTAAGGTCCGACCTTGAAACGTAAAAATGTTTATAATAATCAATATATATTAATTTGACTAAATATACTGGACTTTTTCTGGACTTGGTTGTGGTGTACAATTTTTTTACACATTGTTTGAGCCATGGCGCTTTAGTTTGTTAACTCAAAATGGAAATATTCCATATTCCGATATTTACTCATTGGACGCATATTTTAAAAACTTATTTTGCATCTTACGAATATGCCCCCCTAGTTACTATAACCCATACGAGAACTAAATTTTCTTCTGTAAAATTATTTAGATTAACATATGAATAAAAATTCCTTTTTGTTTTTTTATGTCCTTTAATTCGTGAGAACAGGATATTTGACTGATGTCGATATTATTTGTAAAAATATTTAAAAACTGTAGAGTAGGTTTAAAAAACCTTGTGATAAAAAAATAATGCATATCACAAACAATTAGTTGAAACTTTTAAAGGAGGAAAAGTGTAATTTTTTTTATTCATTAAATTGAAAAAGTTATTATGAATTTAATTTCGGCACAAAAAAATGAGAAAATTATAATATGAGATATATAATTTAAACGCAACATTTAACGAGATACTAAAAACATTTAATAAATACCCTTATAATAAATGCTGAATAATTGGCCAGTGACGTTATAAGCCAGTTGTGTTTTGTTTGGGGCGTTTTCGCGCGAATCGTAGTTCGTCGGTTTTTAAGTTGTTATAACTTTGTATTGAAAAGTTCTAGTTACAATATATTTTTTGACCGTTTTAAATGTAATTTCTTATTCCATTCTAGTAATAAAAAGCAATAGTCAAACAAACTATTTAAACGCAGCGGCGCCGTGGCGTTTCTTTAGCGTTGCATCCGGCAAGTCGCATAAATTATTCATTTTAATATAGGCGAAGAGGACGAAATGTACACCGAAAACTGAAAATTGTCAAAAGTTATATTTAAATATGCTTTATGAGGGAATTCCTTGTTCGTCTGAGCTCTAGAGCGGTTTTTATATTTTTTGTTTCGCACTATCTATTCGTTAATCTTTACCTACAAAATGGATACGAGGTATATTTATATAAAAGTTGCAAATTTTATTACTGGAAAGTAGAGTTATTACTGGGATTATATGTGTTGCTTTTTATTTATTACATTTTAACTATGAGATTAGATAATTTACTGCCGCCAGGTAAGTAGTGTGCTCTTTTGAATGGTTCTGACACATTTTGTTAAATTATTTTTCTGATGTAACAAACTGCCTATTTTTGTTATATTTTTATGATTTAGTCAATGTTCAATGTATCTCCTATCTGCAATATATTGCATATATATTTGCACGCAGGTCACAATAAAGAAAAAGTAAGTAACCAAATCATGTTAACCTTTTTAGGATTTCGTCACAGGAAACCTTCACAATTTAACCATTTACGGGTTTTTGTCCATTTATCTGTTATTTTCTCAAAGTTTTTACAGTTTTAGAATGGAATTGTAAAACTGTAGAAACTTTTCATATGGAAGTCTGAATTAATAAATAATTTCCATGCATATAAAATAAGGGAGCAATTTTTTCCGCACACCATCAAATTGATCGGTTTTTTAAGAGGAAATCGAGGTTTCGTTTATAATTTTTTATTCTAAGCTCCGTTTTTGCATTATCAAACTTCAAACTTATGCACAATTTATTTATATATGTACTTTAATGTTTATAATTTATACTTATAGCGGGCTTTTTGCTACGAGAGTAATCTCTTAGAGCCAACTAGAACACCAGTCTAGCTCCGCTCGACGGGCGACCAGGAATCGAACCCGGATCCTTATGATTAATCAAATACACTATGGCGACGACAATGTATACTACCTTCCATTTTCTTAATTGTGTATAGAATGGGAAAACTTCCATGTATTAGGATTCGATTATAATTTTTTCCACTTTACTCTTTTCAACAATTTCAAGGGAAATAGCGTGCTACAGATAACCGATTTCATGCGTATTATAATATGATCTTGGGCGGTTTTTAAGTTCTGTAGCCAATTGATAAAAACGGAAACCTCGTAGTTTTGTTACGTCTGTCCGACACAATCTTGTAATTTCTATATATATTGTAAGTTCTCGGTACAATCTTGTAATTTTTATAGTTTTAAATATACCAGGATGAAATTTTGTAAACTTGTCTACGTTCACAGTCGATTTTCTCAGGAGAAATGTAGGTAGATAGCTCTTTGGGCAGTAATGTATTTGGCTCATTGCAAGTGTATATTACTTAGTTGTATTAAAATATTTACATTTGTTACGCAGAATGTTTTCAGAATAGTTTAATTTTTCACAACTAAACGAAACTACGTGATGCAGTTTCATTTCTATTTTATTTAAATTCATTACCACGACCTAGGTTTCATTGCACGACTACATCTTCAAGTACGCAATTTGTAAAGATAAGAGAAAAAAATATGTAATACTTGATAATATATATGATATATAAATTTATGAAAAAAACACTACGTTTTTTTACATTTATGAGCTGAAATTAAATTTCCATTTTGTTAGGTCCATTTATGCAGCTAAAAATCTGTGTTTTTTTAAATTTTTTGTACTTCATTTAAAACTTTTAAATGGGAAATAGCGAAATACATTTTTTAAATGTTTTATCTCACATATTAAAAAGGTGGGTCAAGTTAAACAACTAAGTTCAAGTAACTAGTTTGATCTTATTTTTTATAGTGCAAAAATATTTATAAAGTTAATAAATTGCTGTTCTATGTAATTCATTTGCTACCTAGGTGCGCCACATCGATTTCCTAAATTTTTACAGAACATTTGTTACTTACGAACTTAAAAGTACTCAAGTAATTCAGTCAACTGTAGATTTTTAATAAAATTGGACACAAATGCTTAAAAGAGAATGATTACTCTATACAGGAAATTTGGCTGCCCCAAAGCGGACACTAAATGAATGGTTTACAATAGTTAAGCATGATGCCATAAACTCGGAATCCAGCAAAATTTTTAATCAAGAACTCCACCTGATTTATACGAAGTTAAATCCGGTCATCAATTAATCTTAAAAGTAAACTGTTGAAAAACTGTCACCAATAAGTATCTACTCGGGCGTACAAAACCTGCCATAAATGTTGATATATATTAATTTCACGTAATTCAACACGACACATATGCGAGGCCGATTCTAACACGATACCGATATGACACGGGCTACTTCACAATAGACAAGATAATCTATTCGTATACTCTAGAACTTTGAGCTTTCCTTTAAAAAAATGTTAATTACAAATAAACTATATTTGATTTACTTTTTTATTTTCAAGATGAAAAACACGAAGTATTAAGAAAACATAACATTTGATTCGATTTTCGAACTGACGAATTTAAGCATTAAACTATGCTTATTTAAAATATAGGTGCTTGTATTGCTTTCAGAAAAAAATTATAATTGTCTACATGATATTAGAAAATTGATTTATATTTATACGCTTAATAAAACTCAACAATCTTATGCTACTTCTTTTGGTTACATAAATGGTTTTGACGCATCAAATTCATCAAGCCACCACATCAAACTTAATAAAAAACTGTTAGTTTTTCAATAATTATCAAGTCGGCAAAAGTAATAAATATGTTGGGACGGACGATATATAAAAGAATAGGAAAATATAAAATAATACGAATTATTTTGTTAATGCAAAGAATACGAAAATGTAATAAATATAAAAGAAGGCAAAGGACATAACAAAAATTAAAAAAAATAAAAATATAAAAAGAAAGCAAAGAATATAAAAAAATGCAAAAGAACAACATTCCCCTTTAATTTTTAAAACTGGACGTTAATATAAAAACGATTATAACTAATTATTTAAAAAAAAATATTGAAACACAAAATTTTTAAATAATTAAATTACTAATAACCTGTATTTTTTCATACAAATATGTGGCAACACTTAAAAAGAATAAGAAATCGATTAAAAATTTCGTAGAAGTTATACACAAAATGATGTGAAAGCAACTTTTTAAGTAATATATATATATATATATATATATATATATATATATATATATATATATATATATATATATATATATATCACTTTGATATTATAGTTGTTCCTTTGATAATTGCCCACGTGAAGATATTGTCACACAACGAAACATAAGTCGTGGTATACATCATGTAGTTTCATTTAGTTGTGAAAATTTTAATTATAATTAATTTCTTCAAAATTAAAGCTAAATGTATTCAATGGTTTCAATATAATTTATGCAACAATATAATATTTACGACAGAAAACTTTTCTTTTAAAAAAAACACTAGGGGAGCGTGACGTACATGGGCTAAAATTAATTATACATGGTTTATCTATTCACAAGTAACAAATGAATAACGATTTATACGAACTTAACTTAAAAATGATCGTATATTCCTATATTTTAAAGTCATTGATTATGTAAGCAGAATGAAATAAGTTACTTAAATACCAATAAGATTTTAAATAATTTGAAAAGTACATAGGTCGTATAGGAGTCTCAGTTGATATGCAATACAATTTTATTGCAATTTTTTTAACGTACTTCCCAGTATGCTTAAAGAAGTAGTGATCGAGTGCGGTTATATTAGACAGGTTTTTAAAAATTATAGTTAAGTTCCAGAAATTAATTAAAAAATTACAGTTATTCCCTCTGCGAATAATAAGCTTCAAAGCGGCGTCCAGTGTGTTCCCCGTCTCTAATTTTGCACTGGAATCGATTTTAAGGTATAACTTTATGCACGTTCCGATGCGCGCTTGCTGCTTATTTTAAATCTCATTCTTTTTCGAATAAAGTTTGTGTTTTCGTTTAAAGTCGTTGATGTTTACGTTAATTATAATAAACTTTGGGAAGTTGCTTGAGAGATCATGTAATAATATTTCAAATTATATTATTTGCTTTAAATATTACATTTTATTATTAATGATAATTATGATTATCAATGAACATGCTACATCGTTTTGAAACTTATTTTTACGTCCGTGTGTGTTGTCTATATATGCGTATACGTGTATGTATGTGTAATTTTATAAAGTGACTAAGTGTACGTATAATTATTCGCAATGTGCAATTAAGGGGGTGAGAGTACTAGAAACGATTGAATACACAGAACATTTACGTTGAAACGGCACCTCGTCATTTCAACAGCACTCTGTTATTGTGGACACAATGACAGGGTGACGTGACCAACCTTTATTTGTTATTTAAATGTATGAATGTTAAGATAATAAATATTAAATTATACGTTTATATGACAAAGCCGAACTTTTAATAAATATTAAGTGGATTCTAAATAATTTTTAAAGAAAAAAGTGAAAAATACCTTAGAATTAAATTTAAATTTTGTATAATGCACTACCAGTGAAATTGGAAAAAACGGAACTCAGCTAGATACAGTACGATGTTCATCCTGCCGCTAATCAGTTATTCTGTCACAGGCATGATCTCAGAAATCATTTTTTATAAAAGTTTATTTTTTCTGGGACCATTTTTTGTAACGGTTAATTATCTGACAGACCATTTTTTCCATAGCCTGTTTTTTCAGAGGTCATATTCTGTCAGTGTCTGTTTTCTTAGAGATCATATCCTCTGACGTCCTTTTTTCTCAGAGACCATTTATTGTCACTGCTTATTTTCTTAGAAAAGACTTATTTTTGTAAAAGACATTTTTTTTTAAATCTAAACTAAAGTGTAAAGAAAAAAAAAATTAATTAGCAATTTTATGAATAAATTCTATGGGTTGGATAGATAACTTCTATGTATGGGGAGTTGCGTTAATGGGGTGATAAATTCTGTTCAACTACAAAGTCTAGTACATCAACTGAAAGCTCGCAAAATGGGAAATCTAAAAAAATAATGTTCATTTACGCATTGAACATTTGTTTGGGTAACATTCCCAAAAAAGGCAGTAAAATAATCATCCCATACCCCTGCATCTCGATTTACATCGAAATAAACTTCAATTAAGGCATCGCTGTGCATGCAATTAACGCTATATCTCAAGTTAGATTGGCACGTGATTATTTTCTTTTTTATTTGTAGCACAGAAGTTATCAGAACTTATAGATATTTATAGTTCTTATTTATCTGCATCAGGTTGTTGTGATAACTATCATCAAAATATACCCTAACATCAAAATACGTATTATAATATTCGATAGTACTTACATATGAATATTTGCTAGTACCTACTTGATGCCAAATATGTTAATATATAATAAAAGTATTGATGTCTGATTAAGAAAATGAACATTGGGTATTCATTTATTGCCGAAACTTTTGTTCTTGTTCATTAATACTAATTTGAATTGAAATTATGCGAAGTAATCGTGTTCAATCCAAATAAATAAACGTGGTTCACTATTTTTTTTCGTATCGCACTTAGTTTGGAGTATAAATGCTCATTGTCTAAATATAAAAAGAAATTCATGGTATTGTTGAAATAATATGTAGATAATTAAATTTTTAATTTATTGATATCACCTACACCTTGTTATGATCTTAAGTAAGTTTAAATTTCATACATTTACATTATTTCTTTTAAGATTGATTTAGACTCAATGACATTCAGGTACTTGATCATTTCTTAAAAACACTATTTTTTCTGCTTGAAATTTTGTTTTACTTTTAAAACTAAGCTGTGATTGGGCTCGGCTCGGTTCGCAGGCATTTGTTGATATTAAATTTTACCAATATTTACACTAATAGTAAAATTGTAACAGAGTGAATTCTATACGTGGAAAATGTTTTAAAAAGTGTAATTGATTTAGTATAAAGGATGCTAATAGAAGCAGATAAACCTGGTTTCACAATTTTCGTCTTTCTGTATGTTAATTTGTCCGTTAATCAGAATCAGCGAAATCTATTAGACAGATTTTGATGAAAATTGGTATGGTAATAGTTTATATCCATGAGCAACATACCAGAGAAATATAATAATTAAAATAGCTTTTCTTATTCCCAATTTCACGCGAATGAAACCGTGGAGCACAGCTAGTACATTAACAAATTTAAAAACGTTTATTACAAAAAGATCGCAAATAAATAAAATATAAGACGATTATTTATATCGGATTACCGGATTAATAATAATTTCATTCATTTTAACATCAAAGATTTCTGTGCCCGTAAGGGTAATAAATGAAAATAAAGGCGGGTTAAGTGGGAGTTTGACTAACACATTTAGAATTTTATTACTAGTTTGTAGTGAAATTTTATTAATAACATTAATTATTATTAATAGTGTCTTCCTAGCGCAATAAAAACATATTATCCAGAATTTCTCAAAAATTTTACATTTAGAATCATCGTTAAAGTTTTACAAGACTTTTGGAAACTCTGTTTTTTTAATAATTTTAGGTTAACTATTTATTACTAAAAATATGAAAAAAATCCTTTTAAACGACACCCAACACTATGTACGAAATTTAAGAGTTTTTAGAGTATTTAAATTGCCTATTTTATATTAATATGAAGTTTAGCTATTTTGAAATGTGAGATTTAAACTGAAATTTGCCCGTCAAAATAACAGTATTTATTATCATAGCATATTTAAAATTTCTACGTCGAACGGTTTCTGTGAAAAAGGGCTGTGATTAATGGACGAACATGTGAGTGATCTTATAAGGTTTCCGCATTTACTTTTGAGGTATCTAAGGCTAAAAGTTATGAAGATTCATAAAATATTTTTATTTCACATTTAAGGTCAATAGTACAACCAGCGGGCTTTAGTTCGCTGGCCCTCGTATATGTAACATTTCTTTATGACAAAATTCTTTGAATTGCATATTTTGAAACGATGTCATAAAAAAAAACATTAGAAAGTTTATTGTTTTTACCCGAATTATGGGAACGATATAAAATTCTATTTCCAGAGTCCCAGCACTGCCTCAATTAATCCTGCCTCGGTGCCATATGTAATATTTTAATCGAATGAATACGATGCAAGCCAAATATAACGTTGCGTAAAGAACAGTTTGTACTGACAGAAGTAGACGCGCGGGTGTTGCCTAGATTCGTATGGTGACTGGATAATATATGAACATTAACTTCAAACTTTCGACTTAACGAAAAGTTTGTCTGCGAATTCGCTAAAACGAAGGACAAAATTTATGCTAAATGGGTAGATGCCTTGATGAAGTCGTTCGAGAAAATGACTGCCACTCATTGTAACTTTAAGTGTTATAGTTAAAAACAAAATTAAAAGTAAAAATTAGCCAAAACCCAACTTTTTACTACATATAAATTAAAAAGTCAAAAGCAGGATTGTGCATAAAGGCGGTAAGAGTCGGACGATTTTCTAGTGTTCAATTTCTTAGCTTTGACTGCGGCTTTGTCTGCTGTGCTTTTTCTGTTAAGATTATATTTAGATTTTGGGGTCTTGAGATTATATATCTCATTAACATTACATTACAAAACAAAATTTAAAGAAAACTTTTAAATATTTTAAGTTATTTTTTATTAAATAAAACTTAATTAAAAAAAGTGTTAAAGCTAAGATCTTGTAGTTTCTAACACGTTTTTTCTGTAGCTAATTTATGTATTGTTGTGATAGAGATATAGATGAAAGAAAAATAATAAAATCTCTAATTATTTTTCCTTCCCAATTAAATGAAACTACGTGATGTAGTATTATTTCTACTTTCTTTAAGTTCTTTACCACAAACTAGGTTTCGTTGTATTATAACATCTTTAGGAGGGATATTAACAAAGATCTTTGCATTAAAGAAAGTAGAAATAATACTACATCACGTAGTTTCATTTAACTGTGAATAATGAATTTCTACAAAATTAATGCCAAATATATTCAATATTTTTCCTTCTTTAAAATGTCGCAGGAATACATTTTGTTAAAAAATCTTCCTGCACATGTTTTAACGCGGTTATTTGCTGTCAAGAATAAAAACTAAAATAAGTGATGGTATAACAAAGCAGATCGATAAAAGTCCCTATATTGTTAGGCTCAGAGGTTAGAAAATTAAAAATGACGCTCTTATATAGAGGAAATGAAAAAATACCTTGAATGTTTATTAAATCTCAATCAGACTAATGAGAAATCTTGTATTTTGTAAGTTATATTTCTTTAGGTGCGTTATGAAAAAATATGAGAGTGAAAGTTTTTGAGACCTGCATACCCAAGCACGATACAACAAAAATCGACAGGATGACGTTAGTCATGATACGCCCACACGATACAGTAAAATCGACATTATGAAGTTGTTCACTATAGAGCGTACGATGCAATAGTAGCGTAGTAACTAACATATTCATGATAGTTATTGATGTATTTGTAAATATTCATATAAACCTAAGTTATAGCCGTGCTTTTAAATATTATTTTTAGTAATTTAACTTTGATATTGGTCTATATATAATTATGACATTGGTCTATATATAATTCGTGATGGAAATAGTGCTTATAAGTTTTTTAAAATATATTTTAAGTGTATTTCTCTAAGTAAGGATATGTTATTTCCATAATATATAATAAATTATTTCTTTATCATTTATTAAATATTTAAAATTAATAAATCACAATAATTTACACATTCAATTCAACTTTATCTCCATTATTTTAGTAAATTTAATAATTCATTGTATACATTTTAGTTCTTAAAATGTAATTATTTGTTTGAATTTAGAATTTACCAACCGCATTTATATTTAGAGTCCAGTCCTTTTATTGTTTTATTTCCTTTAATTATTTATGTGCTAAATAAAGTTATTCTTGTATTACGACAAAGAAGTATAACTTCTAATGCGCGTACATAACTAAACACACAATTTTTTTGTAATGATTTACAAAAAGTATTATATACTTCCCTAGATTGTTATTGTTATTTTTATTTCTTAATAAGAGTTGTTGATACATTAAAAATGCAAGATGACGTTCAAACAAAATATTTATTTTACAATTTATTTTGTAATATAAACGTCAAAATTTGCATTTATAAGGTATTATAAATTATTATTTAATATAAATAAAATATAACACAAATTATTTAGTTATTTCATAATTTGCATTTTTTGCAATTTATTGGAAAAAGGACGTCACTGTTTAAAATAAATTACCATTTTTTTCGTTTTTTCAACTTTAAAATACCCTCTTATTATTGTGCAAAATGGTCAGATTTTTTCCGTGTCCCGTAGATGTAACAATTTTATTAATCGCTTATTTTATTAATAGCTTCTCATCAGTTTAAAATTTATAACGTTGCTTTATTTCAATTATTAATTTACCAACATTATGATGATGCTAAAGAAATGGTTTCCATTTATGAAAAGGAAGAATATAAACTCGTCAAATTGACAATTTTTACGAAAGAAAAATGAAAACGATATTTTGAACGTCTTCATAGTGTCAATCGCATTAATTTTATAAATAAATAAATAAAGAGGATATAATTAATTTTAAACTCGCGCAAAGATAAATTAAACGATTTCTAATATTTTTGCAGAATAATAATGGTCCTTTCTATTTTTTCCTTCATCATTGCGGGTTGTGCTATATAGGATACTTTGACGTTAAAAAAGTAATGACTTTGTTAAGATAATAATTGTTTTAAAAGTGACGTCAAACTATGTTTTCATAAAATCCATTAATTGTATCTTCAAGTGCACGCAATTGCTTTTAATTCCTTTGTTACAAACATTTCTAAACAAGTTATTCGCGGTCCATCCTCAAAAGATTATGTTCTTTCTTCTGCTAAAAACGAATCTATTAGGTATGGGCCTGGTTTTTACCAATTGTATGAAAATCTGTCAAGCCCTTTAGTCAGCACACTCTTCGTGGTTTAGCAATTCTACATTAGTTAAAAGCGGGTATTTTGTTTTACTCCGTCACATGAATCACTGAGTAATAAATCAGACAGCAATTCATTGATTGATCGCAAAGTTTATAAATAACAAACTTATATTTTAACTTAAAAAAATGTTCTGACCTTTTATTTTATTTGTGCATGTTGTTTTCCATACATGTTATTTATTTTTGACGTCGATTTTTGGGAATCCTTGATACCCATTTTGACTGTTTTTTTTTTAATATTTTTTCTTCATTTTAATGTGACGTTTCGTAGCTGTGTCATTGAAATTTTTGTTAATATTTTAACCCACGGCTTGCTAGTCATTTAGACAAATTCATAAACCCCTCAGTGGTCAAAATCTATTCAGCCGCTTAGTTTATATCAGGATACAAATTATCATGTACACATATATTGACCACTTAAATATTAACTCTCCTTTCTGGGGTCAATATTGCCGAGTATGAAGTAGATTCTCCGATTCTTCATTGTCATAAAATATTGTGATCTTAAAGCGCTTGTTGCAATATTGTGTAGCCCGAATAATGATCATAATACCCATGTTTATCAATTCAAAGTTTGTTGATACCCTAACTAGTATTATAAATAAATGTGTGTTTATTTGTTTTTCATTCATGTCAAAACGGAGCAATGAATTGGTGCGATTTTTTGCACGAATTTGAAAAATGATAAATGATACAGGATACTGATTTAAATCGGAAAATTTCATTCAGTTGGGAAAACATCTTATTTTAAACTAAAAACGAAATAACAAAGAAACGGAGCAGTACATGCGCCACATAAAGAAACAACAGAATTACTTCCTTTAATCCCTAATTTAGAGGAAAATATTTCTGTTTTCATTGTCATTTGTGTTACAAAGTTATGTGAATAAAGATAATGTTATTTAATTTCCCTTAATCATTTATTTCAAATTTCTCACAATTACCACACGATAGGCTTTGTGGGTTGAAGCTAGTGAGGAATATTTTCAATATCAGTTAATTATAGTAACGATAAGAGTTTACAAAATATAACGTTGAATTTGCAAGGTTTAATCCTTCGAATTTGAGGTTGTTAATCTTTTATAAATTAAGGGCCAATATCAATAATACCTTATACTTACGTACAAAAGTCTGCAATAGGATGTGTGCACGCACACATATTAGCGCCAGTTGTTTAGGGTAATCGTTATGAGTGGTCGTTGGCTAACAGTATTTTTTTAGAAACAGTTCATGAATGCTAATATAGCTTTATATTATCCCAAAAGTGCAAAAAACTAGTAGTAATATAAATAAGAGGAAAGGTCTAACGTTTTACGCGTGGTTTCAGAATGTTAAATAAATCGTAATTATTTAGAAATAATTTCAGGTTTTTAATGTTCACAAAATAGCGTCAACACTAAGAGATGGAAATAATACGATATGTATTGGGTGTGAGAGAGTCGTCTGTCTCTGTCTTAGAAAATCATTTTAGTCAAGATCAATCTAAATTAGAAAAAGAAATAGAATAGTGCATTCAGTTGCCCGTAGTCAAGTCATTAAGACTACGTTTATTACGTTTCTAGTTTAAAATTACTAAATTCCATTGAAAAAAATATTTCAAAATTTCTTGAATAATTAATAAATTTTCTCAAATATATATTTTCGTATGAAATATTACTACACCATATTAGTAATATTTCATACCGAAATATATATTTGAGAAACTTAAATTAGTCACTTTATGAAACTTTATTGTTTTTGTTATTTCAAATAATGAATTGTTGAAAATAATTTTAAAATGTTTGATATTTTTATAGAGTTCTAGCGACACATGTTTAACAAGTTGTTTTTCAAATGATTTCCTAATAATCAGAAATAATGAGAATCTCACATTTCGTGAATGTTGTCTGATTTTTACTTCTGGATTTTTCTTTTTGATTATTTCTTTTTCTGCTTTTATAAACGGTATGGTTTCCAGTAAAAATAATGCGTTGTCTTAATAAAATTACTCAAATAAATTTATAAATAATAAGGAAATGACCGGGGTCTTCCTTTATGGTTTTACTCCCACTAGCTCTTAAATAAAAAATCTTTACAATCAAATTATAACAACTTTTATAAGTTAATACCTCCGTTCATACGTTTAAATCTCATTCTTATTCCCAAAATAATTTCCCTATAAAGAAAGTTAAATATTAATAACACACATTGGTGCACATGTCTTACCTAAAACAATCTTCTTAAACACTGCCGAAAATTTATTTCCAAATCTTTTTTCCCATGACCTCCGTTATTGATTGATCGGCCTGCTACATATCTTGAACAGAATGCCCCTTCGCAAATTGTTTTGATAAATAAAACAGTCTATCTCCGGATCGAAACACTCGCTGCCGCTCTGTGTCACTGAAGCAGGCGGATCAGTTCTCCTGGGACACTTCTCTCGCCTGTACAGGTAGGCGTGGGTTTATTCAATTTGTTTGAAAATCTTGGCTTTTGTAGCTTTTGTGACCCATAGCTATTACAGGGATCGATAGCTCTTTATTTATTCTGTTTGTTATTTTGTACCAACTTGAGTCGACGTAAATATTTGATAAATTTATATCTTTTGGAACTAACTGTATTCCCCGTTCGCTGTTTAACTTAATACAATTTACTGTTATATTCATGGGAAAGTATTTCAAAGGTGCTGATGTTACAAAATTGCCGATTATATTTTACGAAAAAAGATCGCATTAACCTCATATTTATTTGTTTTTACTGTTTTGTATTTAATTTTGAAAAGCCACGTGCGTGTTGGATCACGTTATTAGTTGGATCACGTGGTTAGTTTGAAGTTGGTTACTTGACCGTTATGCTCTTGCGCAGGGTCAGGTTAAATTTAATTTTATTGAAAAAAAATTGCACAATGAGTGGCTTGACCATTGAATATATGGATTGTATTGACTAATTCAAATGGATATTTATGTATTGGTCAATGTGTCAGTTAGGAAACGAGAGGGTGGTGTGTTACTATTATGTTATTAGAAAATATGCATGTTCCCTGCCCGCGCACTAGTTGCAATGGAACGTTTTGGGCGGTGGACGTTAGTATGAGTATGAGTAAACATTATAATTTGGTGTTTTACAACGTGGATTTTAAAGTGCGCGTAACTATACTTTGTGGGAAAAATAATTTAAAATATATTTTGAAATATTATTGTTTATTAACGAAAGGAAAGTATAGTTAAATTTATGACGAAAAAGGTTTTAATTGAAATTGACGAAAGTTTTGATTTTGGAGTGGGAATGGAATTCATTGTATTAAGTAGGTGTAGTCTTCGTGTTCATAGACAAAATATATGTTTTAAGTTACTCATTATTTTATTTAAATCATTTATGGAGATAAATATTATTTTCCGGAAGGTAAATTATTTAAAAATTGTTTTACAGCATGAAATTTCTGTGAAATTTTAATAGCTCAAAACTATGACATTTGGAAAGAGTGCTATCGTTTTTTCTGTGAACTTTACGCTTAATTATAGTATAATAAATATGTTTTTTTATAATCTTACTTTAGCAGTTCCGGCGGTGGTTGATGAGGGTGGAGAATGCGGGGTGAGCATTGTATGTTTTTTAAAACACCGTGTGGTGGATAAGGTTTACGTCGATACGTGACTGATATTACGAAGGTTCCATTTTTTTCCTGAGGTAAGTAATTTCAATAAAGATTTTCAAATACAGTTTTGATAGGATTTTAAAAAGTAAGTTCAACTCACATATATAATGCATTTCATGACACCTGCGATCATTTCTTTCTTTATCATTTCGTTATTGTTATATGGGGGAGGGAAGGGGGCTGGGTGCTCTAAAACTGTTTTATTTTTGCAACCTCATTATACGTAAGTGCCACGGTCGGAATAAATTCCCTTTAATCGCAACGGGAATTGCTTTTGATCGTGCGTATCTTTTAATTTCCAAAATAATTGTGTTAACAACTGCTCGACCCTGAGTTAATAGTATTTTATGTTTCTGGTTGCTATGTGAGAGGATGAAGTTATAGTTTTTATCGGCTCCTTATAGCGTCCAAGAATAGACTCCAGCATTCACTTGTCATTCATGTATTTACATTGATCGACGCAGTATTGCGAGTTGTGCCTCATCTTAATATTTTTAAGGATTCATTGGCCGTTTCAGGGATATGATTAAGGAGTTATTTTGTTTTTCACGATCGATCATTAGTTAGTGTGACGTTAATTTAAATCACTTATTACTTTTTTTTAGTTTATTGTTTGTACTACATTTTAAAATAATATATTCGTGTATACTTCGTGTCCGTCTGTCAGTCCTTCTATCACAGCCAATTTCCTCAGCCACTATGCGACGTAGAAACTAGAATTTGGCATAGTAATTATCCCACATTTTTTTACAAAATATTTACATAAGCAATAAAGAAGGGACAAATAAAGTATTAAAAATAGCTGTGTTTTATTATACGAAAACTACATTTATAATCCTAGATTTCATAATTTTAAATTTTCATGTATATTTCTGGGCTGGGGAAAAATATAATACCTAATATATTTACGTTCTGAAAAATTCATATTTGTAAATAGTTTAAGAGAAATGCTATGTGGCCGTTAATGTTAATGTTAATTTATAAGTGATTAAATGTGTACGGAATTTTAGTTACTAAAAATGGTCTAATTCGATTTGTCCTACAGTAATGCTGCCCCATTTGCACCTATGTTGTACACGTTTACCTATAGTATAAACTTAAAGACTTTCATCGTTACAATTATCTTTCTCTTATATTTTTATCGCGTTATTAAAAATTCAGACGCTTTGTAAAATTTGTAGTATTTGTGAAGTCGCTAGTTAGTTTAAAGTATCATTATATTATAACGTCACTGGTGTCAACACTGTATAGGTGTGCCCCTGTCATTATTAATAATTTAGTGGTAGAAAAGTTTCATTAGTTGGGCCAAAGGTTTTTAAGGAGTAGACGAATAAATCAATTATTACAATTGTGCGTTTGTAGTAAATTGGAACAGACAGGTCTGAATAAAAAAAAATTCGCGGATAAGAAATTGTAAGAAAATCTGGTAACTATAGTAAAATGGAAACAAGCAATGACGTCATATAAAATCGGTACGTCACCAGAGCTTAAAAGTTACTTTTTCTTTACCTAGCTGTCATTTAGTAAGAATTAACGACGTTAATGCCCTGTTCATTGAAATAAATATTAAAATGCCATCTCGGGTTCTATCACTGTAACAATATGGGTATAATACAGTATTTATAATTGACATTAACATTTTTTATTTTATTTATTTTTTAATTATATCAAGTTGTATGTCTCAAAAGCAAAAAAAGGTAATATATATGATACATATAAGTGTGACAAGACCAGATTGAATCTATCAGATACGTTTAAAAAGTTCAAAGCTGATACTCTTACGGTGACCGTATCCCATTCACACTTGCGACGTACTCGCTTATCCATAATTATGACAGCCTATCTCCTTTATATATTTTTTTGTATCATCGGTTCCATTGGTTAGTAAAATTTTATATTTGAATATGATGAAAATGTTATATTGTATGTATGAGTGAACCACGTTTTTTTCTTGCTTTAAGGAGTAAAACATACCTATTTAATATTACATCATGGGAAACTAATGGTTTATGGTGTTAACTTATAACATTATATTTTACAGATATATCATTAAATATAAAAGTAGTCCTCAAAATTAATATATCTTTATTTAGCTATCATTAGTGTGAATTGCGTGTGTGGTTGAGTGTTGTAACTAGTACGGACATCACTATCAAAAGTCTAGAAACAACATTTCATTCGAATATACGTACAAACTTGAATTTTTTACAATATTTATTCACATTTATTTTGAAGTATGTAGAAGGCAGGAGTGAGATATCGATAGTGAGTTAGCACTCGTCATTTTCTCTTTTCACACTTGCACTGTGTCAGCAAGTGTGACAAGACCAAACTAAATTCTGGTGTTTCATTATTGAGCAGAATAATATCCGCTATTAGCTAGGAGTGAGCGGCCATCCGTTCGTTTTACAGTAACGCTATCTCATACGTATTTATGTCTTATTCGTATACCCATAATATAAACTTTCATATTTCCAGCTATCTCTTTCTTATCGTGTTATTTAATATTTAATTATGTGTGTAAAATTTGATAATATTCATATACTGATTAGTTAGTTTAACGGATTAACGCTACATGCGCGTGTCAAAATTTATAATTTAGTGTTACCATAGTTTTATGAGTAAATTTTTCCACCGAACTCCACGTTTGTGTCACGGAAATGAGCATAGATTTTAATCGATGTTCAGATATGGTGATGAGCATCAGGTTTCATTTCCACATGGAACGAAACTGTCAATATTTGCACATTTTTTCTCTAGAAATAAAATAGCACTTTTTGAAACTCGTATACTTTTTTGACAATTGCTGTACTGATTTTGTTGCAAAATTGCAACTACATTCTTGTTGGCCTTATCACTAATACTCCTATAAACATTGCCCCCCTATATCTTCCATTATTATCACCTTTATCGACTTAATTTTGGGAGATACAATTTAACTTTAACTTGTATTATGTAAAAAAATTGCAAAACGGTATGATTTTTAGAGGAATATATCATTTTTCCAAAAATCGATACATACAAATTTATTGCTTATAAAATTACCCGAATTATAATTACTTCAGTCGTCAATACTCGAAGCTGGTTGATAACGTAGCACACCACCATGAGAATGCAAAGTAAATAAATAAATACCTCTAACGAAATTACATGAAGAATAAGCAAAAGCTCACATTCAAAACCGCCGCCAGAAAATAACAAAAAAGTCTCTTAGATACGCTGCGGTACCCCAAAGGATATCTTGATAGTTAAGCGCTCCCAACAGATGTTCGTAACGCGCTTGAGGATGCAAATGGACGGAGGGATGCGGCGGGCGAGGCAATAACTCCGCAGTCTGCACGTAATACGAGGGGCGGTGCGACAGTGGAATTTGTCTAGTTTAAAAAGGCTGACCGATGCACATGGGCGTGGCATAACAAACAGTATCCTGCTTTACCAGTGGCGCCCTTTCCGTTTTGATGGGACGGATTTCAGATTTGTCTTTGTATTATGTCAAGTGTCTCCACAGTTTCTAGGGTTTCGTAGTTAGACTAGGTACCCTAATAGTTTCGTCATGTCCGTCTGTCTATCTTTCCATCTGTAAATCACAGTCGTATTACTTGCAGACTATTAGTGCTATAAAGCAGAAATTTGACTTGGTTTTATATGTTTATAATGTTCACAAATTATGAAATATAATCTTTTAAATGAGTGTTTGGGTATCTCCTCTAGGTGCAATTTTTTGTATACCCTATTGAAGGGTATTATTGAATAAGCGTTTCAAAATTATTGTCAATATTATGAACGCATTTTCGATGTAGGGATCCGTTTAAGAAAACTTAAACTTTAAAGTGGTCATTTTTAGGAATTACCTTTAGGAATAGGAGTGGGGCTACTAGTTAACCGCTATTTTAAAATACCTGAAATTATTCATCATATATATATAAAGAAATTAAAAAGAAAGTTATTACAGTTGAATAGGCTCTATTAGTTTGAAATGAACAGTCGACTAACTTATGAAATATAGCTGCATTTATAAAAATTTCATAGACAAATCATTCAAGTGACGTAAATCAACCGTAAAAATAACTTTGCAATTTAAAATGAAAATTTATTATATTTGTAAAATATACTAAAGAACATGTTTATATATTTACATGATGAGAACTAATATTATTTAAATTGGAGCTATGTTTTACGCCTGCAAAATATATAGCAGCCAACAAATTTGTCATAAAATTATATTTGTAAATAGTTTAGTAGAAATACTACAAACCCTTAAATGTTTATAGGTTCCAAAATGTGTACGGAACCCTTGTAGTGTTCTACCCGTGTACTAGATTTAAGCAGGTTATAGGAGATTCGTGACGAAAAATCATTTTATAACTTTATCATGTCCGTTCGTTTGTCCGTCTATCATAGTCTTACAATTTTTACACTTTTAGACTTTAGATGAAGGTCCTAATTATAGTTTTTATGTGCGTAATATTTTAAAATGTGCGCAATAGTTTCAAATAATCGAGACCTTAGGTTTATTACAGGAACAGTATTTAAAAAGACAAATCGCAGAAATGCGATTGATTTGTGATAAAACATGTACAAAAAATATATTAGAAAACAATCATTTAAAATTCATAGATATCCAACAGGTCTTTAGATGTTCTTGTTGTACAATTTATAAAATATAAAATTAGATTTACTGCATATAAGGTGTTGATAATTTTGGAAATAAAGGAGACCAGGGAAATGGATCTGGTATTCCAGAAGTAAATTATGTTTTTTTAAGACTTTTTTAAAACTCAAAAAGCAAACAATTCTGGGATTTACAATCAGGTAAAACAAAACAATTCTAAAACAATTTCTAAGCAGAATACGAAACAGAAAATCTCTTCACGATACAATCAAAAATTATCTCCATAAACATACACATATTATATTTTTAATGTATCAAGTATTATAAATGGGAAATAAAAATCTAACAAAGTAGCTCATCTTACAGTTTTTAGAAACGATTACAGACAATAGTTAATAACGATTTCTTTTTTTGTTTGGTATATAGCCAATGTCTAAATTATTTAAAAGTAAATTGTTGACTGCCATCGGCAACCGTTCTGTTGTTGTTTTATCTTTATCTTTGATTAAATGGAGTTCGTTCGCTCAAAATAATTACCTGTTCGCTCTTTTCAAGCTTACGTGTTTTTTTCGACAACCCTGTCGGACTTGTGAGTTGAATGATTTAGTATGTTGCATATATTTATGGAGGATACGACGAGACGTAATCTGTATTTTGTTTCATATTGTCGTTCAAAGAGTTCCGTAGAAATCACATTTAAAATCATAATAAAAATTACTTAATATGATTAAAATATACATATTTCTCATTCGTGTGATTGACGATTTAAATAAAACTTTTTATGTTGCTTATTTTTTACATTTCCTCAATGTGGTGTTTGGCCACTCTCCTTTTGAGAAGAAATTGTATTTATAGCTAAAATTACGCAGTTACAGTAAAGAGAAATAGTTTAATATTTTTTTGTGACGATGTCATTCCTACAAATAGTTTTATAATTAAATAATGAGCTTCAAATAAACAATAAGTAACGAAAGTAATGAAAACAGCACAATATGTAATGAAAACAATAAGTAATGAAAACAGTGAATATAATTTTTTTCTGATAATTATTGTCTTGATTAAATCAATAAGGGGAGAGAGAACATTTTTTTATTAATAATGGTAAATATTAGAAGGGTGTTTATAAACTAAATTCACATTTCATATATAAGTAAGGAAAACTTGATGATAATTTTACGATATAGCGATTTGTTGAAAGTATTTGGAGTGAAAGTGCCTTTTATTCCTTTTCTTATATCATATATCAACATTTTTACTTATGTCGTTAACACCAGTTTTCTCAATATAAAACAAAATTTTTGAGACATAAATATTCAATAAAAAATCTTCATTACTGTCCAATAAAAAAACGTCTCACCGATCTTAAAAATATTTTAAGTGGAATATTATATTCAATCTTACAATACTCCATAAAAATATGAGTGTATTTATATATTACATAATATATTTTATGTATTTAGGAAGTTTATGTATAGTTACACAGTAAATATAAGAGTTTGTGGCTTAAATTCACAGTCATCGATAAAAGCACAAATGGCTTCATAAACAGTTGATCAATAAACATGCCCTGTTTAAGAAAAAAACAGTACAACCAAATTACTTATTTACAAATTCAAATGACGGAAGTCATTCAGATTGAAAACTATTTCAAGTTTAAAGCCTGTCTTTCGTGAGAGTTTTATGAATACAAATTTATTTCATTTAATTACTCTTGTGACTTCGTTGCATCTTACAGAAAATGAGCATGAGTGATTGAAACTAACTCTACTAATGTTGAAGTGAGTGAAATTATTTCCATATTTATTCCAGACGGAAAATGAGTTATACCTAATTGTCGGGGTGTGTGGCTTCGCAATCCCTTTAATGTCAATATGCATTATTTGTAAAAAAAATTAAAGATGGAATTTGTGACTCAAAACTTACACTGAGGAAAATGATGCTTGGAGGGAAAATAGATTAGTGCATACAAAGCATGTGATTCAATACAAATTTGTATTGCCAGTATGACTGTGAAAGTAGTTTTAATTACATTTTCCTCATTTGTTTTATAATAAAAAAAAACTACGTGATGTAGTATTATTTCTACTATCTTTAATTTCTTTACCACGACCTAGGTTTCGTTGTATTACAACATCTTGAGGTGGGATATTAGCAAAGATTATCTTGCTATAGCAAAGATATCTTTGCTAATATCCCACCTGAAGATGTTGTAATACAACGAAACCTAGGTCGTGGTAAAGAAATTAAAGATAGTAGAAATAATACTACATCACGTAGTTTCATTTAATTGCGAATAATGAATTTCTACAAAATTAACGCCAAATATATTCAATAAATAAAAAAAAAATCAAAGTAAACTTGATAAATTTTGTAAATTAGAACTTAACTGTGTGCGTATAACTAACAAAGTCATACCCTACAGCTATATCAATTGTGGAATACAATTTATTATTTTTAGCTCCTTCTGTGAAACATTAAGCTTTAATATAGCAACATATGTTTTGGTTTTTCAACAACGGAAAAGATTTTATTTCATAACGTTGTGGGCGTATAAATATGGCAAACTTAAGCTTTGTAGTACTAATAGTCAGTGAGTAAAACAGCTGTGACATAAAGACGGACAGACAGAAAAGATGGACATAGTGAAATTATAAGGGTTTCTAGTTTGACTATAGAACCCTAAAATTTGCTCTCGAAAATTGACCAATGCATACCGATAGAGCCCACCACTGTTCTTCATTCTCCCCATCTGATTACAAAGGTTGGAAAATGCCGAAGACCGTGCTGCGACCGTGTCCCTCCCAAGGGGGAGTCCTTTCCAAAATATCTGTCAAATGACACATCAATAAAGCTTAATCAATTTGATACATATATTCAAAAACGGCTTTTAATAAATAAAGTTTGCGTGGTATTTCCATCCGGTGTTAATATTCCGCTATGCAACAGTTTCTCCTTATAATGGATGGGGTATTGGTTTATTGGGGATGTGGCATAATTATAATGGTGTAATCGGAGTCCTTTTTTGTTTTCAACAATACTTCCAATAAGTTGGATAGTTCTAAAAAGCATAATTCTAATAAGTAGCTAGCAATATAATTACATATTCCAAGCAAAATGAGATATGAATTATCTTGAATTGATAGTAGAGAATATATTGTAAGCAATTGATGAGCTCCTTGTGAATTTATAGTCAACACCCATATACATGTAATATCGGATGAAACCTAGCTTATTCGTATTTTGGCAATCAATTTAGGATAATGTATATTTGCGAGATTTCCCTAAGTTTAGGATAATATAGATTTAATGAAAAAATGGCCATGAAAATATTTTTAGGTCTCCAAAATTTTTTTGATAAAAGATCCAAGAAAAGCTATGTGTGAAATAGTTACTAGATAATACTTTATAAAGAATCCAACTATAGATTAAGGATATATAAGGATATATAATTAAGGTAATTTTCAAAATGAAACCTCATTCATTAGTTTTGATATATTGTTGAAGGATTTAAGACGTATCGACAAAAACACCTTTGAGAAATAATACAGATAACTCGTATTCGTTTAATAAATATAGAGCTATTCACTGATACAAATCATTATTTACATATTGTTTACATTCTATCTCCTACCTTAAATGCAGCATCAATTTGCGAAACCCAAACAATGACTCTAGTAAATAATATCCACGTATTCACAGCTGGCTCTAGCCGAAATAAAGTAAAAGGTTTTTGACAGTTTTTACTGAAATATTTCGGAGCTTTATGCGTGCTTACGGATTTTAGTGCGCTACAAATAAGGATGAGAATCTATACCCGGAAGCCACACTCAGTTTTCCCCGACGGGCTATCCGCATATGGAAGGGCATTTTGTTTCATTAGCGCTGACGTTTATTAATGACCACCGTACCGACCCTTTCGAAACATTTTTATTAAACAGGCTGAAAAATCCAACCAGCTTCCACCTTTAGGGTGATGCAAGTATCCGTAAAAGAATTGTTTGGTCCAGAGAATCCGAACGAAACTAAATGAATTTTTTTTTTTAATTGTATTTCAATATTGAATACTTTCTTACTTATATTTACATATCTAAGTAATGCGAAAAGTTAACATTAGCTAATTATAAGTAATAAGTAAAACTCAATGAAAGATATGGTGATTAACCGCGTTTTTGGTTACATACCTAATAAGAAATCAAACTGAATTTACATAGTACATACGTACATACGTACACCCGTATATACGTACACACGTACATACGTACATACATATATGTATATATATATATATATATATATATATATATATATATATATATATATATATATATATATATATATATATATATATATATAAGTATTGCGCTTTTCCATTATCATTGCTTTACTAGATTGGGTATACGATCTATCTAACAGTGACGTATGTGGGTTGGGGAAGCTTCTAAGGGAGACACTTTTTATCAAAGGTCTTACCAATCTAATTCTTGCCAATTTTATGTTTCAATATTTTCAGTGATCAAAGGTTAAAATATATACTGCATAAGCACATATATTAATTCAAATTGTGAATTAAACAAACACATCACAAATCGCTTGCATTAATAAATTCGGAATTATTACTTTGTACATCCTGCTATTATAAATATAAATCAGAATTTGTCAAATTTCTTAGATCGGAACAAATGTAGCTTAGCACTAGTGCACATTTCCCTGTTTATTATTTTTATTATTTATTAATGAAAAATATTTTTGTTATATTAAAAACGATATACTTAACAAAAATTATTTTTGTTCGCGATTATTTCATACAAGAAATTGATTTGAAAAATATTTCTCATACACACGGAGTTTTGGCAAAATGTTTGTTAAAATTTTTTCAACATAATTACCATTCTTAGTGACACTAAACACTTAACAAGCAAATATAAACACGAATTTACTTAAAAAGAAAATAATTCAGAAATTTAAATAAGTAACTGAATTTATGAAAGAAATACATTATATAAAATCTTTTTTTGAATTAATCAGGATCAATTGTTTGTTGAGTCATTACCTGCATCAAAATAAACATTAATTAGTTTGACAACTAATAATGTCACATTTATGAAGTTGTTACATTTTCTATACGTAACAAAATCAAACTTCAATATACAATCCACTATAATTATGTAATAACTTCTTGCCAGCGCGAATGTCGGGAACAAAAACCTTGAGATGATCTGCGCGTTAATACGTTTTACGCCGTATAAATAAATAATTAGTCGAACAGCGAAAGAGATGACAGTCGGTTGATAAATACAAAGACAACGGTGAGTAAGGAATGAGAGATTATACAAGTGATAGCATCTTTTTAACGCCCTACCAGTGGAAAGGGGTTACCGGTAAATAATTTCATTTATACCCCACTACAAACTTAAAAGAATCTTTTGACTAAAACCAAACTTAATTTCTGGCGTATACGCAAAAAATTAGGATGTGTCATCCATTTTTCATCTCCTGTAATCAGATGATTTAGTTAAATAAATTAAAAAAAAGAAAAAAATTTTAATCTTAAAAAGGACTGCAAAAATAAAAATGAATTTATAGCCTAAAAACATGCTTGAATTAAAAATAAAAAATACGCAATGAACTAAAAAATAAAAAGTAACCTTTAAATATAAAGATTTTGGTCGAGAGCAAAAATATATCCCTGATAACAAAAAAATTAACTTTCATATAAAAAGCTTGAGGTGATTTGATAAGAGGCCTTACTTTTTTTATCCCTAGCTATTTGTGAAGGTAAACTCATTATGAAACGTAAGTCAAGGACATCCCCAGCATTTTGCATGAAAGTTAATTTTTTTGTCAGCAGAGACGTCTTCTCGCTCTTAATTAAAATCTTTATATGTAAAGATCATTTTAAATTTTTTTTGTTCATATTGCTACAAAAGCGCGTTTTTGTAGTTTTCTTTGGTTAACTATAATTCTATTATGTCTTAGATATTCGTAACAAACCACATAGTGGCTAATTGGCGAGTTGGATATATGCCTCTGCCCATATTTGCTCAATCTATGTTTTACCAGTGAAATTTCTCTCAGTCAAAAAAACTATAATGAAATAAAAATATTGGATGCGATGAAAGTTTCCATGAAAGATTCCGTGAAAAAGCAAATGGAAAATTAGATTTTAACTCAAGTCTTCCTATAATTTATACATGCTAGATTTCATGTTTATTTCGAACCAAAGAAAATGAACTGGAAATTTAATTATAACTTAATTCTAATTTAGGGTGCATATAGGATGACTAATATGCGGTAAAATTAAAAAAGACGCTATCTCTTGACAAAGCCAAATAAAATTGTGGCAAAATCTAGGATTTTTTTTAATACAGGTTAAAATACCTTGCAAAAAAGAATGGCATTTAAATGACACAAGTATTTAAATGTGTTATTTTTGTGATATTCCATTTAATCTTACAAGACAATGCAAATCACCATTTTAAATATTTTAAAATCTCAAAATGTCTCGAAATAGATCAATCAACTCGTACAGTCAAAATGATTTTATAGAAGTCTACGTTACGTCGGCTTTTAAAACCTACGTTTTTTCTCACAACTTTAGGTTCAGTAATTTCAGAATAATCCCAACTAAAGTTATGAAAATAACATTTTTGAGACCATTAAAATCAATCCTATAAAATGACACCCCCAAAGTATGTATGAAATTTTAAAATATTTTTTCGGGTTTTTATTAATTTGTCCTTAAAATCTTAGTTACATTAAAATCATCGTTAATGATTTGATACTTTCATTAGCTAATTTATTTAGTTGCAATCTTGGATAGTCGCAAAATCGAAAATAATTGATAGATTTCTTATCCACGGAAACCATTCGTATTTCTCAAAAAATATTCATGAATCATGTAACTGATCGAATGACAGAATAAAATTTATTTACGGACAGACGTCTAGCTAAAACTAATCCTCAATTGCCTGATCATCCAAAAACCTTTACTATCTGTAGTATTATATGAACTTTTTATTCGGCTTTTCTAAACAAGAAGATCGTACTCAATAACTTAGATGCTATTACCAGAATGTTTTTTATATCTCGGAATTATCTATATATAGTCTAATTGTTTAGAATTTATATAGTGACAACAGACAAAATAATTTATGAAGAATCAAATTAATAACATAAATTGCTGGCGTGTGCTTGTGACCACGCGATAGAAGTTAACACTTATAATTTTAAAATATATATTGTAACAATAATTGCATTGAGGTTATATGATGAATATTAATTCGGCAAATCAGAAACAATGTGCATTATATTAAACTACTCTCAAATAAAATATTAAACACTAACTGTATACATTTGAAATATTACACTGATTTTATTGAAAAATATACGCGTTTTATATAAAATTATACTCAAACAAAATATTAATTAAAAATAAAACGTAATTCTTGAAATGACGCACTCCATGTTAGACAATAAACTTGCTTGGCCGATGCGACTTGAGTTTACCGGTAAGAATGAAACAATAGAAACTGAAATATGTTACAAAAACTTTGGATTCAAACATAATTACGTTATATCTAAAAAAATATTAGAATTTCTTTTATAAAATATTTATTACAAAAATTGATTCACGTCTTATTTCTGTACAATCATAAGATTTCTTCTATTGTAATATTCAACTTTATTGAGAAATAAATAAATATTACCAGTTAAGCCGACATATTATCAAATCCAGTTAATTACACCGACCTGCAATATTACAGCCTGGTAATTATAAATGTTGCATTTGTTATCTCGCGATAAACGAGTTCACTTTACTTCGGATTAAAGTGAAAGGAAATGTTTGTATCGTGCGAAATTTTTCCTTTCCTTTAAGAAATAATATGCATTTTCTCGAAAAATGGGGAAACCAACGGAAAAAATAGGAGCCAACTGGAAACCAATCGTCATAATGTGGAATTCACGCAAATTTAAGTGCTGCCATCGAACCGAATGAAGAAAAAGTTGTCTCTACTATATTTACATCGAAAGAATACTTTATTTCATCATTACATATCAGTTGTTCCAATTGTTTCCATACGAGGTTCTTAATACCATTTAAACATTTTCACATTTCAAGGGTATTGAACTACATAACCATCTTGTTATTATTATTAAACGACTTACAGTGATATTTATTGAAATATATCGTTGTTATCCATTACAAAAAAACATGAACTCATAAATTTTTACGGACATGATTGTCAAATATTTCGGTAAAAAAGACATTAAAAGCGATTTGTGTTGATGTAAAATTATATATATATAGAGCGAGTTATTCCCAAAAACAAAAGAGGGTTGTTTGAATTGTTCGTTGTCTTTTTAATAAATATGTTTCGAAATGGGCGGTACATTGGCCTTTAATAAACGTCGGTGCTAATGAAACAAAATGTCCTCGTATATGCGAATGCACTGTCAGGGAAAACTGAACGCGGCTTCCGGGCCTAGATGCTTACCCTATTTTTACCGCACTAAACAGATGTAAGTGCGCAAAAAGTTACAAGATATTGCAGTGAAAAATGTTAAATACCTTTGTTTCTTTCTGAATATGCCTTCTGTGTATACACATATTTGACCAACGCTATTTTTATTAAAGGAAAGCCACTTATATATCCTTATTATTGTGTTATATTATCATCACTGTTAGTCTCTGTGTCCCTCCGTATATAATAGTATGATAGCTGTTTTATTAAGGAAGAAAAAATAGAAGAAATACAATTTTTAAGTACTACTGATATCGATATAACTTAGGTATAAAATCGGCTTTTCTCACGGATATCATCCAACGGAATACCAGCCAAGTTGGTCTTTAAAATTTAACCATAAATATTAAGTAATATTTTTTGATCGCCATTAAAACCAAAAGTATACTCGTAACGTTTCTTTATTGTTTTCAAAAAAAAAATATAAGGAAAATTTGAAAAGAGTTATGAAAAGGGGTAAGAACACTCTTAAAAAATGAAGGTCGAGAATAGTCAGCGGGCACGTAAAAGAGTGTTTTTGTGGGAAATTTTTCATGTATTTTAAACTATTTAAGAAATGTTGGTGAAAATTAGTAAATTTTAATTTTGAAAGTAAACCAATCTACAGAAAAAAAGAATCTCCAAGATCGATGATGTGTATATATTTTCCCAGAAATAAAAGAATTTATTGGTGAAAATTTGATTCAAATGCCTTATAGGTTATTGCGGGATACGTAAAGAAATAAGCAGATTCGCACAAAACAGCAAAAAAATTAAAAACAAATTATTTTATTTAAATAATTATTTTATTTAAATAATGATTCCCCCTCCGATTAAAAAAAAACATAGAATATAATTCATTGATGTATTTAGGTACATTATATATTGGAATAATTACTAGGCACCGAACAGCTAGGTGGTTCTTTGTTGTTGTGAGGTGTCTAAAGCAATGTGTTAATTTTTTTAGATATTAAATTCACATATTTTGAGGTAGACTAGACCGTATGTGATGAAATAAAAACTAAATATTATTTCAAATATTTTCTTATATGATTCTAAAAACTTCATACAAATTCGTTCAACAGTTTCCTCGTTATGCGTGCACAAACACACACATAGACAGAGAAGCAGATACAAATTCCAAAAACTATATTTTTTTACGAATGTGAATGAGTATGTAGTTTCACTACACATCCCTAAAGAGATTAGAACCCAACTTTCAAATTTCAAACAAATTTAAGAAACAAAGTAAGCTTATACGGAATACAAAAAAAATTGTATGCGGGGTGATGACTGTGCGGCGAATAACTGACGCGCAAAGATCAAGACCTGTGCGCTGCTGAATAAATGTCTGAGATCTCCGTTATCGCTTGTTCGGTAGTAAGTTCCTTCCTTTTTCCGTCAGCACGTTTTAACTACAGTAATATACGGAGTAACGAGATTCGAGCAGATTTGCTCCGATTTTTTGGAAGGACCGATTTTTGTAAGAAGTTTGAGTTAAGGTAATAAATATCATAAGTTCCATTTTTTCCGATCATTGTCGAACGGATTACTATCACGTAGTCAATTAACACAGTGTTTAAAATTATTCTTAAAAATTATTCTTCAGCTACGAAGACACTGAGTTATGACAAACTTAAATCATATTCTTGTTATATTTAATAATAAATAGTGACAATGCAAATTAATCGCCTTGTTTATCAATTACCCTGTACCAAAATTATTTTCAAGCTAAGGTTAATTACGATTCTTTCTTTCTTCATTTTTTGACATGGGTTAGTACTGCAATATGGTCAAACAATAAAATGTGAAAAAAATCGAATAAATAACATTTAGTGCGGAGATAATTTGGGATGCACTGCACCAAACTGATATTAGTTGAAAAAGACCTTTTTATTTATCAATTTTCCTTTTTTTTGGCAGCCATTATTTACTTCAATTTAAACTACTCTCTCCACAGTTTTCATATGCAACGAAAACGAGAAATTATATCGCAGTGAACAGACTGATTTTAACGAAAATTATTTTGATGATAACTTCCCTACTAATCATTCAGTTAAGAAATTAATATAATTTATATAAAAATAATTTTATCCCTGCGTCCCGTGAAAGTTCAAACCCCTAAATGTCAAACTTTTTTTTTGACTGAATATTTTTATGATTTTTTTTTGTACTAATTTTCTAGACTCCATCATGCAAACAATCTTTCCGCCTATTTATTTTTGTTAACTGGTAGTAATCTCTATTTTACCTTAAAAAGATTGAAGAAATAAATTCAATAATGAACTGAATATATTAGCCTCAATTTTAGAGTCGAAATGCAGAAAAAAAGAAGATCGTAAAAGCCGCGTTTTGCACACGTTCATTAGGCATTAAAAGTCTTTCGTGTTTTGTCCTGCCAAAGTGTTAAAGTTAAATAATAAGTTTAACAGAGCGCCTCGATGCACTTGTTGACATAAAATATATTTTATTTTCTTCCTCGACGTGAACAATTGAGAGCGTCATGAAATTGATTCCCTTATGAAGATTATTTCATCATCTCTCAGTCATTAATTTTTCTACGACATGGAATTTGTCTATTTGAGGCTAAGTTACTCCATCGGTTAATGTCTGTGATTTCAAAGTATTTTTAAACTCTACAAAAAGTAACTCTCGTGACCAGAAAATATAACTCAGCCACATAATGCGATGTAACTATATCTGGTTGTCTGTACTGGCTATATGTATTGGGATTATATTATACACTCTAAATACTAATTTCTTTAATTGTTCAAAACAATTCTCTTACCGTTATCTGTTCAAAGAACGAATAAGTTAATTCCATTTACTCTTGTAAGCATCCAGGACTCACACACCATACAAGTCTAATGTTTTATAGAAGTTGATTTTTACATTAAAGCTAAGAACTAGAACTTAAAAAAATAACTCATTAATTTTTTAAGCCAAAGTAGCATGTTTGCCATGAGTACCTATACAATTTTATACTTCAGCTTTAGAATTGTATCATTTTGATCATTATTCCCAATATCTGCTTTCTCAAATTTGCGACCCTTTATGTGTACCTAGTAGCTTTATTTGTCCTAACTTCTATACGAGACCAC